>OY855913.1:11293200-11743200 GCA_963693305.1 Meandrina meandrites
CATGGGAAAAGTGTGACTTGGTTGGGAGCGATGTGACTTTATGGTTGGGAGGGAAGTGACCGCAATTCACTCGCACACGTTTTCCCGCGCTTTTTGCCGACTGAATTTGCTTCGGAGTTTGATTGGTTCACTGGATTGTCTACGTCCTTTGTAATTGGCCAAAATGGTTGCTCTGGTTTTGGTTTTACTGCGCGTGCAGACATCTCCTATTTCTTTTGCTGCATGCAGGAACGCACGCGCACTACACTCAATCAAAAATTTCTGTCATAAAGCGAGAGTAGAGACTGCTCTAGAGGGTTGGCATGAAGCGGTCCAGGAGTAATGGTAGTAATTATAAAATGCTTATAGACTGAGCTTGTCAAAACACATCACGTGGCGCAAAATCGGATGACGGGTGTCAGACAATATCTGCAATATACTCCGTCCGACCTGATTAGGGGTTGACACATTAAGCTCCTAAAATCGAGCATTATGCTTTTTGGCACTGCCCCCAAAACGGACTATTATGCTCCAAATTATGCTCGACTGTAACTATTATGCTCGTAATTATGCCGCAAAATTTTTTTCCCGGACTCCGGTGAGTTATAATTATGCCGTAAAAAAATTTTTCCCGGACCCCGGTGAGTCATAATGTGCCGTAAAAATTTTTTCCGGGAGTGACAGTAACCCAGGCCTAAAGAGCTAAACCCAGTTGAGGATGCACTGGGAACAAGCCTAAAGTGCTCAATAGTAATGGAAACCATGTAGAACATTAAAATAGCTTGAAATTTTGCAGTTTTAACTTAATAAATGGACAATAGTAGCTCTAAAAAAGGAAATAACTGTTATGTTGCAAAATGGCACTATTATGCCGCCAAAAAAGCACTATTATGCCGGCAAAATGCACTATTATGCCGGCATTATGCTCCATGCTCCACATATAGTATTATGCTCGAAATTATGCCGGCATAATGTGTCAACCCCTAGACCTGATATCCATCGCCCGATTTTATTGAGCAGTGCAAAGCAAACAAACAAAGCCACTTGCATTTATTTGAACTCGAATCATGCCCTGATTATCACTGCAGTTTTTTTTTTCTTTTTACAGCGACAAAGCGTAATTCACCATCATTAGACGTCATTCACCACCACTAGACATTATTTGCCATCAATAGACAATTTAACATCATTGGACATCATTCACCATCACTAGACGTGGTTGTATAGGGTTTTACGGGTTTGTACAGGGGTTAACTGGGTTGTAATAGGGTTGCATAGTGAATAATAGGGTTGTATACTGATGTATAGGGAAGTAAAGTCGTAAGTATAATTTTTGGTTATACCTTGTGTTGCGTTATATAACGTTATAACGTACGAACGTTTGGCTACGGCAGTTGTTATTAGACCCTTCCGCGGTTTCGGACGCCATCTTGGTTGGGGGACAAACACGGCAAAATTTACAGTAAATGTATGGGGAAAATCGGGAGTTTGGCGCTCGATAATTCGAGAAAGGTTGACATTCTGTAATTTCTATGAATTACAAACTTAAAATACTAGCTAAAAGAGTTAACCGATCAAATTTGAGAATTTTACTCTCACTAAGAAAGCCGCAAATTAAAATTTTCATTTTTCATATATTTGTCTGTAAAATGAAGCCGCCGTTCGCGGGAAAATTTAGAAGCATTTGTACGAAAAACTAAAAGTAAGATTTCTCGTTTCAAAGTAAACCGATCCCCTTCAAATATAATCGGTCAACTCTTTTAGCTAGTATCTTTAGTTTCAGAATGTCAACGGTCCTCGAATTTTCGAGCATCAAACTCCCGATTTTTCCCATACATTCACTGTAAATTTTGCCGTGTTTGCCCCCCAACCAAGATGGCGTCAGAAACCGTGGAAGGGTGGTGAGATTTTTATGAGGTTTCTCCATTTGGGCCCAGTTGTTCAAAAGGTGTATAACTCTATACACCGGATAAATTGCTATCCAGCGGATACGTTTCGACAAAATAAACCACGCTATCCACTGGATAGTGATTTATCCGAACCTTGGAGTATATAGGACACGAATAGAAACGGAGCGCTTCGCGCGCAACTCTTCCTTTCAATTTCAAGCGCGTTATATGAAGACGACTGGGGACGAGTCAGGCACGAGAATGCTGTCGAGGGTGACTGGGGTTGAAAATGGCATTTTCAATGTTTATTCCAAAGACGTGCAAAATTTTGAAAAATAACCCCTCCAAGATTTTGATTTTGACAAGGACGTTATGTGTTTTAAAAGGACATATTCCAAGGCGGTCGTTTCTTTACATCCCAGGAAATGACGAACGAAAAGTGTCAAAAGCTAGCGCTTTGAATTCTGATTGTGTCGTGTTGGATTGTGAAGATGGAGTGGCGACAAACAAGAAGGTAAATTCAAATTTATAACAATTAATTGATGTCTGGAGAAATACTTGGAACCTTGATTAACGAATGAATTGCAAAATTTTGTAGTCTATTCTCACAAAGTTTTAATGATTAGGTTGGACAAAGTCACTGAGGGGCCAAAAATTGGGAGACAAATACATGTACATTTTGTAAAACCATTTTCAACAAAGCTTACCAGTAGGAAAAAGGTACACCGTAAAATTCCGGTTATAAGCACCCCCCCCCCCCCCGCCAGTTATAGGCCCATCTACCTGGATGCAAAAAAATGCATCTGGCTGTAAGCCCCCCCCCCCCCCCCTCCCCAGATATAAGCCCCCCTCTACTGGATGACAGTACTGAACAGGGCTTAATGTTGCTTTATTATATCATGACCTTTTAACTTAAAAACATATTTCAATCAACAGTGCCATGGCTCGTTTCGAAACATTCTTTTATATTCCGCTTACAATCCCCCCTTCTGGATATAAGCCCCTCCATGTATTACGCACGCCACCGATGTGTGGAATAGCGCCACGTTTTCGCTTTGCTACCCCGCCCACTTTCTTCTACTGCCCCGCCTACTTTTGTCTGTGAATTCCAACTGTCGCCTTGTCGCGTATAATTCACAACTCGCTAATTACATTAGGATCGTTGTTGAATAAAGCGTGGAATAAACGGTCGGTAGAAGAGAAATTCAATAAAAGTTGGTTAAAAGAAGTGTTTGTTATTTTTTTAAAGTGGTGGTGCCAAATTTCTGGCCCTGAATTTACATTTCGGTGTGTAAAAAATATATTTAACCAAGATCATCATTCAAGCACGGTTCAAAGGAGCAACTGTAAACAACAGTGGTGGCAAAGAGACACGCGAGCCACAGGAATTTCTGGAATTTGTCAATGAAAGTGGGCGGGGTAGAAAGGCGAAAACTTGGCCCTATTCCACACATCGGTGGCGTGCGTAGTATAAGCCCACCCAAAACCCCTTATGAAGTTGTATAAGCCCAGGGCTTATAACCAGAATTTTACAGTATGTGTTTGGGACCTTTGGGTACACAACAATAACTACTGATAATAAACTGGTTCACATAATTGTGGGTTGTTCAATTTCAACTTTTTTGTGCAAATTGGGCATCTACAATTGGCAGCCAAGAGTGTTCATAGGCACCTTAAAAATTTGAAAATCTAGGGTGGCAGACATTTTTCAAAATACATAAAGTTGTATCTAAACATGCTAATCATTAATCAAAATAAAAAATGGGGATCACCAAGCTCGTTTTTGAGTTAGCACTTTAAGGTAAAGTTGAGGGTGTTTTTGATATTGTGTTGTGGTATTTATCATTCGTTCAAAGTTTTTCAAACCAGTTTCGTTTTTTGATGTCTCAAACAGGTTTGAAAAATTTTAAACAAAAAATAAATTTAAAGCACAACATATTGTTTGTTGTTTTCCATAGGAAGAAGCAAGGAATACAATCCATAACCTTCTTGGTCAGTTGAGTTTTGGTTCCAGTGAAGTATGTGTTCGTATCAATTCTATTGAGACTGGTTTGGCAGAAGATGATCTTAGAGCAGCTTTAACAGCAAAGGTTCTTCCACATTCCATTGTGGTGCCCAAAGTGGAAACTGTGGAACATTTAGATTGGGTAAAGTGATTTCTTCCTCAAATTGTATACAGTCATTGGAACCACCATTTATGGATATCTCATTAATATAGCTACCTTGTTATATAAATCGCCACTTTTTTGTCCTGGCAAAATTCCCATACATTTCCTTTTAAGAAAACCCTCTTATAGTACACTGAGCATTGACCACTTCTAATTTATTTACATTCTTTTATGCCGATTTAATCCAATCAGGAGTCAACTGGAAACTGTCTCGGCTTCTGATTGGATAGTGACGGCACAAAAGAATGCAAATTAATTAAAAGTGGTCGCACTTTTGGGCTCCTTGCTGTAATTCAGCCATCCCGTAAATGCAGCCAACAGCCACATTGTTAAATCCCAACATGTATATTGTGTTAATCTATAAAATCACCTGGTTAATATGGCCACTCAAACCAAATGTGCAAATTTTTAAGGAACAGACAAGTAACGAAAAAGGGCAAAGTTACACTTGAGAGCAAAACTGTTTACTTTTATCACAAGTGAGCAAAACTCTATCATCAATTTCAATGAAGAACCAAGTATGACTGGTTAATTGTTCACCAAAAGACGACGGAAGAGCTATAGTAGAGTCTAGTGGTATACAATCAATGATGCAAGTTTTCTGAACATCATACTCTTAGTGACATATGTTTACTAGTTAAAGTTCAACCAAATGTATTTGTGATCAGTACAAACCAATCATGCACTCGCTGTATTTCTAACAATAAAGCATTTGAACTTTGACAGTATAAGAAGCACCATAATTAAAGTTCATTAATTTTTTAAGGGATGTACACTAAGGGCCAATTCGCACTAGCGGACAAGTTTTAAATGTCATAACATTTTTGACAAAAACAAAAGGTGTAATTATTAGTACAATAGCTCTGCACGTGCTTCTGGCATCTTTGTACATTTCTCGGCACGGTCATCTTGTGCAAACATCAAATAATCAGGCAGATCCACGTGGTGAAAAATTTTAAAACAATTTGTATTTGAAGCGCGCACGTACTGAAGTTTTTTGTGCTCATGCAGGGAAAATGTTGCAAGAAAACTATTTCTTTTCCTCTCCATTTATCAGCACAAACTGGTTCCCTTCGCATTCTTTTGTTCCAACCCTGGTATTACCATCCTTCCACGACCTCACCTCGGCACACAAACGTGTTTTGCCGCCTGTCGTGGAAAAATTTCGCGTGTTGTTTTTTAGTACAATCCAGACCAAACACAATAGCCAATCAACAATGTATTGTTATCTGGTATTACGAGGGGCATTGGAATGTGGCTTGTCTTGAATTGTCCTGCCTTGAGGCAGGACATCAGCCCCTTTGAAATTTTCCCTTGTCCAACAAGTCGTTCGCACTTGTTTTTGCAATTGTTTGACAAAATGTATCATGCGTGCAACGCGGACCAATCATAAGACAACTGCTTCTTTGTTTTCCTCAATTGTTGGACAAATTCTAGGTCTCAAAAAACGTATTCGCACTTGTTTTCTGTAACAAGTCACACACAAGTGATGAAATCTACCAATTGTTACAAAATTTGTCCGCTAGTGCGAATTGGTCCTAATTGCATATTGTATATATTTTTTAACTAATTTGATAATGACCAGTATAATAACAATTTTATTGTATGGTTTCAGTCAAACTATGTTCTTAAATTATATTTGTTCAACTTCCAGCTGAGTGACAAAGTTTCTTCCATTTCAAAGTCAAGAAGTGAAAGGCATGGCCTTATCACTCAAGTTGAAAGTGCACTTAGTCTTCTTAACCTTCGTTCTGTCTGTGAACATGGCACTTCTAAAGACAGACCCTTTAGGTTTGAGGCTTTAGTATTCGGATCAGATGACTTCCTGGTCAGTATAGGTAAGTACCTACAACATAATCTTGCTATTTAATTGTCTGTTCTTTTTAAGACAGATTTAAATAGCACAGAAAATGATGTAAAAATTAACAATATTGAGCCTTTAAAAATAATTAATATGCAAATGTGTTCAAATAGTATGTTTTATAAGAAAAAATTGTGGAGGGGGGTTTTTGAAACCACAATGAATTTTCATCATTCAGTTAAGAGTCTTACAATATTATTCTTTCAACCACAAGTTCAACTTGTCTAGTTAAATTTCACTTGATATAGAAAGTGCAGTATATGAAATACACATTATTTGGCATACAAAATGCTAGCATTTCTGCAAGCTTGAAATAAAATTTTCCTGGATCTGGTGATTATCCTAATGTTTCTCTGTAGTGGTGATTATTAACCAGACAATGAGGTGTGATGGAAAACACAACAATCCTCTTTGTGGCGATATTTGAAAGCTGAAGGCCAATGGAGAGTGAAGGGACAAGCCACGGATAGGATAACACTGAATCTTTAAATAACTGAAAGAAGCTGCTGGTGAAAAATGTAGTGTATTCCATAAGACATTGTCAAGAACAAACATTTGTAAAGAGCAATTTATCATTACTAAATACATTCATACCATAAGATAGATCTAGTCAGAATAAATGCAATGCAAGGAAAAACTCATATTTGTTCTGTTTTAGGAGCTACACGCACTGAAGATGTAAAGGAGTTGATTCATGCACGTCAGAGTGTAGTTGTTCATGCCAAAGCTTATGGACTCCAAGCAATTGACATGGTGTATATTAACTTCAAAGGTATGAACCATAATTATGTTAGCAATTAGTTGTCTGCATGTAAGAAAATTCAGTATTGTTTCTGCATTACTTTTACTTATCTGAGAAATTTAATGGTCCATTTGTGTGCTGGTGGAAAATTTCAAAGAAACATATGGTTTATCAGACCTGCCAACTCTCACGATTTTTTACCTTTTCTCACGGCCTCACAACAAGACTCACAATCTCACAGTTTTTGGGGGGCAATCATACTGAAATGAAATGTTACCTTGTTAAGTAAACAATGGAAAATTAATGGGAATGCTTGTGCCGTAAAGTGATAACTAATAAAGCAGAACACTGCACTGTTACATTTTGGATCTTACTGTGTGCTTGTGTTTGCCATTTTTTTGCCTAGTTCCTAGGCCTCTGCTTGGTAAATTTATGCAGCAGTTATAATTATACAAAGTAAACATTAACCGAATGAACCGAACTTCAATCCCATTCTGAGTTTCCCAGTAATCTTTGCAAGTTAATAATCTTGATCATTTGTAGAATCTCCCGATTTTTTTTCTTGGGTCTCCAGATTTTTCCTTATCAGGAGTTGGCTGATCTGGGTTTATTATACTCTTTCTTGCAAAAGTAAAGCAAGATTATTGAGGTGACTGAAATAATTTGTTTCAGACCCTGATGGTTTAAAAGCACAAGCCGAGGAGGGTGCAAGGTTTGGTTACACTGGTGAGGAAACCTGCTTCTTTCAAATGACACTTAAGTTAAGAATTAAAATGCAAGCTCCTCCTCCCCCCCCCCCCCCCTCCCCCCTCCCCAAGATGTTACCTTCCCATGAACATCAATCACCTTGCAAGAGGTTTCTCTTACCTTTTGCAACTGGTTTCTCCATCATAGGTAAACAGATAATACACCCAGGACAAATAGACATTGTAAACAAAGCATTTTCACCAAGTGATGAGAAGGTTCAATGGGCGAGGGATCTTGTAAATGCTTTTGAAGAGCAAGAAAGAGTTGGAAAGGTCAGTTTAATCTGGTTTGTGGAATATGGTACATGTACAATGTCTAGAGTTAACTGGGAACATTTTTCTGTGGCCTTGGTTTTCAAGCGGTGGAAACAGTCAGTTCCACTCGCAGTTGATTGTTAGGAACAATAATTTTTATACACAATCATTGAGCAGCAAAACTACAAAAGCAGTGGTCACTTAAGATCTCAAATCTAGAAAATGCCTCATTTTGGACCACCTACTTCCCCACTCCCGGATTCTCCTTTGCACCTGTCACACAATGAAAAAATGACTACGAAGACTACCACTGTCCCCCATTCCCTCAGCGATTGAATTTGGCAGGAAAGCCATCTTGACTTTTGGTGGGAGGTTTAAGTGCTTAGGACAAGTCTGGCAAGTCTCGGGCTCATGACATGAATCACTATCAGCAACTTTGCTACATCTTTGGTCAACAAACAGAGAAAGTTACAGAAACAGAAAGGCTTCCAGTGTTTGCTTTGGTATAACTAGAAATAAAAGCTCTGTCAATACTTGCCCTTGGTGTGACGATTTTTATAATCTTTTTTCTTTTTTCAAATAAATAGGGAGCCATTGATTTCCATGGTAGCATGATTGACATGCCAACAGTTCAGCAAGCGAGGAATGTCATTAGACTAGCAGAGGCGACAGGGAGAAAGTGAATAGACTTCAGAAGCTTTCTGTTCCAAACACTACAAAGTAGACTTCCATTAGATTATCAGGAAAAAATCTAAGAAGGTTACTCGCAGAACACACAGTTACAAAGAATTGTGGTCAAAAATAATTTATCCTGTTTGCCTCAACCTAGGCGGTCTGGATTTCGTCACAACAGGGCCCAATTGTCTCGGTTGGTGATCCAGGCTACTCATTCAGATCGTCGCAAATTGGAAATTAAGGACTATAAGTGCTTTGTTGGATCAGTACGTTTTAAGTTTGTTATCACGTCATGAGAAAACCAGCAATAGCTAAAATAAAAACCCAGCTGCGGATTAAGAACTCCAGGCTGAAATTTGGCTAAATAAACACAATTTATATAAGAACCACTTCAGCCTTATAAAAATAGTAGAGTACAAAAACGAAATCCCTGCAACGGGAAAAACACTTCGCTGTAAGGTCCTGTAATTCAGAGCCTGTTTAAGAACCTGTCCAGCCTGATTTCTCGAGACATTAATGATGTAAGAACCATTTCAGCCTGTTGACGAAATTCAGGAGTTCTATGTGGGATTTTACTGTATATATCGTAAGTTGACACGTTGGTGAGGATAAAATGCATACCTTCTCATTTGAGAAATGGCTAGTTAAGTCGGTTGAAAAGGTGTATAAAAAACAGAAAGGAAACGGCAAAAAAAATAGATAACTTACGCAGTACTGGATTTAGTCATTACTGTATTGTTGTGGTTTAAATTTATCTTTGGTTTAAAATTTAACAAACAAGCTTGATTTTTCATAATTTGTCTAACTGAGTATTCATTATCATAATCTGAAACAAATGGAAATAGAAATTAAACTGGTTTGAAAAATTTAAACCACCCTGACATATTCCAAGAAGCAATTAAGTGTTTTGCTTTCCAACTTGTGTAGTCATTGTTGATCACTGTTTTCATTCACTCAGTGGCTCTTCATACCTTATGATACCCAGAGTTAGGCCGGTAGAAGGAGGTTTCGCTCCCAATCGTGTTCGCACCCACCGAGTTCGCCCCCAACTTTCAGAGTACACTTACCGCGTTCACGCACTCCCAAGTACGCTTACTATCTAGAATATTTCTCGTTCTTTGAGCGTGAGAAAAACTATCTAGAATATTTCTCGTTCTTTAAGCGTGAAAAAAGCGGGACTACGTTAGAGATCGGTGGGGGCGCGAACTCGGTTGGGAGAGAAACCTGCATCATTCGTTAGGCCGAGCCCCGCCCTTTGGTGGTCGGATTACCGGGCATCCACTCTATTGCAATGCATTACTCGACACATTGCCCCGAGTGTATCTCGAAATGCCTTTCTGAACTGCTCATTCAAAAATGCATATATGACAGGATTGCAAATGGTGTTTGTAAAGGCAAGCCACAACGCTACCAAACCAAACGATGAAGAATCACTAAAGTGAAGGAAGCCAACAAATTTGAAGTGCCAGAACAGTAGCAAGAAGTATCTTGACTAGCTTCTCTTGTAGGTGAAGTCTTCTCTGTCCTTTTAGACTCCGTTGTCCATGTGGCAAGATGCACGAATTCTCAGACGGACTTGGAGAAATTACTTGCGAAAGTCGACCTGTATAAGCGTCTGAAGGAGTCACATTTCTAAAGCTTAGTGTTTCCATTGGATGTGAATCGTCCGCAGGTTTTACATGTATGACTTCAACATGCGGCTTTGAAGCCGCAGCAAATTTGCAAGCTGTTTCTCTTTCTGTAAGTGTTTCTATTTCGCTAACCACACTTACCGTTAGCTCGGGCGCTTTATCGAGATGTCGATCGCTGGCGTTGGACTGTTTAGTTGTGCTTTGACGCGTAAGAAAACTCTTGTTGTGTTCGTTAACAAACTTCACAATCTTATAGTAAAACACCGCCATTAGACACAGCGGTAAACAAAATGACACGGAAAATATTGTTACACTGTAAGACAGGTTTTTGGACCAGTCCAACGAGCAAGTGGAAAGACTAAGGATGAACTTATATTCGCCCCAGCCTACAAGTGGCGGGAAAGATGAGATAGCGCTTGTCGCCCATATGATACACAACGTTAATTTTGCTATTCTCCATAGCTCGAGTGTGGAGTATTGATACTGCGAGGTTATGGTCTTATATCTGTACAGACTGAAGCTAAATAATGACAGAAATGTTGCATTAGAGAGCAAAAAAACAGTAAACGCTTGTACCTGACAAATGATGTTCCCGAATATCCAGTTGTTATCAAAGAGAACCGTGATGTAGGCGAGGGGAAGGCAAATAAAAGCTGCTATGATATCAGTCGCTGCCAAGTTCATGACGAATAAATTAGCTGGCACGCTGCGGATTCCTTTGGTTCTCGCCATTGAGATGAGGACAAGAGAATTACCGCTGATAGCAAGCATCGAGATACACATCATTGGTATGGCTTTTCCAATAGATGGCCATGTTATGCTGAATGCTGTAGAGTCATTCATTGTGCGGTAGAGAAGTGGACCGAGGTTGATGCACAGTTCAAATGGGACGAGGAGGAGAGTAATTCCTTTTTCAGATTCGTTGATTAGGTTTTACGGCTTCCGCAACTCTGCCCAGTGCTACTTTTTAAGCCACAGATTTCGCCGCTAAGCAAAGATGAAGCTGTGTTTTTTAAAGAAGGTATTTGGGTGAGAACAGTCCAGACTGCGAGAAAAACGAAGGCGAAGTGAAAGTTAGCGATAGTTTGACTGAAAGCCGTGATGACATTACCTATAATGTTTCCTTGGGTTCCAATCTGAGTTGCACTTTTGGGCCTTTAGCCATTTGAAATGGCTTGATTCATTCAATTACTTGTGGTCTTTTTGTTTCGTTTTCATTCTGGTAGACTGTGTACTACCTCACACTAAAGTGTCAAAGTGTCAATTACATATTACATTGGCAAAAGTAATTTCCGTACAGTTTTCACTTTCCTCTTTACCAAGTACCTTTTAAAAGCCCTGACAAGTGGTGCCGAATATATTTTATATTAAAACGGCAAAAAATTCACGTCGTTTTTTTAATGCACCTGTCCCCTGTCTAGAACATAACTTTGTTAATGGATCCCGCTCTGCCTGGAGCCGATGCCGAAAACGGATTTGACAGCAACACTGCTGATAAGCAACTAAAACTAATGCTGCTAATTAAACAAAATATAATTAACTGCGAGAAGAGCATGATAAAGATTTTTGTTTGCTAAAACACCGGTATAGCCAGCGAAGCACGCGAGCTCTCCTACCTGCAATGTTAAGGTGATTCCACTGAAAAAGGAGGAGTATTCAAGACTTGGTCCAGTTCATGACTATGTTATAAGCATTACAAAAATGCAATAAAAAAATGAGGGTCACCGTGCTCGTTTTACTGCAGCCCGGATGGCTATTATACTAAATACATGACCTACGAGATTCATATTAAGAACCCTTGTAATCCGAATAGGGGAACTATCATTTCTAGAAAAAATCATTTCTTGCATTAAAATATTGAAGCAGTTCATCAATTGAACTGGATGCGCACGTGAGCAGCACTGCCTAAATACGTGTCTTTTACAGCATTCAAGTAAAAATATCTCAAAGTAGAGTTTTAATCGCGATATATTGTAGCCAACCGTATGTCATTTAAATTAATGCATTAGAAAAATGTGGGTCACCGTGCTCGTTTAAAAGAAAAGCTTAGCCTGACGGAAACCCGTGATGTCTTTCCTCGCGCGCTAAATTATGCGCAGAATGGATGCGCAATGCAATTCAGTGGAATTATATGGCGGTTTTTTCCTTTGAATGCACAGATTGTCTGGAGTCTGAAATGTCTCAACATCATCGAGAACCGATAGAGCTACCAAAGCAGTTTGCGTCCGACTGTCGGTCATTTTCATCCAGAGCCCGCTTTTATTTTCGTAAGATTCTCGGTGCTGACAAAAGGAAAAGCGGGCTCTGGGGAGGAGAATGACTGTCGGTGTCTATATGTCTGGAAATTACCCAATCAGCGCGGAAGAAATTTAACTTTTCTCGCATTCTCGTCCCAGAGCCCGTGTTATCATAATTCATCGGAAGGAAAACGTGGGCTCTGGTAACGAGATTGCATGCAGTTATTGTAAAGTCATTTTTGAAAAGCAGGTGACCCAAACAAACTCAAGAAAGGCTAACATAGAAATGAAATCATCAAAAGATAGCGCAAAAATCGCTTAACATTATCAATAAGAAGGCAGGGATACCAAATTAGATAAAAGGGAAAATTTAGAAAAAACGTGTTCTTGAAAATTTGGATCACAACCCATGCATTCATATGGCAAGCCGTATACCTTAAACTGGCCGTGGGTTTCTGTATAAATTCAACATACAATAACGAAGAACCGGCAGCATTATTTCTGTGAATTGTTGTTTCCATGGATACCAATGATCGGCTGCACACGCTACTGGTAACGAGGAACTCAGTTGAGAGAGACAGGATATTAATTGTACCGATGCCAGGTGCTTTTATTCAAAACCGTGTACATAATATGGAAAATTAATTTACAGATATAAAATAAAAAGGTTGCGCAAAACGTCAAAATCAATAGAGAGGTTAAGCATGACGTTTACGGCAAACGGCAAACGGCAAAAATAATTCTGATTTTGCTCACTTTTCTTTAGCACTTAAATAAAGCCAGTCGAAAAATAGGAAAAAATCCCTTAATCACAGTAAATGCAAACAATTTCCCTAAATTGTACAAACGGCTAAAATCAGACACCAAAAGTTCGATTTTTGCCGTTTGCCGTTTGCCGTAAACGTCATGCTTAACCTCTCTAATAACTGTAAAAATAGAACTTTAACTCGCTGTAAACTACAAATTTCAAAAAATTTAAGGCATGTGTTGTTACGATAGTAATTTGTATATGCTGCAATAGCTCAGTAAAAATCAACAAGAAACGCGTTTTTCAACCAGAAAAGCTCATTTGCTTGTACACTGGTGGAAAAACAGTAAGCGAGCTCATTTTGGCAGCAAAAATTGTGTTGACTCGGCATGGCGTCATATGTTTAGTTTCACTAAACAAAATAGAAAACTTGCGCGTTTTGTTTATATAGCTTGATTGAAAGTGCTGTCAAAAACATATTCAGTTAGTAGAGTGCTCCATAAATTTGACTTCACTTTAGCCGTCGACTATTCAGTGCGCGAACAAAAAGGTTAATCCGTGAACCTGCACCAAGATAAATCAACGCTGTGTTATGACAAATTCAAGCGGGCAAATCGTGACTGTAAGTAGAACAATACCATCTAGGGGATAAAAAATTGAATTTAAATTCGGAATCCAGCTTGAATAAACAAATACCACTTTTCTCAGAGATCTTGTTTTACTTTGCGACGATTAATTTTAATTCGGGTTTAAAAGTCTTTAAGGAAATTAAATGGTTTTATTTTAGTATGTAAATCAGTACAAACCTCTAAAGTTCTCCCTTATGCCACCGTGATATATCTTTTTTAAGTCAAGATCACGTGGAAAATTTCCATCAAACTGATAATAAAGACTGGTGATTGCAAAGGATATGGCTTAAATCAAGTCTTCCCTGTTGTTATTTTTAAATAATAGAAAACAAGAAGGAACAGAAAAACGATGGATTGACATGTCATATTTTAACTTCCCCTCTGTAAATTGTATTCCAGCTGAAGTGTGACAGTTGTAAATATAACTGGAATGTATTTGGCAATTTTCAGATCGTGGGATTTAAACAGTCGACTTCAGTACTGCTTAGCTGTTAACAAGGATGTTGTTTTTCATAAGGGGTCCAGAAGAAACCGAAAAAACCTTTTGAAACACGTGGTGATACCGTCTTAATTCCACGCTTCACCTGAAGAAACACATGAGTAGCTGCAAAACAAGAAGGATGAATCACCTGTCCTGGTAAATCAGTGAGTTTTCGCTTCCGCTTTTGATTTCTTGAGCAAGACTCTGCAGATCAAAACGCTTGTATTTGGCAGAAAATGACCACAGCAGTATCAGGCTCACCTCAACATTCCTTGTACGGGAATTTCTCTTTCTACTTAGCACATGCGTTGATCGATTTCATAATCAGCACACCAGCAGTTCTTTCAAATGCTATTTTATTGATTACAATCTACCGAGATTCTCGCCATCAGAATCAGTTGTGGCAAACGCCGGTCACCCTATTGGTGGTGAATTTGAGCATATGTGACTTGTTCACAGGCATTGTAGCTGGATATGGAAGTTTTTACTTCGATATAACCATACTGACCACCAGAACAAGCGAAAAGGTGCTGGGATTACGACTGACGATAATTGCGTTTGCCATTATAACAAATGTCGTGGGATCCTGTACAGTGGTGGCAATGTCGTTTGATCGTTTGATTGCAGTTAGCTCGCCACTGCGGTATAAAACACGCATAACCAAAAGGAAGGTCACAATATTTATTGTTACAGTCTGGGTTTATGCTTTGTTCTTTGCTAGTTTTCCAGGCATTGGAGTGCCGAACGATATTGTAATTCTCCTCTACTGCCATCTTCACGTATCTCTTCCGTTAATCATCCTTGCAGTGGTTTTTTGGAAAACATACCACTCCCTTCGCTTGCACAACAATCGAGTTGGCGCGTTGAACAGCGACAGCGGAGATCTCATCAACCAAGCTCACAGGCGCAGAGAACGGAAAGTTTTATCCGCGATTCAATTTGTTCTCGGCTTGTTTTACATAACGTTCTTGCCCCAGTTTGTTGCTCTTAACATATCATTCTTTCATCCCTGGCTTATGAAGACGACATGGTTCAAAGCTTTCCTTTACACAGCAAACAAAGTACTCTTAGTAAACAGTAGCGTAAATCCTTTCTTATACGCATGGAGAATACCAAAATACAGAAGAGCACTGAAGATGGCTTTTGATAGACAGACAGATAGATCTGTCACAATTTCAACAGGTACAGCAGACAGACCTGTTACACTTTCAACAAGTACCACAGACAGACCTGTTACACTTTCAACAGGCACAACAGACAGACCTATTACACTTTCAACACGTACAGCAGACAGACCTGTTACCCTTTCAGCAGGTACAGGAGACAGACCTGTCACACTTTCAACAGGCACAACAGACAGACCTGTTACACTTTCAACAGGCACAGCAGACAGACCTGTTACACTTTCAACAGGTACAGCAGACAGACCTGTTACACTTCCAACAGGCACAACAGACAGACCTGTTACCCTTTCAGCAGGTTCCGGAGACAGACCTGTTACACTTTCAACAGGCACAACAGACAGACCTATTACACTTTCAACAGATACTGCAGACAGACCTGTTACCCTTTCAGCAGGTACAGGAGACAGACCTGTCACACTTTCAACAGGCACAACAGACAGACCTGTTACACTTTCAACAGGCACAACAGACAGACCTGTTACACTATCAACAGGTACAGCAGACAGACCTGTTACACTTCCAACAGGCACAGCAGGCAGACCTGTTACCCTTTCAGCAGGTACAGGAGACAGACCTGTTACACTTTCAACAGGCACAACAGACAGACCTATTACACTTTCAACAGATACTGCAGGCAGACCTGTCACACTTTCAACAGGTACATCAGACAGACCTGTTACCCTTTCAGCAGATACAGGAGACAGACCTGTCACACTTTCAACAGGCACAACAGACAGACCTATTACACTTTCAACACGTACAGCAGACAGACCTGTTACACTTCCAACACGTACAGCAGACAGACCTGTCACACTTTTAACAGGTAAAGCAGACAGACCTGCTACACTGTAAACAGGCACAGCAGACAGACCTGTTACACTTTCAACGAGAACAGCAGACAGTCCTGTTACACTTTCAACAGATACTGCAGACAGACCTGTTACCCTTTCAGCAGGTACAGCAGACAGACCTGTTATACTTTCAACAGGTACAGCAGACAGACCTGCTACACTTTAAACAGGTACATCCGACAGACCTGTTACACTTTCAACAGGTACATCAAACAGACCCTTTGCACTTACATCAGGTACAGCAGACAGACCTTTTACACTTTCAACAGGTACAGCGGACAGAGTTGTTACACTTTCAACAGGTAAATCAGACAGACCTGTTACACTTTCAACAGGTACATCCGACAGACCTGTTACACTTTCAACAGGTACATCAAACAGACCCTTTGCACTTTCATCAGGTACAGCAGACGGACCCTTTTGCACTTTCTGAACAGGTAACAGCAGACAAAACTGGCACCTTCAACAGGTTCATCAGACAGACCCTATCACACTCACAACGGGTATAACAGCGAATTTCAATACAAATTAAGAGTGGGTCATTAAGGGGATTGGAAATTACCCAGTGGCTGCCTTGTCCCTAGACGCCTCTCCTTCGTTGGAGTGCGGTGCACGTGGAGTTGTCGGCCTGTTGCACTACTCCAAATCTCTTTCCCAGATTTCACGAGTTCCTTTGTCATGATCACCAAGAGACTTCATGTATCCTCTTTGCGGTGTATTCAGATTTAAATACATTCCTTTGTTAGTGGCCGAGGACACTGAGTACCAGATTGCCCCGCGTTCCATGTTTCCCGTCTTTTACCAACAAAGAACAGCGGCACCTGGGCACCAGGCAGACCCAGTGGTTGATTCCTTTACATTTTATTCATATTTATAGTAACGACGGATGAATTGAGCACAGCCCGTCATGTAATCTTATGTATGTACATATATGATACATTGCTTGTGGTGCTAATAGTTTTTGTTTATTGAGTCAAATCTAAATTCGATAGTGTAAACCGAGTACTAATAGACAGTGTAGAATATTTTGAACGAGAGCGATGAAAAAGTTCTGAATTACATTCGTTGTATATGACAAGTTTCAGTTAGTTAGTCCTTCGCTCCTCCTCCTTTATGTGACCAGAATGAAAATCTTTTTTAATTAGTTTTTCTTTTTAGTGCCAGAAGGTAATTTTAATAACCACAACTAGGTGTTTCCCACAAATATGTGATTTAACGAAATCGATGTTAAATAAATTTAGAAAAAGCACGTGGATGTCAATTTTCATTTAATACCTACAGATAAACTACTAACTACTAACGCTGCGGTCATTATATTTTTAACTACACTCCAGCTACAACAAGGTAAACCGATCGTCATCTTGGATAAAATGACGGAAATCTAGATTTGTAAAAGCTAAGGTACACTAAGCTCACACTTTTGAGGGTATATTATAATCAAAAGCTCTTCATCAAGAAACGTTAACAACGGGAACCATGCGTGTATTTCTTGATCCATCCTTCTTTGCTTACTAGTGCCAATGTACACTTCACTATCCTGACAGTTGAAACAAATTTTGTTAAACATTCCCGGAGTGGGGTCGAGTTGACAGGGTTGAACATGAAAACGAGTGTATAGTGTAATCGTAGTACCAAATTACAAACGTTCCTTGTTCTGCGTCCTTCGATATTACAGCACGCACGGCAGTGTTAAATATCATCAGAAGTCCATAACTAGAAGTCTACATCTCTGGTAATAGGCCTTAAGATATGTCTTTCGCGTGTAGGCTATTTTTAGAACAGCTTTGCCGCGAACAAGTAGCCAATCACGTTGAACTATTTTTCAATTCGCGCCTTTGATTGGTTGAACAAATTTTTGAAGAAAAGCAGAACTGCAGAGGACGAGCGAACGGCATTACGAAATTACTGTTTGTTGGTCATCATAATTTCCGTTTTGTGAGGATTAAATCGTCCGGAAAAAGAATCATCAGGTCATCTTTCATCGATGATGATAGCATCGAAGTTGTAAAAATTCGGAGCATCCAAAATAAGCAAGAGGACCTCAGTCTTTTGGAGTCAGAATACGAAATGCAAGCGAGCAAGAGAGACTAATTCCGAGTCAAATCACAGGCAGCCCAAGCTCACGTTTCGAGCGGTTGGTAGGTATAAATTGGTGTTGCGTAACACTAGACCGTTGAGAATATTATAAGGCTTTGTATGGGATTTGGGTCGATTTTGGCCGTATTTATGCTTAAAATACAGTAAATATACAAAATAAACTTACTTTTGCCATTTGCTGTGTCCTTTTGCCTGTTTTGCGTCTTGAAGTGGTGTTTTAGTCGATTTTTCTCTTCCCTGTTCCTTCCTTTCTAAGACGGAAGGAACAGCAGCAGCTATCGTGTTGTGTATGTTGTTCAGTATTTTAACACGAGGATATCCTGTACAAAATAAAGACGGCCTACTAAAAGTTTGGGGTACTTCTGTTCATAATTCTCTCGTAAATTATAAAAGGTCGAACTGCTTGTTTTGCGAGTTTGTCTTCGGAAACCCGACGACGGGTTGCTTTTTCACTCGCCTTCAAATGCCACTGAACAGACGTTTTCAATCACTATTTTAATACGATACTACTTCTGTCGAAATGTGAGAATTAAAGAGAATGGCCTGTCAAGTGTTTTGATGTGATTTGATTTATTTCATCTGCCACTTTCCAAAATATTCGGCCGCAACTTACAACTCCAATGCATGGTGTCGAAATAGTGGGCACGTCATTTTCTCGCGAGTACATCAGTTTCTAAAAATAGCCTACACGCGAAATACATAGCACGCGCGCCAATACCAGATGTAGACTTCTAGTTATGGACTTCTGATATCATCCAATTAAATTCGCGTATTCCTTATAGACCTCGGAAAGTTTCCACCTCAGCGCAAGACGCGCAAGACTGACACCGTTAAAACCATTTGTCGGGTTTCTAAGCAACTTCTCTGTCAAAAAATGGTCGAGCACAGTCAATTCTTCGACGTCTAACTTAAACGTGTTTTCCTAAATGTACCCAGCCCAAGTGAAAAAGAACGAAAACAATGAATCAATAAATGAAAGAATGGAAGGAGGAAGGAAGAAATAAATAAACCAAAAACACATAAATAACTCCACAAGTTGTATCAAAATTTAAACCAACAAATACTTTATTTGCTTCTTCAATTTTTTAAATACAACAGGGAGGGGAGGGATAGGAGGTTGTCTGTCACTCCTCCCTCTGTTGCTGGGACTTCTGTAAAACTCTTCACGAACAGTGTAAGCGGCAGCAGCAGCAGCAGGCTCAGTAGTCTGTACGGCAAATGCGTTTTTACGGTATCCTGTCACCATGGAAGTTTCCTATCAAACAACAAATAATAGAATTTCAATTAGCCACCAGGGATAAGAGTTGCTCTAATTTTGGTACAATGTATGACCACAGTGCATGATTTGTACAGCTTGGCTCGAGAGTTTTATCTCAAACATAACGTTATGTCTGCGCGATGTGCGAGACTGAAATAGATCTCGGGCGCAAAGCGCGTCAATATGTCTGCGAAACAAACGAGGGTCTTTTCGGAGCTGATGCGCGCGTCATGCCCGCGTTTTTACCTCGGGTGTCTAAAACACAAATCCCGCGCGCCCTCAACCTGATTTATAAACAACCGATATGGAGCAAGTCACGGATCACACGCGCGAGCAGCGAAGCCACGAGGAGATCGATCGAATCCCAATTGTGATTAATAAATTTTATTGCAGGTGTCGAAATTGACAAAGGACAAGCAACATTGGCGTTCCCTGGTAACGGAATACGTGCGGACACACACAATGAGGATTAAGTAGTAATAGGTAAATTACAATATATTCAACTTCTAACTTGGCTGCAACACTTTGGAGAAAAAAACAAAAGATATAAAATCAAGGTTGAGGAATAATTTATAAATCATTTGTTTTGTTTCATTCCCCAAGCCTTGTAGCCAAATTAGAATTGCCACAAAACTGCGCATGGAGATTCTTAAATACAAGCTTATTCCCCAAGAGACCAAGAAGTGTAAAGTAAGAGATAGAGTAACAAATAACAGCTGGAAACGACTGTGGGTGTCAAGTGACTGGGGACAAGGCACACCCACCAGGTATATAGGGCACAGAGGAGGAGGCTGACGTCGGTACACTGGCATTAGGTGGCACTTGAGGGATGTAAACAAGCGGTGATTGGCCAAACTGGGCTGGACCAGGAGTCACCTGTCCTTGATGAGGCCCAGTGGCTTGGGGCTGGCCTGGCATCTGAGGGACAGGTGTGAAGATAAACTGACCCTGCTGTGATGGACTAGGCTGAGGTTGACCCTGAGGTGTGCCAGCGCTTTGCATTGGTGCCATGTTACCAGTAACTAAAAGAACAAGACATCAAAACAGACATTGTTAATTGCATGGTGTCGACATTCATTGTGCACTTTATGTGGTAGACACAAGCTAGTTTCAAAGTACGTGTTTAACTACTTACCATACACTGGTACAGGTGAACCATCCTGGTATGCCTGTGACATTGGCACAGCAGCAGCACCAGCTGGTGATGACACCTGCAAAAAATACATCAAAACATTAAAATCCTGGCAATTATTTCAATGTTGAATCCTAGCCACTGGAACTGAAATATCTATGTAGTTAGTACATACCGGAGCAATAAATCTTGGATGTCCATGCCCTGTGGGTACTACATACTGGAAAAAAAAATCGAATTCAAATTTTAGAGCCTTTATTTCCTTCAAATAATTGTACTGGCCACTAAATTTTGCGCTTCTGCTGCAGTACCAGCCTTGCAATCAACTTGATTTTACTGGAAAAAAAATACATAAGCAACATCACTCAGCCAAGCCCCATATTCTCTATAGCTAGGCTTGCCCCTGGGCATCACTCTTCTAAAAGAGCTGTAATGTGTACGTCATTATAAACAAAACTTGCTTCCAACCTGCTGCATCATCTGAGGCGGTGGCACCATCCCTGCAGGTGACTGGACATAAGCAACTGCCTGGTGAGATGGAATTTGGTACATCTGTTGAGGAAATGTGTTTGCTCCTTGTGCTATAATTGGACTGCCAGTTGCAGCAGCTGCCGAAATGAATGGCGGTGATTCCCCTTGTTCACGACCAGCATATGATTGACCCCTAGCAGCTGCAAGGACAAAGATTTCATTTGTAATGTCTCACTTGTTCTACACATCAAAATGTTTCCATGTCAAAAGAGCTAGTGAACTTACGTTTGTTAAATGGCTGTTTCCCTCTGTACACATGTAACTGCTGTGGTGTTACCATCATCACCTGTTGTGGATGTGGGAAAGGGCTCGGAGCTAAAGGAGCTCTGATTGCAGTGGGTGAATAAGGTGCTGGTGCAACCATAGGCCCAGAGACATACTGCGGTTGGGGCGAAGGGGAAGGTTTCTAGACATAAACAGAATTTGAAACTTTTTTTAAAAATGACAAGCATTAAAAGTTCAAGAAAAAAAGTTAGTAACATATTGTAATTGACTCCCCAAAAAATGTTATTTTCTGGCCCACATAAATAAACACAAAAACAAACATTGTATACAAGCCTAGCTGATGAGTTGAACTCAGGACAACCGAGAACAACACCAGCCAATGTGGAATGGAACATTAACACACGACCTCCAAATCCTGGTGCTCTAACCACTAGGTCATGAATGCTGTCCCACTTTTAAACCAGTAAACTAATTCAATCTTGATCCTCTTCAGTGTTTTAAGAATATAACTTCCTACAATGCCTAGTTTCAAGTTAAACAATTTGTTAATAGATTGGGGCATGTGACCCAAGACACTTTTGATGAATTTGACTTGTGAATTTAGTGATCTATTCATTCACAAATTCCCCTTACTCTTGTTTTTAATTTAGTGCAAGAAAGAATGTAAACCAACGTCAACAAATCTAATTAACATAGTTAATGGTTTGAACCCAGGAGTATCAGTAGTTTGTATAGTGTGATTGCTCGGGTGAGACTAGCAGTAAGACACTACCCCTCTGGAACCTCTATTTTCATTCGCCCACTGTAAACACTACCTCTATTGTTATTCAGGGATAGGGGCATTGTTATGACCTGTTATCTATTGTTTTATGTACCAATGAAGTTACTCGTTCCTAGAGGTAGTGGGCGACCCGAGACTAGTTCTGAGAAGAACTGTTGTTGGTGACTGACATGTCAACAACTTGTGCAGAAGTCATCTTCAGAGTCAAGCCACTCAGAAGACTCTACTATAAACCAGACTGTACTAAGTTTTACGCTTTAAACCATGTTCTAATCATCGCAAAATATCACATTTTCCAAGCTTGGTTGGATAACAGCTCCCCAAGTTTTGAAATTTTTTATCTCGTTCTCAAAGACAAGATCCTTTGTGAAAGCAGAATTGCTCTTAAAAACAACACCGTGTCGAAATTTAGATCAACATGGACTACATTGTGCGCTTTAGCCCCTCAAAATGTTTCCACTTAGAATGTGCCATCCGCCTTTTTTCCATGTCTTTTTTTTTCTTTTTTTCTAAAAAATTGTAAAATTAAATAATCTATTGTAAACAAACTTTGTAATTACTTATAAGTAGTGATATGGTGTAATTGTTTTCTCTGTATTAATAATATTGTACGTCTTTTTTCAATAAAAAAAAAAACAAACAAAAACAAAACTCAGAAGACTCTAAAGATGACTTCCACACAGGTTGTCAGTCACCAACAACAGTTCTTCTCAGAACTACTCTCAACCAGACGGTAACACTATAAGAAATCTAATTAAGTACAATGTAGTTTCTAGACATGCTCACCTGTTTAGGTGTAAATTTAAATTCCTTTGCTAAAGGATTCAGTTTGGATTTAGTCAAAATGCTACAAAATAAAAGATAGTGGTTAAAAGGTTAAAACAACAAGCATTGCTACAAAAGGGTCAAAACAACAAAGTTTTTATCTGCCAAGTCTTCATTTAAATTGGTCACCTTCAAATGGTCTTAAAATGCATTATGATCTGATGGAGTGAACTGTATTTTATAAAGCATAAGCAATTTGGATAAATTACATGTATCTTATTGCGACATGTAAATGAGACAATATTACATAACTGTATTTAAAATGAAATAAATTTTGCTATTTTTCCTTGCTTTTGAATAAAACTATTTTTCTTGCAGGTTCTTGTTGCACATTGTCCAGCAAAATATAGATCTTACAGGTTAAATTTGATTTCAGGTTAAAATGATTTCAACCTAGGTTGGTTTTGAACTTCCTTTGTTTGGTACTTATGATACTTTATGATAATTAGTCAAAAACAAAGGAAATTCAATTTTTATATGGAATCAAATTTGACCTGTAACATAGACATGTAATGTGAAGGTTCATCACAATTATGTAATCTATGCAACTTAAAAAGTTGTGAAAAGAAAGCCTGCAAACCACAAAATAGGCTTGAATGGGATGATGAAAATAATAAAATGGCAATCAAGGAATGCTATCAAGTACCTGTCTTCAGCATTCTTGGAAGTCTTTTTTTCATCTGTTTTCTCTGCATCGGGAGCAGGGGGCATTGTTTCTAAGACAATTACAAATTAATAGGTATTATTTCATGTTGGAATAATAATAACTAATAAATTATTCTTGTACTTAAAAGCATACTGCAGTCTACCATTTTACGGATCATGAATGGTCCCTCAAATTTTGCAGTGCTTACAAAACAAGAAGTTGCTATAGCAACTTAAAACCGTGCTTATATTTTTCACTAATTAACAGCTTTCATTCTCAAAAGTCACGGTTAAATTTAATCCGTTTGTATTATGAGTAAAGGACTAGCAAAGTAGTCACGTTAGTCACACAATCCGAGGTTTACGTTGTGACCGGCTATCTTTAGCTTGGGGGTTTTTCCCTTCTAATGACGTAAACCCTGCACGTTCGGGCACGCTCAATTGTTTACTTAAGCAAATATTTCATTTCCTTTCAAATATTTGAACTCACTTCAAGGAAATAGCCAAAGAATTCACTTCGATTGCCTAAACCCACAAGAAATACTCGCAGAAGAGGAAACAAATTAAATTAATGACCGTCGCCTCTGCCGACATAAATATGCAAATGAAACACAATGTTATTTGTCACGTAACGAAAGTGAAACCTGCAACATCAGCGCATTCCATGGCTGACGTAATACTTTTTTTTTAGGAAATTTAATATTCCTTTTCAATCCAACGATTTGATATGACGAAAAGAAAAAATATTTTATACACAATTAAGAGCACAATATCCGTAACATTTTTCGTACATTGATGTTTTAACAGCTTTTAGCGAGTAAACATCACAGATTGCGCGATTCGAAGTGTCCATCACGATTTGGCCGAGTGAAGGTTTGGGTCTGGTCACCGACAAAAAAAAAAAAATAATAATAATAAATCCCGTGCAGAGCAAGAACCGCGCTCGGCCCATGGCCGCGCGGTTAATTAGTGGGTGCCATATTATTATATAACAAGTGCTTGCATGTTCAGTTTATTTGAAAAGTACTTGTTGCTTGCTAGCTAACTTTTGTCAACAGTTGTACTCACAAAGAAAAACGCTGTGCTTGCATGTGCCCAAGACCATTCAATACACCTCATTTTGTAATTTATGTTTAAGAAGCAGTGTATACCGGTACATACCAGTGGTGGGTGAGGCAGCTGCCTTACTCACTGTCACCTCGACTCTCTCTGATTCTGGTTGGGCCTCTTTGGTCTTCTTGGAAGGTTTTTCACCGAGCTATTAATCAAACCAAAGTGGAAACTGAATATACTAAATTTGTTACAATTCTATTTTAACTTCAAGTATTAATGAAACAATTTAAACAATATTTTCTAATTCATGTGAAGCACGTGTGGGACAGCCATGTGCTTACTGCTTGTCTTCTGGCTCTGTACTTCTCTAAAGTTGCAGTTCGCTATTTTTATTTTGCACACAGTTTGAAGACTTTGGTCCTACATCAAAACCTTCACCTGTCCCCTGGCACCAAGTTGGCGCATAGCGCCTCTTTTATTGTGTGTGTGTGAAAAGCAAAACTAGATGCCTATCATCCTTGGGAATTAATCAGAACCATCGCCTACAAAATTCTAGTAAAGACTGTGCAAATTACATGTAAATTACTCTATGGTGAACTAAAAAAAAAGAACAGCCATTACCGTGAAGTTAGAATGAAACTCCTTCAAATCTGAAACCAAAAGAAACAAAATAATATTGTCATGTTAACCTTATGGGAGGCACAGTGAGCAGATGGTTTAAGTGCGGCACACTCTGGATCAGTGGGACGGGTTTGAACCTTGACTTAGGTCACTGCATTGTGCACTTGGGCAAGACAATATTCTCCATGCCTCTCTCTAAAGTTAAAGAATGGATAACGCTATCCACTGGATAAATCACTATCCAGTGAAAAGCACAGTATGTTCTGTCAACATTTATCCACTGTATAGCGATTTTATCTGGTGGATAACATTATCCACCTTTTGTACAACTGTGCCCAGGAGTACAAATTTGTTCTGACAAATTTAATCCTGGGGGTAACCCTGTGATGGACTATCATCGTGTGGAAATACTTCTAGCTGTTTCATGCTACAGAAACTATTTTAAAAATAGACTCCTTCATAATGATTGTTTGGGGTTACCCAAACTACAGTTGTGTAGCTTGTTGTATGGAAACTGGCTCATTAAACACCAACCTGATGGGCCACAAAGCTCAAATTCAGATTTAACCCATTTTTGCCTTTCAAAGTAAATGTGAAAAACAAATTACTATCTAACAATACAGCTGAAATTTAAAGAATGACAAAAAATATTTTGTTTTTCACCTTTCATAACATCATCGTGATGATCTGACTTTGAAGAAGCTGAGGGCTGCACCTCACTTGGTCCAGCATCTGCAGCGGCAGATGGTTTTAAAACTTGTTCTGGAGACATACTTGTTTTCACAGTGTCAACACTGTTAGTATTAGGCTGTACAGGAGCCACACTTGTGGATTTATTGTTGGGCTAAAAAGAACATAAGTAATAAGAGATAAGATGGCCATGTCAACTAAATCTCTCTTCAATGCGAACAAATCATTACGTTAGTTCAAAGAATTGATGCACTGGTCCCTGCATGAAATTTTATATTCAAGGTAGATTCCATGACCTTAGATTTGGTATGCAAATTTAGCAAGTTTAAAAAATATACATAAAAACATGAACACTCTTTTCCTGATAATTTACATATATATTCAAGTACCAAGTCCTCTTCCTGGAAATGTATGGCTATGTCATCAAGGAAATACTAAAAATAATAGTTTTCCTGCCAGGTAGTAACAGCATCGTGGCACAGGAGAGAACAGCATGGCAGCCAAGGAACTAAATAGCCTACTCAACTACTACAGATTAAAAAAATGCTGGTTTTGGTGATGTTCTCTTCCTGGATACATGGCACAAGGAAATACATGTTCCTGTAAACACCAAGAATTATAAAACATCTTTACATTGGACAACTCACCGGAACTGTCGGTGTGTCAGTGCTGGGAGCCTTCCTCTCATCTGATGGAGGTACTGCTGGTGGAACAGCTAGAAATTTAAACAAAGTAGAACATGTTAAGATAGAAAAATCTACCAACAAAACTTACAATTCATTGTTACCATTACACCTATAGATCTATTTGTTAAAATTAAATAACAAAATCCTAATTTCAGATAACTCTTATGAATCAAAAATAGTAACTTTATTGCTTCTTTGAGTAACAGATCTTGAACAGGTTGGAAGTGGAGGACATCTTTTAATAATTTGCTAGTTTCTTTTTAATAACCAACATTTGTTTTGCAAAACATTGAAATATGCAAGCCAAAGCATAATCTTTATTTCTCTACAGATTCAATAAGGATATGAGACTAAGAACAAGCAGAATTGACTTGCACAAATGAAGCTCAGATTTCTCAAAACTAGCACAAAGTTTGCCAAGAAAGCTGCAAACAACACTTCACTACAAAGAGACCCATTGAAAAGTACAGTCATAAACAAGATGAGTTCAAACTACAGAGCTCTACTGCATGAGTACCTTCTGTAGCTCCTCTCTGAGATTTTACATCAGCGTAAGAGTGTCCAGGGGGTGCCTGGCTTGTCTTTGATGCTGCACTTGTTGTTTGGGGTCTAACAACAGCTGCAAATGCCTCCTCCTCAGAACGCCCACTGTCTAACTCTTGACGGCGAATATGACCCCTTGACTGTTTTAGGGAAGACAATGTTCAACATGTAACTGTACAAAACTTCTAAAAATTCCCTTCTGAGTAAATCTGGCTATTTTGTTTACAGAAAACTCTAGACTGTGGTGTTATAATTTTTGCAGATTGTTTGTTCATTTCCCTTCTATTATTATTAATCCCAACCCAAAAGAATCAATTTAACAGCTATTTGCTTTTGTTAAACTAATAATAATAATAATGATGATGATGTTGATGATGATTTTAATCAATTTTACAGCCAAATACCTCTAACCGTTGCCACCCGACAAAGTTTTTGACATCTTTTTGACAAGTTTTTGATTACTTTGATGAGTTTTCTGGCTTCCGGTTGCTTTAAACTACCAACCAGATCCCTTGAAAAATGAAAGGCGGGGTAACAACCGTTGCATGATTCATCTTCAACGTTAGAGTTTGAAAGGGTTTCAAACGACGTTTCACATTGAGTGTTTATTGGTCAAACTTAACTTTTTGCACAGGAAATGTCTTCTGGGTTTGTAAAACCGGTTGAAACTGAACATTTCACAGATCGTTCGTATGAACCGTTATGCAACCGGAAGCCATCAAACTAATCAAAACTTGTTAAAAAGATGTCAAAAACTTAGTCGGGTGGCTACGGTTCGACACACTTGACTGTAATAATCTTTGGTACCCATCTCAAGAAAACAAGAAAAGTTTTGTCAAATATGTCTGCCAAATTTGTGTAGTTTCATTCTCTTTTTATTACTTTCCATTGCACAAAATAAGAAAGCAACCTTTTTAACACATTTTAAGTAAGTGGCTGACCTGTTCAATTTCTCGAGCTGTCTGTTCTGCTTTCAGTTCCATCTCCCTTGTGCTATCTTTTGGAAGTGGTGTCCTAAAAATAATATATAAAATTTTGATTTTCTTCAAAGCTTGAATTATAATTTCAGTGTCTGTAAATGCTGGTGCGATTAACAAAAGTGTGACTTTATCCTTGCAAGCTTTAAACATACTTCAGTGGTATTTACCGGGATAATAATACATCTAAAAAATTAATTTCTAATTCCACCTTGCTGGGACAAACTATGATTTTAGTCAATAGCATTAAATACTTAACTAGGAGGTTTCCTGGTTGTTCTTCAGATAGATAACACTATCCACTGGATAAACAACCAACCAGTGGATAGCATGGTACTGTAACATTTGTTAGATGATGGCGAACTACAAAAATTGAGGTTCAGTGACTGATAGGGGAGACCGGGAGATTCATTCCATGTCTGGGAGACTCCTGAATAATCCGCTGGTCTTATCTACCGGAGAGCATGATTGGCCCTTTAAAAATTGGACCCTGGGTGCAAGTCCACTGTAGGGACTACTACCAATAGAAACCACCATACATATCTGAGTGGACAAAGATGTTTGCCTATTTTAGGGGTCTTTTCTCAGAATCCACCACAAGAATAGTGACCAGGCTCGCTCAAACTCCAGACCCTTCATGAGTTAGAGGTCAACACACTGACCCTTATAACAATGTGCTGTATGAAATTACTTGTGGCCCCAAATCTAAAACGTAAAAATCTTTCCAGTAAAAAGTCCCCCCCCCCCCCTGCATGAGCTTATATTTAGAAAAAGTTCTCAAAGACAGATATAACTTCTTCCCATTAACAGCCCTCTATTGTAGAGCCCGTTTTGTATTTTATGTGACTGCATTATGTTCCGAGACTTGTGATGTTGATTTGACAACTGCAGAACTTGCTTGTGCTTTGGTTATGTCACATGTTTTCCTGGTATGTACATAGGATTTTTGGCCCAAAAACATCCCTTCCATGTACAAACCCAACCATTTTGAAATGTAAAATCCCTTCCGATAATAAGCCCCCATGAAAAAAGTTATTTGACCAAATATAAGGCCAGGACTTATATCAGAATTTTATGGTATTCTCATTTTATGTTAATCTGGCCTGGATAAACATCAGGCCTTTTTATAGTGTACATGGCATATCAGCTATATATTAAGCATGTAAGCATAAAAACAACACAAAGGAAAACATTGCACTAACGTGTATTGTAATAGATCATCGTTGTATGTTGAAGTGACACCAAATTTTTCTTGATTGGTTTTGAACATCTCGTCAGCTGACCAACCATTCTAAAACCAAGTGATATAAAATATTATTTCATGGGATCAACAGGGATCACTAGCTACAAAAGATGGGATTTCAAAAGATGCACGGGTGTAATAAAAGGTTTAGAGAAACCAATAGATTGCATCCACATTCTGACAAACAAAGAGTTGTATGTATAACAGAGTATAGTTAACACATTTAAGAAGTTGTAAGTGATGTTAATTCATGCATATTACTGTATTTTTAGTGTAGAAAATAGCATGATAGTACAGCAACATGTAGCTTAATTATTTTAGGAGAAAATATTATTTTTCTAAGAAGATATTAAATACCTGAACATCTACTTCAACTTCTACATCGCTGCTTGCAAACTGGCTCAGTTTTTGTCCCATAACAAAACAACTTACAGCCATGACATAAACTCAACACAAACTGAATGAGGAGCTCATTGACTCTTACAGTGATCAAGTCACTATTAACTAGATACTAAAGAAAGAGCTCACTCTTATGCTGAATTTAACTGGATCAAAGTATCTTTCACCAACAAGTGTGTGTTCAATCCACAAATGCAGAACAGTGAACTGCCAGGTTTTCTCTGCCAAATTCAAAATACAGCTGATCCCTAAAGCTCAAATGATTCAGATGTAACCAAAATTCTTTAGTTTTGTTTGGCAAAATAATAGCAGTGTTTTAAGAAAATTGCCACACAAACAAAACTTGCCGAGCATCAAGAAATGAGGAAAAATAGAACCACTCTATACAGTGGCCATTTTGGATGTTTTAAACATGATCAATGATCTAAGTTAAGAAATGTCTGGTGAAATCAACCATGCATGGCCAAAAGAACAGGTACCATTCAACTGCTGGTTTTTAATAAAAGCAAAATAAAAATTCAAGACAAACAGCAGCCTTTTCAGGAACTAAATGTACTTAAATTTAAGTGTACATGTACATTTAAGCTTTTTCTCCACAACAACCTAAATAACAATAAAATGTATAACAGCCTTTAGGACTATTATTTGTGATTTAACCAAATCCTGAAATTCTCACTTCAGAAACTTTAGTACTGTTTTTTCCACATTATTCTTCAATGACTTTCAGGAAAAAAAACTGTAGGGAAATTTTGGGTATGCCGGAGTTCATTTTAATTAAGCTATTTACCACTTTCACATTGTCCTCCAGCCCTCCTCCTAAGTCAAGCTCTTCACCCTGTGGAATCCATTTCTGGAAACCGAATAAAACAAGGTCAAGAGGATTGAAAAAAGAAAACACATCAATGAATTCCAACTTGCCCTTCAGAAAAGCAACTCTAATATTTTGCTTGCCTAGGGGCAGTCGCCAGGGGCAGTCGCCAGGGGCAGTCGCCAGGGGCAGCCGCCAGGGGCAGCCGCCAGGGGCAGCCGCCAGGGGCAGTCACTTGACTTTATTAGTTGGCAGATGGCTCGACTAGGCTCTTGCTCACCAAGAAAGTGAGCATGAAAATTAACTTTCCTGGAAGGAAAATCTACTTGTTCTGGATGACAACACAATTTTTTTAGCCATGAAAGTGCAATGTGCCTGAAGGCAAAACCACAGACTCTTGATTACAATGTAATCCAGACAAGGCATGTCTTAACTTGACTTTTTTTTGTTAATCAAAAATTAAATTACTTGCCCTTGCTTGGATAAGAATGTCTTGCTGGATAACTGGAAATGTTTATTGTCATAGACACTGCTTTCGATACAATGAAAACTGTTTCAATTGCATTTTCCAAGATTAAATTGTAAAAGATTATTAACATAATTAATTATCATTGAGAATTAACTGAAGGAATAAAAATCTGCACCTGGAGAGTCCGCTCTGCTAACTGACCATTGGTGTGCTTCTGTGCAGCAGTGATGCCCTCATCAGTGAAGCTATCTGTGGGATCAATACTTGTCATCAATACAACTATATCTCGCAGAAAACCTGGAGGAAGGACTTCCAAATGAAAGACACTGTGATGCTCACTGTTTGCCTTAGGTAAGTTAAGTCTGCACACGAGCCTAATGGACCATCAGGCCGGAGCTTATCCCGGTTTCCATAGCATGAAGCGACTAGAAGTATTTCTACTCCCCCCTGGATGGGATGTTAGTCCATCGCAGTTCACCCCCAGCAGTTAATTTGACAGAACCCATTTATACACCTGGGTGGAGAGAGACACTATGAGAGTAAACTGTCATGGCCAGGGCTTGAACCCGGACCAGTCGATCCAGAGTCCAGCACACTAACCATTAGTCCACCACGCATTGTCTGGCTTATGGGTGTAAATTTCGGATTTTTGGTCTTTTTTAGGATTAGTTTTAGCCTTCCAGGTCTCATTTAGGGTTGCACACAAAGAAACACAAAATATAGAAATATAAATTCTGTTTTAAGTAGTTTGCTATCTTTTAGAGGTCAAAAAAGGTTGAGCCGCGCCCAGATTGGTCTCCTTTAGAGGTTCTTTTCAGATTTCTGACGAGCATCCCAGTCTGTTTTATATAGGGGTCCCCCCCAGGATCAGAAGTGAGAAGAAAACTATATCCAGCTTAGTGAAGAATGCTTCTTGTATGTACCGTTTGCTAGTTCTCTGACTAAAGACCAAATACAAGAGGCAACATGTTCTTGCAACTTCTTATGTTTGATCTTCTTTTTTTGGTGTTCAAAACATGTGTATGTAAATGATGTGATTCGATTTTTCCCATGGTAAAATTTGCTATTTTCCTTTGTTCCGGTATATGCTGATATATGATAATGAATATAAAGCAAAGGAAAATACCAGATTACACCAAGGATAAAATTGAACAACATCATAAACGAACATGGAGCATACAAAAATTCTCTTGGTTGGCAACCGTGAAAAGCTATAAACACTTTGATTTCATAGTTTGCTAGGCCTTACCTACTGACGGTGCAATCGTTGGCTCTTCAGTCTTAGTGATGTTCACACTCACAATATCTTTAAGTGCAATCAAGAGATTGTTAATGAGTCTCTCTCTGTTGGGTACAATTCGCTCATCCTAAAAGAGAAAACATATAAAATTTACTTGCAAGCTTATACTTTAAGTACTGAGAATTAGCTCAGGTACCAAAAATACAAAAATGACAAGGAAATTCAATTTCAAGTTAACCCTCCACAGTACCTCGATGATAAGTCCATTGCTCTTCCTGTGCTGAACAAGATGAGCCTCGCCTAAAGTACAATCAAACTGAAAAAAAGACATATGAATTAATTACTTCTTAAGGATACAAAAGATACTGCAAGAGTTTCTTTAGAAACTAATAACTAATTTTGACCTTGCCAATATTTATGGGTAAGGATTTATAACACTATACAATTTATAGCTTCCCTAAGCTTGACTACTGGCAATGAGTTTAAATCATCATGACCTAAATTTTGAATCTTTTCTTGTTAGCCAAAACAGCTCAAGCATTCCTGTTACATTCTTTTAAAACAAAAGGGCTGGTGTAAACAATTTCAAGACAGCATTTGACCTTGTATCGCATATAAAAGTCAGATATTTTTTATCACGAGCTTAAGTTACCTTATTTTATGGCAATCAATCATTCAACATGCAAGTTGTCAGCTACATGTACTTTCATTTACGTTAATTTTTGACAAATTTCCTGAAAATTATTTAAGACTCCTTGTGAAGCGTCATTGCTTCTGCCTGCATTGCATGCCATTTATCCCATATAGCATTTGTCTATGATTTAACATAAACAACAAAATTTGTTTATTGTATATGCAATAAGTACTTTTGAGCTGATTGTAACTTATTTATAGGAGGCGTTCATTACACATACACATGTATGTGCCTCTGTTGGAATGGACAGGTGCTTAGAAGTCTAAACAAAGGGAATGGTCATGTCTATGTTGTTTGTTTTGGTGTATACTAATAAATGGAAATGATATTTATCAAACAAATGAAGTAACAAACTGTAACGAGGGTGAAATTGAACCACAACATCTATCTAACTGAAATTACATGATCAGCAGCTTGTACATGGAAATACAAGATGTTGTTAACAACATTGGAGTCATTTCACACCTTTGGGGAAACAGCCTTTAGAACGCCTTCATAAATATCTCCATTACTGACCACAATACGTGCCGTCTCACCCTGTTAAAAAATAGTTAAGTTTTCTTATCTGTCTGCGAGTTCAGCCCTATCATTAAATGTTTTTAGTTGTCATAAATGTGCATATTTCTGTCAGAGAAAATGAAAACTGACAATATTTTCTAGGTACTGAACAATAAGAATATTAGAATAATTGAACAAAAGAATATGTCATGAATAGAAATAATGGTGTGTATGTTATGTGGGTTTTTCTTTTAGCTTAGATTTGTCTTTCAGGCAAACAGCGACAATGATGGTTTGACATCTCTCACATCAGTTATTTAGGAGTACATACAACATATGAACAATAAGATACATTCAAACAATAAAATTCTATGATATGTGATGATAATTTGTTTTGTGACCTTGTAGTCTTGTATGGCAAAATGTATAAAAACTACATGTAAGGTCTGTTAAAAATATGAAATGTAATAAATACTAAAAAAGGCCAGTAAACCTTCTACGAATTAAAAAAAAAACTACAAAATAACAAACATTCTTAAAGAGATATGATAATAATGTTATATTTTAAGTATAAATGCAGGGTACTTACCAAGTTGTTTGTTACATAGTATACCATAAACTTGTTTAAATAAATGTCATTGTTGTACCCATCATCCAACTGCAGAAAAAAAGAAGAACCAGAATTTGAAATTTAACATTTCAGTCTATTAAATAATAAAACATGCTGCCATCCTTTATATAATTATTACAAGCTCAGAGCTGAAAACTTGGATTTTAGAGCTAGAAACTTGGTTTTAGTTTTACAGCAGGTCTTTGAAGTCCAGCATTTTTTAGACAATTAGTGAAGTTAGAGTGGTTTGACTAGCCAGCTTAGCTTGGCATTCTAGTCAGTCACAGAGAGCGAAAAATGGCGCGCGAGCAAAGCGACGAAGGAGAGAAAGAACGCCAGCCGCCAGACACCTCTTAAACGGGAGAAATCTTTTGAATTAGCGGCCTCCAGAGGCCGCTAATTCCCATTGGCTAAAATCGCTTATCTGTCCTGTGATTGGTTCGTTGGCTTTAATTTATTCCAAACGGACTCATTCGCATGCACGCAACATTCAGGCCGCTCAATTAGCATTTGACAAGTGACGAGTGAAGCAAAGCAGTGTGAATTACACATGGATGCTATTGCATGCAAACTTCGGGATTTACATTTAAAAACCGAACAAGAGCAAGCGGTGAGAAACCTGTATCTGGGAAAAGACGTCCTTGCCGTTCTGCCTACTGGATTCGGCAAGAGCCGCATTTATCAAGTGTTTTCTTTACTGAACAGCTGTGAAAATACCGGCGCTACATTGATTGTCATTGCTCCATTAACAAGTATTATTGAAGACCAGTTGGCCGATTTGCGCTCGCGAGGTTTTCGTGCTGCTGCGTTGTCTTCTTTAAGTTCAGCTGAATTAGAAGAATGCTCGCACTGGTGTCACTGTTGTCGGCAACAATCTTTTCTGTCGCTTTGAACTTGGACTTGCCGCGAGCGATTTTGACGGATTGATGGGGTAGATGAATTTTCTTCTAAACCAGTCGTTTGTTGTTCCTTGGGCTCGGCGTCATTCTCTGTCAATTTCCCGGTGATAAACGTGAAGCACTCGGCTGCGTTTCTGATTTTCCTTGCGCAGGGGCGGCAAACTTTATCTGATTTTCCTGGATCTTGGACCAGCTTCACACCAACAATGAACAAAGTGTCCGCCAACACACAACCAGCGCATTCTTTCCTTCCCGAAGGCAAAAAACAGGTTCTCATTTGAACATTTGGTCCCCATTAAGGCAAAAGAAGAATTACAAATTCGGCAGTGATCATTTGAAACTTTAACTGGTTTTCTCCCCCCGCTTCGACTCGCAGATGAGTTTTTCTTTGGGCCTCCCGAATTTGCAGCCATTTTGCAAAAACGAATATGAGCCCTGATAATTTTCCCGTGATTTATTTGTTTTGTACATCCCGTACTACACGTGAGTTTGACAGAACACGTCACCTTTTTATTTCCGGTCTTCACAAATTATGCGTATTATTTACATAATTACGTGAAAAGATTTCTCCCGTTTAAGAGGCGTCTGGCGGCTGGCATAGCCCCGCCGTCGCTTTGCTCGCGCACTCGTTTTCTCGCTCTCCGTGACTGACTAGAACGCCAAGCTACGCTGGCTATGGTTTGACTATCAAAAGTAATTCACATTTTTTTGGTTTTGCATTATTATGCTTTGTAATAGGCCCGTTGGGGAAAATCCAAATGGCAAATTAAAATAGTGAATAGTAGGAATAGGGCAAATAGAGACAAATAGTCTGATGAATAGTCACAAATAGTGACGAATAGTCGCAAATAGTGACAAATTGTCATTGAATAGTCACAAACAGTAGCGAATAGTGGCAAGTAGTTGTTAAATAGTCACCAGTGACAATAAGTCGTGAATTGTTACAAATAATGGTGACTTAGTACCATAGTGCTCTCTATCAGTGATCAAAGTCAAAGTCTTCGACTGATCTGTTTACTTTTCAGCATTACACCACAGACAAAAATTGCAAGTGAGTTGGTTTTGGTAATGGTGAATGCCTCTCCTTTTAATCCACTGCACCCTGAGCAAAATGTAACTGTCTGGTTGATTTTAAGAGGAAATGAACCTACCTGGTCAAAAACTAGCCTATGGGGCCTGAAAACTTAATGGAATCTCAAAAAACCAAGTGAATCCAGATAAAAGCTGAGAAATGAGAGTATAAAAATGCTATACTAACCTTGAACATGCACAAACAATAACATTCAAATGAACAATGTATGTTTGTACTACAATTTCTCAAGTTTAGCTGAACCCATCAATGTCCACAGATGATTATTATTCCGTGTGATCAAATTCAATGAATCACCAACAGTGCTGAACTATAATGTCAACTATTTATGACTATTTTTTAAAGACTATTTGTCACTATTTGCAGCTAATTGTCAATATTCATGGCTATTCATCACTATTCTTGTCTATTCAATGACTATTCATCACTATTCACAACTATTTGTCACTATTTGCGACTATTCATTGCTATTCATGACTATTTGCACTATTTGTGCTATATGCAACTATTCGCTATTTGGGTTTTCCAGACACTCGTTCACATGGTACAAAGTCCACCTTGCTGGAGGGCAAGCTCTGCTCTGGGACATTCGAAACAAAGGAAAGTCATGGCTGGTAAAAGACTCTTTGTTTTTGATGTCCAAATGCATTGCTTATCCATCAGCAACGTGTTATTTTGTACCATGTGATCTTTAGCTGGAAAGAACCCATTCAATTGAAAATCTTGTGCCACTTTCTCCTCAATTAGAAATTATAAAATCAAAACCAATCCTGACTCATTCACACAGGTTTTCCCCTGCTTAACACTGACTATGGGTATTTGGTTCAAAGCTTTGACTGGGTCAATGGGTTATCTGTTTCTTTTGTGATAACTTGGCCAGAATGATTACTTTGCTTTTGGTTTTTACAACATCCAATTGAAAACCACTCTCATCGTACAATCATCTAAGTTAAGCCCTGTTGGGCAGGGTTAGTATTTGGATGGTGACCAGCTGGAAATACCCCTCGTTTTAGGCTTTTTTTCTTTCTTCAGGACATTGCCTATCCCACAGTAAAAATTTGGTTTATTCATAGTCAGTTCCAATTCCATCTCAAAAATCCTACTAGAAATCCAGGCTACGTTTACACATTATAAATGTGGTTTCCAATCAACACGGTTTCATGACATCAAAACCGCATCGAAAACGACACCTTTTCGACATGGAGCCCATTTAACCGTTTTCCAAGCGAATGTGAATGCATAGTGTGAATAAGCAAGCACTGCACTCTGTGCGAGGTTCACAATGTTTACTCTTTGCAACAGGGTTCTCATTAAGTTTTAAAGTAGACAGCTGAGAGCTAATAGTAGACGGCCAGCAAATCGAGTGCCGAAGGCACGAGTCCTTAGGGGGGTCTGGGGGCATGCCCCCCCCAGGAAATTTTGAATATGTAGAGGCTCAGATATGCCATTTCGTGCACTTTGGCAAGGCATTTCCTATCAACCAACGATTCCACGTTTGTTCGGGACTGTACGTTTGAAGCGGCACTGACCATCGATGATTCTACGTTTGAGTTTGTGGCTGCCGTCATTTCAAGCAAGTTTTCCTCGTCAGTTCTCTTCTTTTTTATAAAAGCCAACATCGTTCTTTGTGCCATAGGCCGTTTCGTTGAGTTTGGGTCCATTTTAATGGCTTCTCGCTCGTTTAATTTATATAACACAACTGGAACCACGACAGTCGAACCGAAGCCTCAACCTAACACAGATGCATGATGGGAGTGGATTGTGATCGCGGGTGCACGAACTGAAAAATATGGTGGCTCGCGGATCGGCGGATTGACTCGGAGGAAAACATCAGGTGAAAAAGAGAGCGTTATCATTATCAGTGCTATGGAAAGTACAAAATTTTATTGTGATATGTAAAAATATTTACGATAAAGCTGTCTTCATTATTTTTTTTCGCACAAGGTTACTTTTTTATTCATATACACGGCTTTCTGTTTCACGGTAATGCTTAGTTAGTAAACCATATCATCAAAAAGTAGGCGGCTCAAAATTCGAAGTAGCCGGTTTTTTAGCCGGTTGCCGGCACTTAATGAGAACCCTGTTGCAAGTCAGCCAATTTCTTGCCAAGAAGCGTAACCGTTCCTAAATCGATGCGTTTTACTGTTTACACGACCAACGAAACCGTATTGTTTTCAAAACGATGCGGCTTCAATATAGGTCTCAATCACCGCTGTGTAAACGAAAGACGTAACTGCATCACTTTCGATGCAGTTACAAATGAAACCGCATTCGTGTAAACAGTGAACCAATTCAAAAATCCTACTGAAAATTCAACTTGAGAATCCAACCCAAAAATCCCACTCAAAATCTTAACTCGGAAGTTAGTCTGTCTCACTGTAAATGAAAATTTGGTTGATTATTTAGGGAAGTCTGCAGGGGTAGTCCGTAGGGTAGTCCATGGAGTAGTCTGTAGGGTAGTCTGTGGAGTGGGGATCAGTGGGTAGTCCGCAGATCAGGGGTCAGTGTTTTCAACTCAACCTGTAACAATGTGTCCAGCACTCATAGAGTATTGAATTTTCAATAATATAATAGAAAATACTCACATTGGCAAAATTAATTGTTTGTGGTGGTGGACTTGCACTGGAGCCTGGTCTGTAATTCCTTTGACCCCTGAAGAAAACCAAATCAAGATGGTGATCAAGTAGCTGCCTGTTCATTCTTGGTAATGAAGACTAAAACATTAAACTGGGAAAAATAGTAAATAACAGAACGTGAAGCTGTCATCTAGGTTTGCACACTTCACCTGGCTTTCTCATTTATTTAATTGATCTTGATCATATTAAGACATTTCAAAATATAACCTGTAGCATCAAAAAGTACCGGAAATACCAGTGTTAAACCTAAAGAAGGATAATTTTCATGATCGCCCAAATTCAAGTACCAAACACGAGTGTATTCACAGACATATTTCCAGTTGTTCCCGTAACCAAGTTCTTTATTTTCGACACTGAACTTCTTAAACTATTTTCACTCAGTGATATAAGCATAAAATCGAGTCTGCTTATAATCGAACGGTTACTATAAACGTACTGAAAAGGTTTGATTGAAGTGATCGAAATTCGATGTGTCGACACTGCATACCACTTGACCAAAACTTAAATTCGGTGGTGTCTTGAAAGCAAAAATCATTAAAGACGTTTTAATCGTTAATCGCTTCTTTACAAGACGACTACATCACACGCACTAGCAATTTTCAACAGTTGTAAACTTAGAAAAAAACGGCCGGTTTTAGCTTCACAAAACATTGCATCACGGCCAATAATTAATTCCCGGTAAGACGGTTGCTCAACACCGAAGAAATTTTTCTTCATCGATCGACACGTAACTGCCCGATTATGTAATAAATATTACAGAAGGATAAAAGCAATTCGTAAAAGTTTATCTAACTTCAAGAACAACTACCTGCCGCCTCCTCCACGACCTTTGCTTCGATGTTTCGTAAAACTCATACTCGAGGAAAGTTCGCACTTGGTGGTGTTCCATGAGTTTTACAGCAACATATTCGTAGAGAAAACGCGTATAGCGTTGACGATTTTAAACACCGGAGGGGAAACCTAATTCATTGATTGTGTCATTTACAATGGAAAGGTTTCTAAGCAGTCACAAGGAAGCGACTGCTTCTATTTCCTTTCCTTTCATAGAATCCTGCGTAATAGAGGCTCCCGCGCTACTCTTGCTCCTTCTGTCGAACTAGAGAGAATTTACAAATGCATCACAAACCAAGATGGATCCGATCGTTGACGGATCGAGCGCACAAGAGAAAAAAAAACTGAAAACAACATCATTTTCAGACGCACTTCATTCAAAGTTATGTTTAAAGAGTGTTCAAGAAAAGTGCTTGGAGATCAATTTTCCGGGGTACATCTATCCCGCGAGACTGCGATCGAATTTGAGGAAGTGTGAGGAGTTAAAACAAAAATCCTGCATTGAACCTTTCTATTTTCATTAGCCGATGACACTAAACTGGTAGATTCTCATATAGAAAAGAACTTTGACTCTAAAAATTCAAAAGTAGAGATACACAAAATACGAATGCAAAAGACACATGGACTCTGTACTGCTTTATGCCTCTAAATTCTCACTACCCTGCAAGAGATTTGCACTTGTGACAATACTTTCCCATCATGCACTTGGCCACTCCTACAAGGAAGGAAAGTCACTAGCCCCAACCCTACCTCGGCAGCAGCCATATTGCTTTGGGCCTTGAAATAGTTCGAAAACTCCTTTAGCGTACTAGCCAGACTAGCCAGTTGGGAAGTCTAGTCGGGTTGAGACGAAATAAGCCAAGGAAATGTAGTATTGCTGAATGTAACCCAAAGGGTATGGTTTCTGAGCCGTTTTGGTCTGTAAACGGGTATAGATTTTGAACATTTTGGTCTGAAATTGGGTATGTTTATCGGGGAACGTTCACGAAAGCTTATAAACTTATTTTTCTTCCCAGCAACCGGGGCGAGTAACTGGTGAGAGAGAAAGAGAAATAGATAAAATATATCATTCCAGCTAAATTTTACCTATTCATCTTTGTGACGTTGACTTCCGTTCAGCACACATGCATATGCTATCCAAGGTCAGGTCTGAAAACGGGTATGGATTTTTGAGGCCAGGTCTGAAAACGGTGTGGAAAATGGCATTTTTTGGTCTGAAATTGGGTCTGGATTTGGAAATGCGGGCGGCACACCCCCACCAAAAATTCCAAGGAGTACCCCCCCCCCCCCCCCCCCCGGGCATTACACTGATCTGATTCAATGTTGATTAACTGCACATCTACCACAGCAAGTCTGTTGACCTTTTTGCGTGTTGTTTATGCCACATTATAGTTCAGGATCGCTCATTTGCGGTAAGAGCGGATCCAAGATGACCAAACACAGAAATTTTCTCTCGAGACTCCGCCATCTTGCTCTTTGATTATGCGATCTTAGATTTCACTGTAATTTTAATATCACCAGAATTTTAGGGTGTCAGATGGGCACGTGACCAGCCGATGCCAGGGTCTTTTCCCGTCCGCCCCCTACGAATAAGGGAAAAGCCCTGGGGGACGAGGCTGTTTTTTGGACGTTGATCGCTTGCGCAATGTCGTATCACATCAGCGCGCGCGAAGGTAGCGTCTTTCCATGGGCAAATAGATGACGCTAAAGAGTTAACTAATCAGAGCGCGTGCTTTACTTAGTTGCTACAAAAAATGTGCAGCGTCTACTCCAGATAGCTTTCCTAGATCACCTTGCACCTGTTAGTACTTCTACCCGTATTTCTTCGGTACACTGTTGAAGCTTGATATTTTGACCCTTCCTCCACACCTGTAGTCTGTGCTAACTAAATCCTGATTAATGCGCTACAGTAGTCTACAGTGACCGTGCAATGCAGTAATGCATAAGGCTCAATTACCCAGCACTAGACACATGTACGCGCGGCGGACCTAAGTGGTAAGCACCCCGGGCTCCCTTCCCTTCCCTGTGCCCCTCCCACCCTCCTCGCGCCCGCTTTCGTATCCCTTCTACCCAGGCTCCGCGCGCTTACTTTTCACCTCTCCCCATTTCCCAGCCGGTACGAAAAAATAAATGAGGCCTGTACGGAGGAGAGAGAACTCTAAACAGGACGCTATTACGAACACTAAACGACGTCCTTAGCGTGTCCGCTATAACGAGAGTTGACTTTAAGCTGTTACTGCATTCTTCATTTTACACACTTGGTCTTATATACTTGCACTTACTCATGATCCGTCCGCTTAACTTTGTAGTATACGACACATGGATCCTCGTCACTTATCAGTCCGCGGATAGTTGCAGTCGGAGGCCTTTCAGGGGGCTTTGTAATGAAACGTAATCCAGATTTAGTAAATGGATTCAGCAAAACTACTTATGCAGTTCTAAGGGGACAGATCACGAACACTATTCTCGTTGGGGCTAAACACACACAAAAGCCAAAATACACCACTATGTGCTACCTCACATTCCCAGCGTGACCCAGGGGAGTGCACGACATTCTCACAGACCTCACCCTTCTATTTAAGAGCACCCTGCTTGATAATTCAGCCAGTTCCAGTAAAGGTTAGGTCTCGGTACCCTTGCTAGGAGATTTCGCCCCACCCACCTCCCCGCAGCGATGGAACATATTCTCTCATGGTCCACCGACTCGCAAAGCCTCGGGCCGATTCTCACATATCTTATGCATCTGGTCCACTATGCTTTGTGTGTAGGTGTACCTGGTGAGAATATATTGCAATCATAGCTCTTGTAAACATACACTTTCCAGTGGTATATATTATATTTTCTCGGTAACTAAATTTCGTCGGGAATAGGATCGGAAGGTTGGGTTTAATGCCTTCTAATAGACCACGCCTTTCCTGTATTCTGTATTCTGCTATGTTCTCTATGGCATAGTATAAATCTCAGTATGTAATTAAATTGACAGATAATCATCTGTAGAGTTCAAATTAGTAAATTATTCAAAAATATATTAAAGGTCAAATGAACCAAAATTTCGAATTTTCTCTTTTTAGGCCAACTTGTTGATTAAGAACCAAATAAACATATTCCGAAATTCCAAAGTAATTGGACTGTGCAAAGCAGAGAAATTTCAAGTTGAAAAATGCTTATTTTAGGCCTTCATAATCGTAGAGCGCTCGGGAAAATTGTCGAGAAATTTTCGGAACTTAAAACTGTGACGTCATTATTGGTGTGCTGTGAAATACCGGGAAATTCAAAGTCTTTCAGTGATGAACCTCACAAGAATGGGATATCATGGTGTTTTGTGCAGCACCAAACTGCTTAAATAATTCTAAGTCAAAAGTAAATAAAGCTCAGGAATCAATGGCTTTTGAAAATGAAAAGAAAAGAATTTAAGCCAGACAAGAACTCTCGCATTTGTGCGGTTCATTTTATCGAAGACTGCTTCAGAGAAAATCTGGCGATACGTAGGTTTCTGGTTCTGATTTCAAGCCGCTCAGACTCCAACTCAAAGAGGATGCTATGCCGACTAGTTTTTTTTGTTCGGAAAAGAAATCACGGGGAAGAATGCCTCCCGAAGCACAAAGGTCCCCCTGTCCGTTCGGCTTTTGCTAAAGGAAGGAAGTTAGAGGTATGCATTTTGCACCTTTCTTATTCTACCTAGAGCTACATAGAGTATTTGTTATGATTATTAGCACTTTTAGTTTGTTGGTTTGGTCATGATCAAGTATTAGAATTTGAATTCGTTAGTTCAATATCCTCGCCAAATAATTTGCTTCCATGCATGTGCACGTGCTTTTTGACGCGTATAAAATTATGCTTCAAAGGTTGTATTTATGTTGGGTTTACAACCGTTAATTTCGAGCACTAAATAACAGGCACCGGCTAAATAAATATGGACCAAAAACAGCTAATACAAACAGAACTCACAGTGTCCACGGGGGCAGTGTGTAAACGCTCTGTATTTATTTCAACATTGAATTTTCCTTCAGTTGAAAAATTAAACGACACGAATTTATTCATTGAAAGTTTTACCCTGCGTGATGCTTTTGCGGTTTCGAATTTGCATTGAGAAATATCCTTACATTCAAGTTAAATTTTTGAGTACAAATTTATTTTTGTGTTTTGTGTGACTTTCGAGTACGGAAAAGGAACAGTGAATTCAATCTTGGATGTGGCCACATCCAATGCAAGCCGCACACGTCCTGATAAGAGTTACGTGCAAATCCAAAAAAAATGCATTTCACTTGGGGTATATAACAAAATCAATTGCTCCATACCAAGCTGAGCAGACTGATGATTTTTATACGCCATCCAGTGTTTGAAAACCTCCTATATCATACAATGCTTACAATTTTACTCAGTGCTTTGATAAGTATTAATCTTTGAAACTGGATTCCAATGTAGTAAAAAATATAACAACAATGCTTAAAAAAGCTTAGATCCTTTCAGAATTATTTGAATTACTCAGACTGACTGAAACTCTCAAACTTTACATTATTTGCTTTTTAAACAACGATCGTCTCTTCGATCGCAAAGCGTAAAATAAAACTATTACGTCACAAAATTCAAAGCTCGATCCATTCCTTCCATTTCAGTGCGCGGTCATTTTGGAAACGTTTTCGTGAAGTCTTCGGAAATCTTCGTAGTTTTTGCTATAGTTCGCGCTTTAAGGCTCAGAAAGCAAAATTTCGCCTTAAGTTTATTTAATAATGAATTCTTCTAGCGTTTGGTTGCTTTAAAATCGCTAAAGAAAGAATGTCAAAATTTTGGTTCATTTGACTTTTAAGAAATCTACGAAGAAAAAGATTTTTTTTTTGAAATCGATGTTTAAAGAGTTATTCTTCAGTAACATTTTTTTTTTGTGCTTACTATCTCGCAGAAATGTCTTGCTACATTGGAACAAGCCCCTCCTCCGCTATCTCTCAGAGTCTTGAAAAGAAGTAAGCCCCACTCTATCGCTAGCATTTGACTTGGCAGATGCTCATTTATCTCTGGTGAAATTAAATCACACCATCCCACACGCTCCACGCACCCCTTCCCACAGAACAAAACAGGCTGGAATAAGGTAGGTTTTCGTCCAGGGGCAAATCGTATCTTCACCCCATCCTCCCTGAGCAAGAACTGAGCTCTGCCACACTCTCAACAGAGTGATATGAACTCTTAGTTGTACTTAGGGACGGACCATTATTTTTCTGGAGGGGGGGTCTGAAAAATCTCTCTCTGCAAACTTTTTTTTTTATCTATGCACCTCGGCAAACAATTTTTTTCTAACAACACCTTCCTGCAAACAATTTTTTTTTCGATCTTTTTTAACCACGATCTGACACAAAAAGGAGGTTCGTTTTTGCTGCCATCAATCATTATTTAATTCAATATTTTATGGTGGCGACCAATAAACACCTCTGAACTCATCTTTTTCGTTTTCTGAGACGTACACTACGAAGATTGGCGGCAGTAATTTTTTTTAACTTTTTAATTTTTTAACGAAGACAAGTGAGCAGCACAAGGAAAGACTACTTGTGGTTGTAAGCTTGTCGTTTATTTCCGACGCGTTTCGTCTCTAACTGAGACTTCTTCAGGGAATGAATACAACTAGCAAAGAACAGCATATATAGCACATTCGCGTCCCTAGCTACAACTTCCCATGGAAGTGAATAATAACTAAAATATGCTGTAAACGAACGTTACAAAAAACGCCTTAATACATATGTTATTGCGTGTTGTTATATTTTGGGGGGCATACGATTAGCGCTAATCGTATGGCCCCCAAAATGTAACAACACGGAATAACATAAGCTTACAACCACAAGAAGTCTTTCCTTGTGCTGCTCACTAGTCTTCGTTAAAAAATTAAAAAAAAGTTTCTCTGACTTCTATGCAAACTATTTTTTTTAATACATATGATGTTTGCAAACAATTTATTTTGTCTTTTTAGGCCCTTCAAACAATTTTTTTCAATATTTTTCATCCCCCCCCCCCCCCCCCCTCCAGAAAAATAATGGTCCGTCCCTTAATGGTCTCTTACCTTAAAATAGTCTTTTTCCCTTTTATAAGTTATGCTTTGGAGGTCTTTACAACTGCAAGGAAAAGTTCAACGCAAAGAACAATTTTACGATCGCACGAACGAGTATGATATAAGCTGAATAGAATTCAGACACATTCGCATAACTAAGTTCTTCATTTTCGACACTTCTTAAACTTATCTTATTCAATGATATGAACTTAAGGTGGGGGTATACGTGAATTTGAGTGAAATTTTAAGAGGTTTAAAGAAGGGATAGAAGAAAGAAAATAATTTTTGGAACACCACCAGACAGTTCACCCCAACGCAAGAGCACCCCAGGTTGTCAGGGGACTGTTTGGACTAATTTTTAACTTCAAATTCTAATTTTCAAATCACAAATCTTTAATATTTCTTATTTCTCCAAACATCCCCCAAAATCACCCAAAAATTTACAAAATACCGCTAAACATAGCTTTGTGAGATGAGCTAAGGGTTTTGGGAATGGTTTGAACTGCCGGAATTATCTTCACAGAATTTAACATTCATAGTCAAGCCTTTCAAGGCGCTCCACCCTCCCTTGGCTGAAGGTCTAGATCCGCCACAGGCACTTGTGACAACACCTTCCCATCATGCACTTGGCCACTCCTACATGAAAGGACAAACTAGCCCCAGCCCTTCCTCGGCAGAAACCAGCAGCTACATTTCTTGGGTCTTGTAATAGTTCGAAAAATCCCTCAGCGCCCCAGACAGACTAGCCCGTTGGGGTGGCTTGTCGGGTTGAGACGAATTAAAATGTAGTATTGCTGAACGTAAATGGATTTTTGATTGATTTCTGAAAAGCGCACGAAGAACTGCAAGTGCGGCTTCTAGGTTTTATACCTGTGTTAAATCAATAGGATTTTGGGTGTAGTTTGTATTTATGGAGTTTTTCGTTCTACACGACTGTGAGTGTTGTCTGTAACGTTAGTATCCAAAAAATGTTTGTATGTTTTACATGGTTCTAGGTGGGTGTCTTGATCATTGAGATTAAGTTTTGTTTGGCTAAAACTCTGAAAACTGAATTTCGCCTTTACCACAAGTAAGCTTTGTCGAAACGTCAGTCACCAACAACAGTTCTTCTCAGAACTACTCTCACCCGGACGATCACACTATACGAACTACTGATACTCCTGGGTTCAAACCATTCACTAAGTAAGCTTTGGTTACCAAGCTTTACCTGAGCCTTTACTGGTAAGCTTAAAAATCTCAAGAACAACTACAGTCAACTCTCGCCTTGCGGACACCTCGCTATCACGGACAAATCCAGAGCTCCGGCCGGCGCCTCGCCTCTTCCAGTGAAATGTTTACATTTTGGCTGTCCTCTAGTTCGCAAACACATCACATCTGGAATGAGTCTAAAAAGGTTTGACTCCTGCTATTACGGAATTATAGATACTTTCGTGTTACCAAAAATAAGAATTTTATTGTTTTCACTCGCTGGATAAAGCGGACACCGTGAACTTCTCATGTAACATAATTCTGTAAAATTGCAGTCTGTTTTTCTTGATAGAAGTAATGACTTTGCCTTTTTCAATTTAAAATTTTATAACTGCTTTTCTCTTTTATTATAACCAAAGAAAGAACGTCTGATCACAGATTACTTTCGTTATAGCACTGGCCCTGAATTAGGAAGACCAGTTGTAGTAGTCGAAATCTTAGAGTTTTCCCGTAGTGCCGTCATTGCTTTTGTTTTTGTTACACGTTACAGCGGAGTCCTGGTACGAGCATCTCCATAAAGAGAAATCCGACAACAGGAAGTACTGGGCTTTAATTCTCCGTTGTGCGGTTCCCTGCATTCAAAAGTCTAGCTGTTTTTCGTATATGCAGTATATGGGAGGCAATTTCCGATGTTCTGTTCGGAACGGAAAAAGAGAAATGCCTCTTCCTCTAGAACGGAACGGATTTTCCAGAAAATTACTGTTCCATTTGACTTTCAACCGAAATTATTCTGATTTTTTGGCTGAATGATAAGCACCAAGGGTCCCTTTTCTCTCATTTTCCCCTTCCAGTGTCACGGCTCGCTTTCAAAACTCTTCTCCACAGGCTCCACGCGCTTTCTTTACACTTCATACCAATTCCCTGCGGAGGAGAGAGGACTCTCGCTGCTACGCACACTAAACGACGTCCTAAGCACGTCCGGTATAACGAGAGTTGACTGTAAGCTGTTACTGCATTCTTCATTTTACACACTTGGTCTTATACCGTAAAATTCGGGTTATAAGCCCTGGGCTTATACAACTTCGTAAGGGGTTTTGGGTGGGCTTATAAGTGGAGGGGCTTATATCCGGGGAAGCTTATAAGCGGAATAAAAAAAAACGTTTTGAAACGAGCCACGGCATTGTTGATCGAAATACGTTTTTAAGTTAAAAAGTCATAATACAGCAACATTTAGCCCTGCCGCAGTACTGCTAACCAGCAGAGGGGGGCTTATATCCGGGGGGAGGGCTTATAACCGGATATATTTTATTGTTTCCAGGTAGATGGGCCTATAACCGGGGGAGCTTATAACTGGAATTTTACTGTATACTTGCACTTACTCATGACTCGTCCGCTTAACTTTGTAGTATACAACACACGGATCCTCTTCACTTATCGGATCACGGGTTTTTGAAGTGTCGAAGCCGTGTTTAGCATTCAGATTGATGTTATCTCTATCCGTTATACTAATTGGCTCCTTTGGAGTCTCGAGGCTCTCTTCAGTCACAGTACTTTTTTCTTTGACACTAATTGGCTCCTTTGGAGTCTTGATCAGGCTCTCTTCAGCATTCACTTCTGAGCTCTGTAGATAGTCATGACATCATATGTCAATGGTTGCTAATGGCCGCATTTTGGGAGACCTTTATTCAAACTATTTCTGTCGGCGTTCAAAATATCGTTAGTCTATTCAAAATGTTTTGGCTGCATCACGTGACGTGTTTAGACCAATCGCGCGCGCGAAAAATATTTGATGGATTATAAGAGATAATAGAAAGCCAATAAGGCGCGTAGCGCCGAGTTGGCTATAACGATCTCATATCTAACAAACACAAGTGGAATAATTGTTTGATGAAAAAAACCCGAAAGAATTGCAATATTTGATCTCCCTAGCTGTTTTCGTTGACGCGGCTACGATATTCGTGGTCAATGGTATATGAGCTCATATACCATTACCTGTTAACCAATTAAAACTAAGGAATTGCAATATACCATTGCTAGTTTTTAATAATTAACAATTAGATTATGAGCTCGAGATTTCTATGAGGTGACAACCTCGTTCCCAGGGCTTTTCCCTTCTTCGTGGGGGCGCCCCCACGAAAAAGGGAAAAGCCCTGGGAACGAGGTTGATGAGGTGATAGTTGATGAGGCCGTAGGCCGAATCAACTATCACCTCATAGAAATTGAGAGCGAATAATCTAATTGTTTTAGTAGAATTCTGACTGAAATAAACGCAAATAATGGTTTCTAATTATTTTCCTACGCATTATCGAACTTAACGTTTTAACAAAATCGCACGCATTGAATTGTCCTTGGTAAATTTGCAGTTGTTTACGCGCGTGCACCCGTTTTTCAATAATTTCAAGCTTTTAAAGTCAAGAAACCGCTAATGTCCTTCTTTTAGTCTTCTCGAGAATTTTATTATCCATTTACATTTAAACTTTCTTCCAAAACTTCGGAAAAACGATAAAAACGTCGCATTTTGTGGACGACCTTCGGCAACTGCACACTAATAGCTGATAGTGTTCAATAGCTCAGCCAATCACATTGCAGCATTTGCATTGGTGTACTAGTAGAATTCTACTAATATGGAATATCACACGAGTCACTTGTATTTTCTCGGTGACAAAATTTCGTCGGGGAGAACAGGGCTCAAAATAACGGCCGGTCAACGGACAATGTCCGGCCAAAATGACGATTTGTCCGGACAAAATTTTGGTTCGGTGGTCATTTTGACCGGTCACGTACACGGCTTTCAAACAAGTATTTCTTGAAGTTTTACAGTAAAATCATAAAATATCATAGCAGCTTGCAGTCACAAATTTGTAGAATACAGATGAGACGGTCACGCTCTGCGGATTTGTTAGCGGTTTGCTTAAATAAAACTGGAAACATCCACGCTAAACAGACAACAATGAACATCGCATCAGTCAACGTCTGCTATTAAAGGTCAAATGCAACGAAATTGGGAAATTTTTCTTTTGTCCAAAAACCTGTCCTAAATGGTAACACTAATCATAACCAACTCTCACAATTGGTTTTTGTGCGAATTGTGGCGTACAGGAGATGAAAATCCGACGATTTCCGACGGCTTTACGAAAACGAACCAGAAATAGCCGCGCTTGGAATGGTAACGAATAAAGGTATTTGTGACGTCACGTGTGGTGAGCTTGTTTTCACGTTTCCTTGCAAATCCTTCAGAATCCTCGGGTTTGTTCAATGGATTTCCAGAGTTTATGGACTAGCCGTTGGTTGAAACCGATGAAGACCTTCATTCGAACTTTCAAAATGTCCAAATACAGCCATATCTGTTCGAATCACAGATATCGGGAAATGTATATAAATCAATTTTTCGGGTGAATCCGACTCGGCGAGTGAACAAGATGGCGGTTATGATATCAAGAACGAAGAAATTGGCGAGGTAGATTGGGGAGCCTAATAAATACAATAACAACTGCTGTTAAGTCTATGTCTTGCTTTTATGCTTCTATGCAATTACTTATTCGTCAATAAAATATGTTATGGATGTGTGTAATTGCGTTTCTGGAAATCATGGCCAACCGGACAGCTGTCATGTCATGATATTTTTACTGAAAGCCATGCAGTTTGCTCGCTAGATTAACACAGCTTGAAATATCTGAAAAACATCTGCTTTAAGCATCAGAGTTCTGCTTGGTGTTGTGTGTTCTTTATGCATCATCCATGTAAACTGGCTTTTATATTATATACTAGATGAGTTTTAAAATTACTTCTTCAATAAAGTGGGGAACGATCTGATGCATGTTGTGTATTTGATCCTCTGTAACTGCTTTTTTATCCTTTACAAAGATTAGGTTTTAGCACTATTTAATTTCCTAAATATATATTGTTAAAATATCTAAATTGTTTTAATGGGATGGGATGGAGTTTTAGGATGAAGTTTAAATATCTGCAAAATATGTATGTTCCTATGGTGCTGACACAGGACACATCACAGCAGCATGTAGCAGGGATAAATTCACAATGTACACACTTGATTTGTACCACGAAGTCCCTGCTCCCTGCTGCGCATATCCTTGTATGTATATCTGTTTTTGTCCATGCTGCATGTTGCTGTGAGATGTTGATCCTGCAATTTGACCCTTTGTGTGTCAGTCAGTTCCTTCGCTTTATGCATTTAGTAGTATTTGTTACATCGTACATTTGTCATAGCTTGTCTCAGCCTGCTAAGAGGGCAAGTTAAAAACGTGGCATCCATGACAGGTTTCGTTGTGCTTTGGTTGTCCCACAATAGTATAATTTCTTTCCTTTTGGTTATGGGTGTATGGGGTTGGAGGTTGTGGGGGGGGGGGGGGGGGGGTGGCATTGTGAACGAAATTTAATCAAGAGGTCTTTGTTATCAGGTATAAGTGGTGTACACTTACTTTTAGAAAGCCTGGGCATATTGATCATAATATTGATTTTGAGGTCAAATCCGTTTAAACACTGCATGATAAGGGATGCTTTACCCAGGACAGGAGAGGGGGAACTCTCAAGAATTTGGCTGGAAGTATACTTCAAGACCTTTCAAACCTGTACCCTATTTCAGACTAAACAAAGAAATTTCCCCGCCATATTTTAGACCTAGCACAGACAATGATCGAATAGTATCTGAGGATGCATTTTCCATTTTCTACCTTAAACCAGACCAGATCTTGCTTGTCAAGGGATGAAATACAAATAGAGGTTTCTTCTAAAAGTATTCCCAATTCTAGGCCAAAGCTCACAAAAAATGGTCAATATTTTTAATATTTCAGAATTGCTCAAACACACCCATATAGCTTATTAAGGATGTACCCTCAAAGCTGTCAATGAGGAATTTTTAATAGATCAATAGCTGTGGGGCTGACAAAATTATGAAGAGTAGTAGTTACAGTAATACTATTTATTATAATGTCATGATACATGTACTGGAGTGGTTGCTGATTCTCCTGAGCCAGTGGGTCTTGATAAAAGTACTCAACAACAACAAAAAAGTGAGCTAGTCTAGCCAGGTTTTTGCCATTGATTTCTCCTAATTAAATACCAGGAATTAAAACTGAATTACCATTCAGTTTTACAAACCAGTTTAAAGGCCAGATTAGGCCTGATTTGCAGCTGATAATGAGTGCGAGGAAGTACACCAAATAAAGAATTTGCAATGTAACAGATGGTGTAAAATGTCAGGCCTGTAGGGCCCACGAGCCTTGGAAGTTTGCTTATTGTGAAAAAACAATTATCAAAATAGATATATAAAGGGAAATGCCATTTCTGTGCTTCTACTATTTGCATTCAATATGGTTGTGAGGGTTGAAGGTCCACCATTTGTAGATTCGTTAATTTCAATGATACATTCTACCTAATGTCCTTCACTTTTACCTGCCTTGTTTCCAAAGAAACTGTCTTCAAAATGTACAAAATGCTAAGATAACCTATGCTTTCAAAATTTCCTAGGGGAGGACACCGCCACACCCCCCTAAGTTCTCGTGCCTGCGGCACTCAGAATTAAGTGCCAGAGGCGCTCATGTGCACCCCCCCCCCATGCAAAATCCTGGCTACGGGCCTGAATATGTATGGGGCTGATTTACATTGCAAAACGAATGCTGGCCAAAAATTAAGCAAGTAAATAGATCATTTTCTTATTCGGTATTGGACTGGAATTAGCTTGCAATGGAGGCTAAGTGCAGGGAATGTCATGAAAAAAGGCTTAATGTCATTTACATGTGGGAGAATTCCCTATATAAGCCTGCATTGTAAGCTAGTTTCAGTCCAATACTGAGGATACGAAAATGGTCTATTGGCCTTCAACTCCTCCACAAATGAATATTGCCAGAAAAATCTATGGATTTCTCTAAGGCATTTGATGTTGTTCCTCACCAACGTCTTATTCGCAAACTGGATTATTATGGCATACGTGGTAATCTTAAACATTGGCTAGCAAACTGGCTTACATGCAGAGAACAGTCCGTTGTAGTTAATGGTGCTTCATCCCACCCAGTTCACGTATCTTCTGGTGTTCCTCAAGGAACGGTCTTAGGACCACTGATGTTTCTTTTATACATAAACGATATTGGTGATCACTGCTCCTCTGCTTTACGCCTATTTGCAGATGATACAATCTTATATAGTGTTATAGAGTCAACCAGTGATGCTAAAGATCTTCAATCCGATCTATCCACTATTGAATATTGGTCGCAGAAATGGCTGATGCAATTTAATCCAAGTAAATGCTTTGTCATGAGGATAACCAGAAAACGCGATCCTGTTATTTATGATTATAAATTAATGGGTCACTCCCTAGAATCAGTGTCACAGCATCCATATCTTGGCGTTGAGCTATCCTCTAAACTAGACTGGGGCCATCATATTAACAATAAGGTTACCAAAGCAAACCAAACTCTTGGCTTTCTGCGAAGAAATCTTGGCAACTGCCCTGAATCAATTAAAGAATTAGCTTATAAAGCACTAGTGAGACCTCATCTGGAATATGCAAGCCCGGTGTGGGATCCATGGACTACCAAGCATATAAAGCAAATAGAAGACGTCCAACGGCGAGCTGCTCGATTTGTGAAGAACTGTTGGCAGCGAACACCTGGAACTGTTTCCAATTTACTTAACGATTTGGATTGGCCCTCCCTTCAAAACAGAAGGAAATCTGCTCGCCTCACATTACTTCATAAAGCTATTCATGGTGAATCAGCATTAGAAATCCCATGCTATATCAAAAGGCGTAATTGTCAACAACTTCGATCTTTTCACAAAGACAGGTTCATCGAAATAACTCCAAACTCGGAGAGTTATAGGAACTCATTCTATTGTAGAACTATCAGAGAATGGAACGCCTTACCAAACAATGTTTTAGATGTTGAAAAAAGTCATTTATTTAAGAATGCGCTTAGATTAGAATGATTGACATTTTAATTAGGTTCTAATTTTTTAATCATAATTAACATTTTTTAGTAATTCTTAGTAATCTTTTTAAAATTATGTACATATTTTATTGTTTTTAAGGTCTTTTACTCCCCCCCCCCCCCCCCCCCCAACCCATTATTATTTTATGTCTTGCAGTGATGGGAGCATGCCTCCCTTTGCAAGACCCCCCATGATATAGATATGTACATTTGCCTTGGGCACCAACAATAGGGACCTTCAGATTGGAGTATGAGTACGACTTTCGAATTTCAATCCAGTTATGTTCCCAAAGCCCTCACTCCTCCCTGTTGCTGACCAGTTGCGAAGAAGACTACTGGGAAGAGATTGGAGAGAAATGTGACAATCTAATGTATAAGCACTAGGTTTGAAGTCATACTTGTACTCGCACAATGATCTGAAGGTCCCTTATATTAAGCCAGGAGGACTTCTGTTATTGTATTTTGCATTCATAATAAATTTCAAATAGCAAACAATTCAAGTCTCCCTCGAGATCAAGAAGCAGTTTTATTAAATGTTTTATTGTTCTGTACATTAAAACCATTATTATTATTATTATTCAATATCTGCACTATTTAGATTTTTTAGACGATCAACATAATATAGATAAGAAGAATGTAGAAGCATCCGACCAGTCACAACACATAGTGCATGCTACAAGTAAATTAAATTTCTGTAAATTTATTCAATATTTCCTTGCTGTACTTCATATATTATACAGGCCTCGTGATTCACAGTTTAAGTTATAATTTTGGTAGAAGTTTATGAAGTGACTGGGGTTATATTATTAATTAAGAAAGTAGTCTGTGCATCTGTACGTTTGAATCTGATATAAGTCCGAGGCAATACACCTGTCTACAGCGTTTATTTCATAAGCGACTTTACCTCTAGCTCCAGTGTAGCTTTCTCCCAAAGGATTTCGCTTTAGTGCCTTGCCAAACGGCTTTCTTTCCAAGTTGGCAATAGTTGGTGCAGCGCCAGGTCTCATTCGAAGTTTTTGGAACGCAAACTCGGACAACAGTGCAGAATTCTGCTCGAAGCTTTCAGAGAAAAATATGGCGGATGATAATGACATGCAGTTGGCGTAAAATCCCCGGTAAAATCCTCTTCTTTTTTCTTTCTAAACCATCCTTACATCGCTCCTCGTCTTTTAGAGGACATTTCGAATGTTACAATGGCTTAATCGGGATTTTAAATATTGAAACAACCCAATAGAAAATCAAAACAACAACACTTGGTTGACCTTGGTTATGCTTTCGTTCTTATTGCGCGAGGAAGCTCACCACATATGACGTCACAAGATCCATTTACGACAATTTTCCGAAGTTTTGCCGAACCGTTCCGTTTGTGAAGCGAAGAAAAAGAGCTGTTTTCAACGTCGAAAATCTCGGCGACGTTTTAACCAAATCGTTTAAAACTTCGGATTATGATTATTGTAGGTATTTTCTTTCATTTTAACTTAAAATGGGTCTAAAATAAAATTTGGCCAAATTTCGTTGCATTTGACCTTTAACACGCGTACGCAATTACAGTTTGAATTGTCAGGCGGGCCGAGAAAAATAGCGCTCGTCAGTGGATTTAAAAAACTATATTCACCTTTAGAAAGTACGAGTTCGTAGCGTGTTTTGCACCAGCATCGAATATTTACCGGCAATTTTCACCGCGAAAATATTGGCCTTAGAGAACATTATATTAACCAGTTCATTGTTGCGTATTTTTTAAGTTCAGTTCCAAGGAAATTGTATTTTGAAGTTTTGACAACTTCCTGACCGTGTTTATCGTTTGTTAGTAGATTTCCAGCAGACCTGAAAAAGCAACAAAAGACGGCACACCCTTACTGAAAGGCCTGGTTGCTAAGTGTTGCGGACGAATGTGAAATCTTTTCTCGGCGGTTAATTTGTTAATCCCCTAGCTTAAAATGGGATGTTGGTATCGCATGATACAGGAAAGATATCTAAAAGTCGAGGACGTTAATCCTTTTTACTGGACACAGTTGACATGAAGCCGTTGGCGTTTCCTTTCTTCCTACATGCCGAGCAAAGGCACAGTTATCTCACTTGTAGCATGGGAATAGGCTATTGCTTCAAAGCAGAAGCATATCCTTCTGTTCAAAGTAAATACTCAATATTTTGACCGGTCAAAAACGAGACATGACCGAGCAAAAATTGATTTGGCCGGTCAACATGACCGGTCAGTATTCAAAAATTATTTTGAGCCCTGGAGAAGATCACGGCGCACGTTGGGAAGGCTGGGTTTATATCGTCTAATATATCACGCCTTTCCTGTATTCTGATTGGTTGCATTTTCTATCGAGAGTTCAAATGAGTATATTATTCAGAAATATTACTACGAAGAAAGAAAATAAATATTTCGAAATCGATGTTTTATGAGTTTGCAGAATTTCTTTGTTATTGTTACTATCCCGCTGAAATGTCTTGCTACATTGAAACAAGCACCTCCCCTCCTCCGCTATCGTTTTGTAAAGGAATGTCAGGAATACAGCCCACTCCATGATTAGTATTTGATTTGGCAGGTGCTCATTGTTTATTTCTCTGGTTAGACTGCGAGCACTCTCTTTCTTTTCCTAGCGTGCGACACGCGAATAAGAATTATCGAGATCAAGCAGCGAGCGGCGAGCTGTGAGAAGCGCGGGCGCGGAGAAGTACACTGTCTCCCTTCATTTCCTCCTCGTTCTTTTCTCAGATTTGCATAATTTTATTTCTCCGGTCGAATTTTAGGAACAAAAATCGTCTGCTCGCACTAGTGGTCTGCATGTCACACGCTCCACCCACCCCTCCCCCACCCACCGAACAAAACATGGCTGGATTACCGTCAGTAGTTTTTTTTTTCCTGGCACATACCGTACCTTCACTTCATCCTCCTTAAATTAACAAGAACTGAGTTCTGCCGGCCACACCCTTCATATGAACCGTTACGTGTAATAAATGGTTCCTTACCTTTAAACATTCTTTATCTTTTTCATGATGTTTACTTTGGAAGTCTTTACCACTGCAATGGAAGGAAATCAAATCAAGTGATTCTCATATTCGTCTTTGGCTTCAGTGACTTGACATGAACGTTAAAAAAAATATATAAATTGGAAAAGAAGAGCACATAAATGAAAAACTAAAAACTATCAAACAAATATTAGGTCTTTCGCAAGTGGAAATAAAAAACCCCGCTCTTTACCTGTAAGACAATTTTGTTTTTATTTTTTTGTATATTTGATAGTGATTTCGGGTTGAAGCTCATTGTCTATTTGCAGAACTCAATTTTATCTGTAAACAGCGACTGTAAGAATAAACGGTTACCTGTTTTTACTACTTGTTCAAAAGTAACATTTGACGCGTAGTTGCATGGAAACTTGTTTGATAAAAGGTTGTTTTTCCCTCCTCCGTTTTGTTAAGCGGAACAACTAGTTTTTTCACCTTACCTGTATTCTTTGACACCGGGAAAGAAATATCGATAAATATAGTTAACTGCTATACAGGCAGTCCAAAAAGTCGCCAAGACCATTTTGTCTTCTGCCTTCCTCACGAAAGGCTCAATCTGTACTGAAGAAACGTCACAATCACATACCTTATAACAGCGCGCTTCCGAACGTTTTTTAGTCTCCTTCGATTCGCAGCCGTTGTTTGGGCTCGTCACGCAAAACCAGAACCACATTCCTTTCCTTTTGTTTCGACCCCAGTTGCTTTGACACCTATCAGCAAAAACGTGACAGTTGCTGTTAACCAAAAGACTGTTATATTGCTTCAAATCTTGAGCTTAGATTCCTGTTGTACTTGGAATTAATTGTTTTGGACGTAAGGTTTCAAATCAGACGCTTTTACTTAGGTAAATCTTTTTAAAAAGCGGCGAGCTGCCGTCCGTTTGACGTTGCCGACGCTAGAGTCACGATAAGACACAACTTTTGATTGGTTTAGTCGGCGAGTTTTGGCGCGACTGGCTCAGAAAAATGTGAGCGAAGCTGTGATTGGCTGAACTGCGGAAAGGAATGTGGTTCTGGTTTAAGCAGCCGTTGGTGGGGGAGGGAGCGTTGCGTGACGAACCCAAACAACGGCTGCGAAGGAGACTAAACGTTTTTGCGTCTGCACTGTTAATGTGACAAAAAGTCTTCTCAATTTCAGCCTCGTGCGATTTTTATTACACCTTCCGAAAACCTTCCGAACTAAAATCTTTCCAAGTCAATTTGTGGCTATTTATGTCGTATAAGATGTTGTTCTTACTTTTCCAGGTCTCCCGGCCGAACGCTTGCTAGAGTTTGGGCGAGTTTCCTCTCAAGGGTCGAATCCGTGGCGCACGCGTACTGAAAGATTCTTTTGTACGCGCACGCCATTAATCATCTTTTGTCTGCCGACAGTGCGTGTAAAATCTCAATTTTTTGTCTGTTAACTTTGCGTTCACCCGTTATGGGAAAAAACAACAAGGTATTATTTTTCGGCCATAACCCATTTTAACTTTTTTAAGCTGAGAAATAATAAACACACTGCGGTGACAAACATGACAAAACAACGCATGTCGGAAAAAACTTTAATTTTACAAAACATTTTCCGACATGCGTTGTCTTGTCACGTTTCTCACCGCAGTGTGTTTATTTTTTATTTTTATTTTTAATAGGGGTATATGTTCAGCTCAAGGGAGTATTCATACTCTCTTGGCTCAGCTGTATTACATGTAATGCATCAGTCAATTCCAGCAGTGCCCATCCCCCCCCCGGGGGCTAACCCCCGGGCATTAGCATTTCTTTAAAAAAAATTCCCCGGGGTGGGGATGAAGGAACCGGGCAAATGCCCCGCTCCCGGGTTGATTGTTTTCAATCTCTCGATAGGTGATATAAAAATAATACAAGTTTTTGCTTCTTATCAATGAAGAAATATCTAAAATTGAGAAAATATACCTTTAAAAACATCCACAAACATCCACGAGCTTCTCTAGTCCTTCATGGACTAGCTAATCTGCAACGTAGTCCACGTCTTGGCCTATAAACGCCTCCATCACCAATACGCGACTCACTCCACGGTTTCGAAACCACGTGTCAAATGCCCGGGGGTCAACCCGAGGAACGCAAATGCCCCACCCTCGGGACGGGCAACATTAGGAAATGCCCCGCGGTTGCCCGGGGGGGAGGGATTATTATTATCTCAGTCAGACCCACCAAACAGTTGATCCATTCAAGTATTTAAGGTGGGGGTATACCCGATTTTGAGTGAAATTTTAAGAGGTTAATGGAAGGGATAGAAGAAAGAAAATTATTTTTGAAACACCAACAGACAGTTGACCCCCACGCAAGAGCACCCCAGGTTGTCAGGGGACTGTTTGGGTGTCCATATACTAATTTTTAGCTTGAAATTCTAATTTTAAAATCACATCATTTTTTAATATTTCTTAGTTCTCCAAATTTTACTAATCCTTTGAGAAAAACTATCTCTTTCCAAACATCCCCAAAAATCACCAAAAAATTTATAAAACACCGCTTAACATAGCTTTGTGAAATGAGCATAGAGCTTCTGGATTACTTGAAACGCAGACGAGATATTCGCATTAAACCAAGTTTAGCGGTGGAAAAACAGGCTTCAGGTGTACCCCCGCCTAAAGGAGTTGTTCAAGTGAAAAATATAGAAAAGAGATTTAGTTATCATTCTGTGGGAGGTGCGGTGGCCCAATGGTCACTGCGCTGGACTCCGGATCGAACGGTCCGGGTTCGAGCCCTGGTCGGGTCACTGCGTTGTGTTCTTGGACAAGACACTTTGCTCTCACAGTGCCTCTCTCCACCCAGGCGTATAAAAGGGTACCGACGAATTTACTGCTGGGGGTAACCCTGCCATCCAGGGTAGCCTACGTTGCAGACGAACTAAACCCTGGTGTTGTCCGGGGGTTTAGTTCGGCTGCAACGCAGGCTAACCTGGGGTGGAGAAGAACTCCTAGTCGCTTCATGCTACGGAAACCGGGCCTGATGGGCCACTAGGCTCGTATACAGACTTTCCTTTCCTGACAGTGTAAAAGGAGCACACATGTACCATTTTCTATCTTAGGTATGTGAAAGAGGCACCTTTCCTATCAAAGGGTAAGGGTTTGGACCTCGGGAGAACCTCCCCGTGTGAAATATTATTGAGTAGTCTCCCTCCTCCCGGGGATACGTCCACCATTGTGAAACCAATGCTCTCGTAAGCGACCGCGACCACTTCCGGCAACTACCAACCGGCCAACTTGATCGCCAACCTCGTTCCCAGGGTCTCTCTCCTGCCCCCAACAGCTCTTGTTACAAACACCTTTTTTGAATTCCAGAGAAATTAAAGTACAGAACACCACAGAAATGACAAAACAGCTCAGCAAATGTCATATTTTATTTATAAAACTAAATTTTCATCCCGAAGATAACGTGTATATTATTTGTACACGTACCAATTTCTGTTGTCGATAGAATATTTATACAAAAATGTTATGGGAAACTGCATTAACCCTTTCACTCCCAGAGTTAAACCATAATATGATAAATTAATTATTACTGCTTCTAACATTTAGTGAGGTCTGAATGAAACCCAAATACGTGGAAAGTTCATTCATGAACAGTACGAGAAAACATACGCATATTGTTGCCAGCTCACCTAGGAAGATATGAATAGAGACATTGGTTTTCTCAAGCTTATTTGTTACTGAATTACTAATTTTTAATAATTTAAGCATGAAATGAAACAAAAAATTTGGCATTCCCTGTACCTGCCAGGCTTCTTACAAATTGTTATACAAAAATAGCGTGGAAATATCTCCTGTAAGCACACACTCTTGTAAACACATGTCTAGCCTGTTCCTGGTGTTTGGTTAGAGCGAAAAACGGGAATGCACCAAAAACTGCGAGAGGGTTTGGGACGAGAATGCATTCTCCCCCATACCCCTCCCCTCGGTTTTTGTCGCTCGCCGTTTCTCACCCTTGCGGTCTACTAATAGTAGCCTCCCATGCCGCTATTTTTAGGGGCAAAATACGATCGCCCCTAAAAACGGCTGCCGGGGGGGCTTCACTAATAGCCTCATTTGTAGACATTACTTTTGCTCGTAACGCAATCTTTCCTCCCGAAACATTGGGGAGTGATTGTGTGAGAAGTCAAAAGAACATCTGCATACTAAGCGATTGCCTGGAACAGCCTAACACATGATCTTCCTGAGTCAGAAATGTCTGGTTATAGTGTATGGAGTGACTGGGTGTCTATTTGCAGGAGGTGTCCATGAAATCATTAACACTAGCATGACTTGAATGTACAGTACTTATAATAACGTATTAACACTATATATCATCTTCAAATTCTTCTGGAATAGCACTCAGCAAACGTGAATAGCCTGATGTCTTTTTGCTTGGAAACGTTCTTGACTTCCATCGAAGGCCTCTAGCTTTCATGAGACTGAATTTAGTATTACTATTATAGTCTTCCACTCTCCACCAGTGATCTCTGTTTTTCCACGGCCGTGTGTAAAGTAACACACCAGCAAGGACCAAACACAAAAATATCACACTTCCAAGAGCCCATGCTGCATTGGATGTATCAAATTTGTGGTTACTTTGGACTCTCTCATTCACAATCACCAGTTCTTCTGTATTCTGTATTGAAATTGATTCCCTGTTGCCTTGCATCCAATCATTCTCAGATGTATCTTGCGCTGTGCCTTCTTTGATGCGACTCTCTCCCTCATCTGAGCTGATCATAGACTGAAACAAAATAAATACAAGGTTATAAATAATAAAGTTCTCTAAGTAACAACATTCTACTGATAGATTATTGAAAAAGCTGACCAAGGTACAAATCTTTGCAATACCAACATCCCACAGCTATTATTGTGGTGTAAACAAAAGACACAAGGAGTTTTAAGGTTTCCTAAACCCGATCAGGTAATCATATGTGAGCATAAAACATCAAGGCTTAAAAAAACTTAAATTCCAAATAATATTATTGCCCTTTTGGAAAGCAACTGTCACATTTGGAAATTAATAAAATAATCTTCCCAGCGTTTAAGCAATTCAAGCAATTTCTACAATGGCATTTGAAGCCATGACCTCTGGGATACCAGTGTGTTTCTCTACCAACAGAGCTATGAAGCCTGCATGTTGCAGAGTAGTTTATACTGTAGTTCTCATACATGCTTGCCCTGGGTAGTTATGTGCTTGGCTAAGTTTACTTTTTGGTTTTGAAATCATAATTTAGCTGGCAGATGGCTCACATGTGTCACATGTCTTTCAAGAGCATGAAAAGTTACTTGTCTTCTCCCAGGTGACTTGCATGGGGCTTTTCTGGGCCTTGGCATTGTTTAAATATTCTTCACATATTTTTTTCTAATTAAACAATATTAAATATTTTTTCTTGTTTTTTGTTTTATGAGTAGTGTTATTAACTTGGCTACACTTTATTGCAATTGGCTACACATCATTTGAGCTATTTTCTCACTAAAAAAAACACTGTGTAGTTTGTATGGGATGTCTTTTATAAAGAAGGCTGAAAATAATTAGTCACCATTTTGCTAAGACAAAACAAAAATGTGGTCAGACATTACATTACATTGAACTTTCTTGTAAATTTGTCAAATTATAAGAAAATCGATTATGATGTATAATGCTGTGAACAACCAGACTCCGACTCATTTGAGTTCTTGGTTTTTTTTTTTCGCATAATGAAGCCTCGACTTGCAATCTCAGGAATACTGAAGGAAAGCTATCCACACCACAGCCACACACTAATTATTGTATTAAACAAAGTTTTAGCTACAGCGGGGCTGTGTTATGGAATAGCTTACCAAATGAAATAAAACTATCCAGCACACTTAACGAATTTAAGAACAAATTGAAAAACCACACTTTCGGATCATCTTGCATTTAAATTTTGAATACACAGCATCCTTGTAAAGCAGGTTTTTGTTTGTTTGTTCTTATCTACCTACCTACCTACCTACCTACCTACCTACCTACCTACCTACCTACCTACCTACCTACCTACCTACCTACCTACCTACCTACCTACCTACCTACCTACCTACCTACCTACCTACCTACCTACCTACCTACCTACCTACCTACCTACCTACCTACCTACCTACCTACCTACCTACCTACCTACCTACCTACCTACCTACCTACCTACCTACCTACCTACCTACCTACCTACCTACCTACCTACCTACCTACCTACCTACCTACCTACCTAGATTTACACATGAATACATCTAAGAAATGGGCCAGACAGGATGTCTGACTAAGGTTGGGATTTTGCACCACTGTCTGATGGCCAACTGTTATTTGCAGAGCTGTAAAAGAATTAAACACTGTAGGAACAATTCCTGAATTCCACTTACCTTTATTTTGTCAGGACACAGCACAGTGTCATGCTTGTCAGAAACAGTTTCGGCTGCAGTCTTAAGTCCAACATTATACCGACCATTTTCCGATACATGGCTGGCTGGGCCCTGCATAGCATATTTCCTGATCCAGTCCTTTGCGTCTGAAACATTCACTTGAGATGTTGCATAAAAACAGCTCCAGGCAACCATGGCAATAGGCTATAACATGCACAACAGGAAAAAGGGGCTGAATATGTATACAGAAATACAAATTATCATCCTGAAATTCTCAGTATTCAATAATTGGAGGGGGGGGAGGAGGGTTAATATTCTCCATGATGCAAGAACCAAGAAAGATGTCGACAAGCACTGTCATGCCCTAATGTAAATAAATAACTCAATAATTTCTCATTTATATCTTTTACACTAAAGATGGTTTTGGATAACAAAAATGTTTGTTTTCCCACAAAATTTTATGCTGTGTTTTAAAAGTACTATGTATTAATCTGCTTCACACTCACTCACCTTACATGGACTCAACCGCTCATAAGGTGTTATAACATGCCTGTGCAAACAGCTTCTAGCCATAAGACTTAGTTTATTCACTGTGTCTTCACTGAGACATGGATGGTACAAGAATGCAACTCCACCATGCTGAAGGTCAACAACAACAGTTCAATCTTTATTACACAAATCATTACAAAACACACAACCTGTAAATAGCAACAGCTAAATCTACATGTAAAGTTGCATAAACAAAATTTGATCAAAAACAAGATTAAATTGTACTGTGATAATTAGTTAATTAACAATTTTAAATTCTGAACATGATTAATCCCTGAATTGTACAACGTGATGTCCAGTTACTAATTAATCACAGCAATAACAAATTTTAGAGATTAGCCAGTCTTTGAAAAACCTCTTTTGTGTGAAAAAGTTAAAGGTATATTCAGTCAGTTTGGTAAACGGAGGGAAAACAGCAAGAAAGAACCAATCTAAGTGCGATTGATTGATGCACAAATGGTGTAGGTGTCCAATTACAATATCCTATTCAAACAGATTCAAATTGGATACCTATGGTGGCCCAGTATTCTCATAAAAAAATAGATTAAATTGTCACAAAACATTGAGATATACTAGCCTTTTTAACAAAAAAAGGAAAAAAAACTAAACGAAATAGAGAAAATGCTATTTCTTTGTTTATTTTCTAATTATTTGTATTTCAATGTAATTAAAAATTAAAAATTATTATTAAAAAAAATAAAAATAAAACTTATTGAGGAAAAATGACATGCAAAAAAAAAAAAAGGCAAAAAAAAAAAAAATGACATGCAAAATCTGACTTAAAAAAAGCCAACGAAAAAGAAAAGCAAAACGATTCTTACTGGCCCGGCGTTCTCATAGTAAATCAAAGCAAAGAGCGAAGTAAAATAATCTTTAAATGTTACGACGTGGCCCAATGTTCTCATAGCTCCTTAACCTGTCGAGTAATGACACATTCATGGCAGAATACCTGTTTTGAACTCCACAGTTTATAGTGTGAGATCTACTGATTCTTTCTCAGTTGCGGAGAAACAAAATAAACGTTGTTAAATGGCTTTTATTTTCCAATTTACAACCGCAATGGCGAAGACAGCCCTCTGTTCTCATAGCCCGAGATACATTCTGGCAGCGGTTTTACCCCTCGTTGCTCGAGGAAGGGGACTGGGCTGAGCCTTGAGAGGTCACTCAGCCGAACTCAGCGGTGCATCTTTCCCGCGCTATTTCGCTCTTAGAGGATCGTACAGGTGTATTCTCGCGACGCGTGATTAGCTGATTTTATTTTCCGTGAAACATGAATTTAATAAGTTTATTCTTCGTGATCCGTGACCGGAAGCTTTTGCGTGACACGTGAAGAGCTTGAATTAATAACCGATATTCGTGATTTCACCACTTTATTGACTTTATTTTGCGTGATTTTGAGATGCGAGACCTCAAATGTGACCTCCGTATAATTACCGTAACGTCAAACACTCTTTGTAGAGTAAGAACGGGATAAAAGAGTATGTTTCTTTCTTATTTTCGTAATTTCTTAATCAATTTTGATTTCTTCAAACACTATGCTTGTCGTCAGGCTCCGCAGAGAGCCTCTGAACTACGAGTTCATGAGGAGCTGCACTGCTCTTGCCGCGCTGCCCCATTGCGTCCAACCTCATCCTCTTTGTCCGCATTTGTGCCTCAAGTTCTTCCCAGGTATTATGGCATCTCTTGGGAGGCATCGTTTCAGAATGAAATTACAGGACGAATGTATTATGTATGTTAAACTTATACAAACACTTCACAAACACCTCGATTCGAACGAAGCGCGGGAAAAATGCACGGCTGAGTGACCTCTCAAGGCTCAGCCCAGTCTCCTTCCTCGAGCGACGAGGGGTAAAACCGCTGCCAGAATGTAACTCAGGCTATGAGAACAGAGGGCTGTCTTCGCCATTGCGGTTGTAAATTGGAAAATAAAAGCCATTTAACAACGTTTATTTTGTTTCTCCGCAACTGAGAAAGAATCAGTAGATCTCACACTATAAACTGTGGACTTCAAAACAGGTATTCTGCCATGAATGTGTCATTACTCGACAGGTTAAGGAGCTATGAGAACATTGGGCCACGTCGTAACATTTTAAAATTATTTTGCTTCGCTCTTTGCTTTGATTTACTATGAGAACGCCGGGCCAGTAAGAATCGTTTTGCTTTTCGTTTTGATTATTATTTTGCATTCTCTTTTTCGTTGGCTTTTTTTTAAGTCAGATTTTGCATGTCATTTTTTTTTTGCCATTTTTTTTTTGCATGTCATTTTTCCTCAATAAGTTTTCTTTTTATTTTTTTTTAATTATTATTTTTAATTTTTAATTACATTGAAATACAAATAATTAGAAAATAAACAAAGAAATAGCATATTCTCTATTTCGTTTAGTTTTTTTTCCTTTTTTTGTTAAAACAGCTAGTATATCTCAATGTTTCGTGATAATTTAATCTATTTTTTTATGAGAATACTGGGCCACCATAGATACCTGTAATTGAACATCCACATAATTGCGTGCCAATTACACAACAAATAGGTGCACCCAGAACCAATCAAAATCACGAATTTTATTACCAACCTTTTGGATATAAACCTTTCTAGTTGAACAAAAAAAAAGAATTGATGATGACGATGATGACTTGAACATACTCACCAAAACAACACTAAGCCACAACGACTTGGGAAGGTATGAATACTCTCCGTACTGTGGTCTTTTTAAAAACCTCTTGTCACTACTAAAAACAGGAATATTATATCACATTGGTTACCTTCAGTTGTAAGGAAACAAAGCAAATGCTATTCAAAAAGAAATGATTTTATGAATAAATTGAAGTGCTATAAATAGCCGTCACCATCATGATGTAATTTCATGAAGATTAACCCAGAGTAAAGAAAAGGAACCACATGAGGCAAGAAAAAGCTTTCACCTTATGTTAAAATCACCACCAATTACTTTAACTTAAAACTTTTCAGAAATCTAGTATGCCGATGGGTTGGTTAGTAACAACCATGCACAAGGCCTAATTTACATCCTCTTAAAGTAAGACCATTGCATTTTATTCAGCAGTCCTCCACCTCTACAAGTTTGCTGAACTTGAAAATGTCAGACAACAACAACAGTCCCTATGGGATAACCCTCATTTATAGATCCCAGACCCATGCAGGACTACAAACTTATAAACACATTTACTCCACATTCAATGGCAAAAATTACCTTTTATCTCTGTGTTGACAGTGCAATGGATCACGCAGACAGATGAATGGCTAAAAGTAAAAAATAAAGACTTGTTTCTGCAAATCAACCACTGCAATAACTCACGATTTTACAAGCCATGGCCTGCGCGACCAAGTGGTAAACAAACAGGATGGCTGCAACCCATGCTGGGTCCCTCTTCCATTTGTGTAACAAGTGTTTGCATTCACAGCAAGAAGAGATAAAATCACATCTAGGAAATGCTTAAAAAGTGTGAATCTTGCAGAAAAAGGAAGGAAAAGACTTTATTGAGCTAGAGGAGGATCGTGAAGCCAACAACTCTGCACCACGTGAAGCACAGTTGTCGACATCTAAATGTCTAGTCTGTGGAGGCCCTAAGATTGGTTATGTTGTATTCTTAAAGAAAATTTCAGAAAAATTTAACAAGTGGAACATTTTTTGTCTTGAGTTCCTACAGCCTTTTCGTAAATAACTCGACAAATTCTACTTGAGAATTTGAAGGACTTTTCAAAGTTTGAGGAAAAAATACCAGGTCACTGAATTAGTTTCAAAGCTATTTTTCAGAAACTTATATTTAAATAGTTTTCAGGCAGCACTGTAATTTCCATGGCAGCAGTTGAGATGTCGTAAACACCTTTGACAAATTGCCTGACAATAGTAATATACAGATGCTTAAAAGTAGCCTTTCTGATGGGAACCACACCATTGTAATCTTTTGTTGTGTTACGCCCACCATTAACAATGGGAAACCATTTCAAGTCTCCTTACCTAATAAAAATTTTAAAATGTAGCACATCTGAGCAGAACTCAAACAAAAATTACATGGAAAGATGTTCACTGGTTGTGCCACATTTTAAGTGAATCAGTTTGTTTCATACTTACATCATGATCATAATTGTAACACATAGATTTTGTGACATTTTCTCCCAGTGCCTGTTAAGAAAATATTTAGTTGTCACTAGAGGAGAATAGTTTGGGATTACATAGACGGCGTCATGACATTAGGCCAGTCGGTGAGCTGTATTCATTAAACAGTAGCCCTTCAACCAAAGACGACAATTAGGATGAAGAATTTTTTCCTTTTCTGGGCAGTGTTACTGATAACTTTCAAATATTTTGTATTTTGGGGGTGTCTTAGGTTAGCTTATCATTTGTTTTCAAGCTCCTATAAGCAGACACCACAAAGAAAAAAAATCTAATAACAGTACAGTTTTTTGCCATGACTGATGATTGATATTTTATACGATGATAAAACAAACAATTATTACATATACCAGTCCTTTTTTGTTCTGCATTAAAGACATTTAGTGTGAGTGGTACAAGGATTATTCCTACAAGTGGTTAGCTCCAGCTTAGGACACTTTCTGCTTCATGACAGTGCACATTTACAGGAGCTTTGACTGTACTGGTAAGGTTGACTGATGTAACATGCTTGTTACAGTGTAATTCTGTACCTCTGGTGTATCGGAAAAACCAGCACAATTCCAAGTATAATTTTTAACATCATCATATGTCAGCTCTGGAAGTTTCTCCTAAAAAGATGATTACATTTAAATTAATTCAAACATTTAGATAAGTGGAGAATTAAGAACGGCTGACTGTTAGGACCGAGAACTCTCCGTCAACGACCTATTTGGCCAATCGCTCATATTTTGCTCAAAGATGCCCTTTGGTGATATATATTTAAAAATCGTATTTAAAAGTTCCAGCGATTTTTTATTTTTCAAAATTCACGAAAAATTGAAAACGCGGTCAAAGTGTGGTTTCCCTTCCGATCAAATGCCCGAAATATGGTGCACGGACGAAGCTACGACAAACTCGTAAAATAGCTTCAATTACCGCCAAACTTTACACAAAGACGGAAAAAAGACTAACAAGCATCCCTAACTTGTAAAAAATCCCAAATTTGTTGAAATTGTGATTTTGCGAGCCATTTTATCAACCTCTTTGACGAGCGATTAAAATGGCGGCAAAATATAGGTCATGTTCAACAGCATAAAAATACCCCTGGTACCTCATTTTTCGATAATTTTACTTTACAACCCTGAAATATCATTATTAAACATTCACCATGCCAAGTTTCAGGGTCGAACTCGAAACGCTTCTTGCTGAGAAAATAAAAAATATCTGCGATACGATCAGCTCAAATGACAGAAGATTTATTGGCGAATTTGAGGCTACTCACCTTCAACTTGCCGATAAAATTCGAAAATTAATTTTATTTCCGTCGATTTATGTTTTAGACCTCAAGAAATATCCACTGGTATGTCAAAAAACACATTCAGAAGTTTTAGAAGCCATTAAAAGTCAAATTTGAGCTGAAACTGTCCTGCCATGTCTGATCTTATCGTCGCATTTTATACCCCTAATGTAAACAAACACTTTGACATGTCAAACGTGAGAGATTATTTCCCAAAACCTTTTTAAACATTTCACAACAACATTAAAGTCATTTTAAGATCGTTAGAAAAATAGCGGTATGGTGTTCTAGATTAGCAATTCAAAGGACTGTTTTATCCAGCTGAAAGTAATTGAGATACAGTACGCCGTCACCATCTTTATTCATTATCGTTGCTCGAGAGGTCAAGATGTCGAGAGGTTAATTTGGTGTTGTAAACTGTCATATACTGGAAGAAAGCAACATCGAACTTTGGTGATAGCAAGTGTTAGTGTTTATACAGTGTAATAGCAAGTTTAAAACAAATTTCGCCTAAATAATTTGCGAACAAGAAGCAAAACTGTCCGACCCCAAGCACAAAATGCATTGCAAAATAGTCTCGAATAGTCTCAAGAATACTCAAGAAATAGTCTTAAGAAACATACCATAACTGGGCGCACATCCATCTCAGTGCCACACCATTATTGTTTACACCATCTCAAGCTTTCTGTTATTGGAATTTAGGGTCATTTAGTCGATTTTCCATACATTTTGCTATCGGTATCAGCATTGCGGATTGACATTCGAAACTCGAATGAAATGTCACGCAACCAGATGACCAGTCATGTCACGTGGACAATTCCCTCGCGAAACTTTTTTTTAATATTTCGCTAGTCTTGAAGTAATGAAATATAATAGAGAGCTTTCGCATAAGTTGTATTCCTAAGCGATTGTTTCCCGTTCCTGAATGGCTTTTTGTATATAGCCTTCATCGCAGACAGTCTAAACATCCGGTATAGACTATATACCTTGGGGGACTCCCATATGAAAAGGGTGGGGATGTTCGTCGTCTCGCTTCGGGGGTGTAAATTTCGAATTTTTGGTCTTACTTAGGGTTTTCCTGGCAAAACGCCAATATTTTAACAAGTCTCGTTTAGGGTTGCACACGAAAAAATATTAAAATATGTAAATCCTATATTTAATACTTTAATGTGTGTGGTATCTTTTGGGGGTCAAAAAAGCTTAAGCCACGCTCAGATTAGTCTCCTTTAGGTGTTCCCCGCTATCTTCATGTGGAAGCCTCCGCGGGACTATACCAAGCTGGTTTTGTGTCAAATCCGGCTGCACGGCAGGCTATGGCTATAGTGCACTATTTAAAAGGAATTGCCTTTTAATGACCTCCATCTTTTGATTATCCTCGTCGTAATCTATTTGCATGTTTAGGTGATTTGTATTAAATTATAACAAATCATTTTCAGGGGTTTTGTTAGTGGAAGAGATGCATCATGACAACTATGCCAAAAGAAATATGGGCTCTCAGAGCAGCCACGACGTCTTATGTGATAACCAAAAATGGTCAATTTCGCATTGGCTAAACGGCACAGCGAAGAGGCGGGGGCGGGGTGAGGGGTTGCTACCTTCATATGTCCCGCTAGATGTGTTCCAATTTTTCACCTTCTAGGTATGTGACGGGGTTCCAATTTTGGCCTTTTACTCTAATTTGGGGTTAATGAATGGAGGAAAATTATGCCGTCATATCTATATTCTGTTGCGCATCAACATCAAATTGTTTCGAAATGTGCGCAAATACATAGCGATATTTTAGCATTGTGGAGAGATGAGGTAGCAAATTTGAGCTTTTTGAGGTCTGAGAAGGGGTATATGTAAAGCTAGTCAGCGAACTTAGTTATACAATGCCCGTACTTGTTGACACAACCTTTGTATCGAACGATTATTTCGATCCTATGTCAACGTTTTTTGAATTGTTTTAGCCCGTTTTACTACAGACGTATCTAGCAGGGGATCAAAATGCCGTAAAATTCCGGTTACAAGCCTCCCCCTGATTATAGGCCCATGTACCTGGAAACAGAAAAAATACATCCGGTTATAAGCCCCCCCGCCCCCCCCCCCCCCCTAAAATAACCCCCCTCTCCTGGGTGCCAGTAATGAACAGGGCTAAATGTTGCTTTATTATGACTTTCTAACTTAAAAGCGTATTTCGATCAACACCGCCGTGGTTCGTTTCGAAGCGCTTTTTTTATTCCGCTTGTAAGCCCCCCCCCCCCCCCCCGGATGTAAGCCCCTCCGGTTATAGCCCCACTCAAAACTCCTTACGAAGTTGTGTAAGCCCAGGGCTTATAACCGGAATTTTACGGTAGTAGCGTTATAGTGTACAAGTAGCTTTCATATTACATTAAAGACGCGAAACTGTCCGACCCAAGTTATGAAAAGTGTCTGATATTTTAATGAGTTAGGTCTTAATTCAAACATTTTGTTTCTTTGTAACACCATTGATCCTGCTGTATGTCGATCAGTCTGTTTCATATGAGAGTCCTTTCCCCCTCTCCACTCCCTGATCTGGGCGAGGGAAGAAGGAGACCTGAGATTCAGTTGTCTGGAAAAGACGTACACCATCAGCGCCTCGGGACCATTACATTTCCCGCGCTGCGCTGGTGTCTAAAAACACATACTTGTTCTTTTACGCAGATACTCTTTTCAAAACGCGTGACAAGCGGAAGGAACGTCTGCACAGGAGGCTGAACCCTTAGCTTCCTCGCCTGAAAAGCTCAAATTTGCTACCCTATCTCAGGCTAAGTTAAACTGTAAACCCAATCTCAGACCGGAAGTGACGAGGGTGTCTTGTTAAGCCAATGCGTGATCAATCCGTGATCAATTTTTGCTTTAAAATCACATAAAATGTCTTGACTGCTCTGAGAGCCCATCCATCTTTTGGTTTAGCTGCCATGATATCTTTCCTCCACTAACAAAATCCCTAAAAATAATTTCTTACAATTTAGCAGAAATCATCTTCGCAAAGGCATGGTTTTGCTTCTGGACAGGTATTTACTCAAAGATAAGGCTTTTTTTGAATAGCGCACTGTAGCCACGGAAAAAGCCACTTAAAACAAGAAACATGCAGTTGCTGAGGACAAAGAATGATCTAAAAGCCCTCTATATTATTTCATGTCTTCAAGACTTGCGAATTTCGCAAGGGCAGCGTGTTCGTGACATGACTGCTCATCTGGTTGCGTGACATTTCATTCGAGTTTCGAGTGTCAACCCGCGACGCTGAAGTATTGAGTATGGCTATGCAAAATGTATGGAAAATCGACTAAATGGCCCTAAATTCCAATAACAGAAAGCTTGAGATGGTGTAAACAATAATGATGTGGCATTGAGATGGATGTGCGCCCAGTTATGGTATGTTTCTTAGACTATTTTGCAAATGCATTTTGTGCTTGGGGTCGGACAGTTTCGCTTCTTGTTCGCAAATTATTTAGGCGAAATTTGTTTTGAACTTGCTATTACACTGTATAAACACTAACACTTGCTATCACCAAAGTTCGATGTTGCTTTCTTCCAGTATATGACAGTTTACAACACCAAATTAACCTCTCGACATCTTGACCTCTCGAGCAACGATAATGAATAAAGATGGTGACGGCGTACTGAAATCTCAATTACTTTCAGCTGGATAAAACAGTCCTTTGAATTGCTAATCTAGAACACCATACCGCTATTTTTCTAACGATCTTAAAATGACTTTAATGTTGTTGTGAAATGTTTAAAAAGGTTTTGGGAAATAATCTCTCACGTTTGACATGTCAAAGCGTTTGTTTACATTAGGGGTATAAAATGCGACGATAAGATCAGACATGGCAGGACAGTTTCAGCTCAAATTTGACTTTTAATGGCTTCTAAAACTTCTGAATGTGTTTTTGACATACCAGTGGATATTTCTTGAGGTCTAAAACATAAATCGACGGAAATAAAATTAATTTTCGAATTTTATCAGCAAGTTGAAGGTGAGTAGCCTCAAATTCGCCAATAAATCTTCTGTCATTTGAGCTGATCGTATCGCAGATATTTTTTATTTTCTCAGCGAGAAGCGTTTCGAGTTCGACCCTGAAACTTGGCATGGTGAATGTTTAATAATGATATTTCAGGGTTGTAAAGTAAAATTATCGAAAAATGAGGTACCAGGGGTATTTTTATGCTGTTGAACATGACCTATATTTTTCCGCCATTTTAATCGCTCGTCAGAGAGGTTGATAAAATGGCTCGCAAAATCACAATTTCAACAAATTTGGGATTTTTTACAAGTTAGGGATGCTTGTTAGTCGTTTTTCCGTCTTTGTGTAAAGTTTGGCGGTAATTGAAGCTATTTCACGAGTTTGCCGTAGCTTCGTCCGTGCACCATATTTCGGGCATTTGATCGGAAGGAAAACCGCACTTTGACCGCGTTTTCAATTTTTCGTGAATTTCTGAAAAATAAAAAATCGCTGGAACTTTTAAATACGATTTTTAAATATATATCACCAAAGGGCATCTTTGAGCAAAATATGAGCGATTGGCCAAATAGGTCGGTGACGGAGAGTTCTCGGTCCTAACAGTCAGCCGTTCTTAATTATATTTAAGTGTGTAACACAATATAATAATAAATGAATATTATAAAATAATATTATTTAACAATATTAAATAATGTTCGATCTGAACTACCAGGCATATTTTTTTTCAGCTGACAGAATCATGTTTTTTTCTGGAATATTTTCCTTTTTGTGTGATTGGAAAAATCAAAATTTTATTTTTTGGTTATGACAACAAGAACGAAATTAAGAACACATAAAATTGGAAAACAGTGGGATTGCTTTAAACAATAATATTATACATACCAAACTGAGAAAGCAGTTGCTAAGTTTTTGAATAGCTTATAGTATAAGTTAGAACAGCATTCAGAATTTCACCACAACTGAAATGTTATATAAATCTGTGACCTTGACAGACACTTTGGTCCTCACTTTAGTTTCTGAAGATATCCTAGGTAATTAAACACAGTTTAACAAGAAAATCAACAAAAGAAAAGTAACTTAAAAAAAGTAAGTAATTATATACAAAAAGTGTGAAAAAAGAAATACATAATGTCATAAAGCATTATTAGCGCATATTAAACTAAAAGCATTGTTTATGAATATAAATGTGATTTGTACGATACAAATTATATTGGGTACACATGCCGCCATCTACACCAACGTGTCGAGGAGGACAAACATTCTGTAATCAGAAAACACCTCAAGGACAAACATAGTGTAAGATCTTCCAATCTCCGTGAGAACTTCATCATTCTTAAGAAATGCTGAAGCAAGCTTGAGTGCTTAATCTTCAAAATGATATACACTCGAAAGAAAAGACCGAAACTGAACACTCAAACAGATGCTATTTGTGCGAAACTTTAAATGTAAATACGTGCCTTCTTTATTCACACTTCACTTTTGATAATGATGGCACGAGATCGTTGAAACATCAAGTTAATTTTCTTTCATTGACTTTCTTGTTAAAATGTTTCCCAAAATCGACTACCATTAAATTACACACAGAATGTAACATTTTAATTACCACTGGTGAAGGTGAAGTTTCAGTACAACTCCAATTACTTATTTCTTTCACGTATTGCTCAATTGATATTTTTCCACCTTTAACCTGTCCAAAAAATAAAACCAAGATATTTCATCCAAAAAGTAAATCCAAGATATTTCTAAAAGCGCATTAAAACTTAAGGGTGAAAAATGACAGCTATAAGCCTTGAGCCTAGAAGCTTCATTAGCGTTTTGGGTGGGTTATAACTAGGGGAGCTGGTAGTCAAGGGGCTTACAAATGACATAAATAAAATTTGCTCAGAAATGAGCTGCCAAAAGAATGCTACGGCTCTGATGAGTGATAGATTGAAAGCCGCAATTTGATCTTCACTCTATTTGTATAATTATGTATTTATTGCCTAGTTCTATTTTGAAGTACACTGTTCAGTGAGGATGTTAGTAAGGTACCATGAAAAAGCTGCATCAGAGAATGGTTATTCTCCAGAGGGGAGAGGAGAGGGCTTTATAACCAGAATGTTTTTCGCTAGCAGACAGATGGACCTAAACCAGCTGGGGACTCAAGTGGGGGTTTTATAACAAGCATTTTAGTTTATATCATTACCAGTTAACATTTACTCACTTACACCTTTTGGTAAAAGAATTTGGCTGATGATGATGACGTGAGTTGACAACAACATTTTTCAATGAGCTTATGACTAATTTAACTAATATTAAATAACTTTAGATAGTATGTTGTCGACCCTAACACTCTGCCTAACCCAGGAACTCTTGTTAGAAATCATCGCTCTAAACGAACCACTGAAAATATCAACGGAAAGACACACGCGACTTAAAATATCCCATTCAGCATTGATTACGATTTGTATTGTGGGCTGCCAGGTTTCATGTACAGTTTACCGGTAGTAATAATGCAGCGAACAAACTAGTCAAGCTATGACGAAATTTCGAACACGTGTTCTTAGCTTGAAATTGGAAAGATTTCTATAGATACAAACGGAGGTTTCTGTATATTTGCCTAAAAACTAGTAGATAAATTCAGCATGAAATTTTAATGATCCTCACCTTCGCTACTACAGCTGAACTGGTGGTTGTCTGTGTCGAGAGCTTTGATGTGCTTGGTCTGCCAGTCGACGCCGTATATTCTTTGTAACTGCTTTTTGTGGTTAGTTCTAGCTCTTCAGATAACCTTCTTTTCGGTAGATAGTCGAAATTCAGAAGAATTATTACAACTATGACTATGATTCCCGCAACAACATAACCTCCGCACTTCCACGAAGCCATGTTTGCTAATGCGTAAAAGTATTTGTGCTGTCCCCACAACTCACGTAAAATTTGTCATTGTAGTGGTCCCCAGGGCATCCCGGGGTGTTCCAGTCGTTGAAAACGTGGAGGCAATCTCGTTCCCAGAGTCCACAGGCTCCACGGTCAGCGGTTTTGTCGCCGGGTGAAACTCTGGGGAAATGGAATTATCCGAATTAATTATAATTTTTTTGATTGGCTGTTAAATACAATAGCCTTCGAACTCAGACGTATTTCCGGAAGTTGTTTATGAAGCTTTAGCGGCCATTTTGCCGAGATTTTTGGAGTTCGTTCGTTTGTGTTTTGCAGAATCTTGGCCTTAAACCGCGATTTATGATACCATTTCCCGTTTCGTTTTCAAGGTAGGTAAAAACTAGCTTTAGATTTTGGTATTCACCCATTTTTCACTCGGTTTTTTAATAGTATTTTCTTCGATTGAGGAGCTGGAAATTACGTCTGATGTGTTTTTTATACAACTCCGATTTTTGGTAAATTCTGGTGCTTTTCTAAGCGTAAATACATCCCGGCGACTACATCTGTGTGCAACGCCGGCTGTTATCAGCTATTATGCAGGAATATTATTTATATTGAAAATTATCGGACATTGATTATGTAGAGTGTTTATTGTAATAAAGGAAATAGAAAACTTCCATATTGCACATAACTGACTAGGTTGTAAACCTAATCTCAACAGGGCATGCAACTGTTTATGAGAATTTCTTCAGACAGTTGGTAATGGTATGTGAAAAAATTGTGAACCACACTGAACCTTGAAAGTGCATGATATAAAGTTCAAACATCAGTCCTTACTTGGAAAACTGCATTTTGCTTGTTGATATACTTTTACAATGTTTACCTATATTGGTCTCAGATGGAAAAGATATCTCTCTCTCTCTCTCTTGGTTCCTACAATAATTTATTTTAAAATTTCCCCTTAACCACCACCCCAGCCAAACCACCAACTGCTTAAAACTGTGGAAACCTGGATGGACTCCAGCCTTCAAGGCCACTAGGCTCAAATGAGGACTTAACCAATAGTTGTGCTGTCCTATCATCCCCTATTGCAATTGTTACACAATCATTTATTTCTAATGGCTTCAAGGACTCACACCATAAAGCATCTTTTGTGATCACAGACATATTTCAATTTATTTTTGCAGGTCCTGCAGTTGGCTAAATGACAACAAATAGACACCTATGTCCACTAACTGCAACATGAGAATAAAGTTGACATTTTTTTCCACTCAATCTGACTGCTTATCATTTTGTGTTTTGTACAAGTTACTGGGTAGTGTCCATTCCAGCCCACACCTCTTGACAGTCTTGTGGAGTTTCAGGAGTCTTTCAGTGTGTTGTATTGCAAGATATGTTTATTTCACAAATATTTGTTTTGGTGAATGAATCTGCCAATGAAATCAAATCTATGTGCCTTGCCAAAATAACCTGTAGTACAACAAACAAGATGGGGGGCACAGTGGAATAATGGTAAGCTCACTGGACTTCAGATTGAATGGTCTGGGTTTAAAGCCCCAGCCAGGGTCATTGTGTTGTGTTCTAGGAAAGACACTTTACTCTCAAATATAAATGGGTTCCAACAAATTTACTTTTGGCAGTAATCCTGCAATGAACTAGTATTCCATCCAGGGGGGTAGCGGGAAGAAGAGATATGCCTAGTCACTTAATGTTACAGAAATGCAGTAACAAAACAAGCTATTCAAGCAATCTATGACACGCAACCAGCATTTCTTGGGCTGTGCTGGCTGCATGCAGTTGGGGATAGGCCATGTACAGAAAACCAATACAATATTCAACCAATATTCACATGGTAGCACTCAGTGTTACAAATAGCTAAATCAAACACCCTTGGAGAACTTTAATTTCAGCAAAAATAAAGTACAATTTTTTACACTGTATTCATAAATGCAAGGTCATATTTCTCTGATAAATGACAGCATTTCATAAATGCTTTAATTAAATAGTCACTTTTATCTACAAATGGTTCGTTCAAAGATAAAACAAATTCATCATTTGTTTATTATGAGTTACAAATGCCAGAGGAAATTTTCGATTTTAAGTCATGACGAAAATGTACCGAGGAACTCTGACAACAACAGCGGGAAAATGAATAAATTTGAGTAAAACCAAAGACAAACGTGGAAGAAGTTCCATCGGATGACAATCAAATCGATACATATCTGTTGTTGCTGCGGACCGCCAAAATTCCATCTTTTTGGGTGAAACCAATCTTGCAACTGTAGTCTCCGACTGTAGTGGAAAATACGGCACATTATTGCTTACCTGCCTATTCGATTGCATTTCAATGAAAATTTGATTTTCAAAATGAGCTTTCGATCGGCGTGCAGTTAATCCGTGCTCTCACGGCCGTCGTTTACAATGCTGTATGTATTAAAAAATGTAGATATATTTCCACCACTGGCCTTCCTCGAAAAATTTTTTCCAGAGACAATTTATATTCGTTTTCTGCCAAAGGAGCCTTTAGATCACCCATAAAAGCGTCGATCCACTTGACTTTACGAGTTGTATATCCTGAGAGTGGAGTTCTGAATATTTTCTTCTGACTCCTGAGCCTTCGGTTTTTTTCCAATTTTTCACTTCCGTTTTTCTAGCAGAGCATGCGCACAACAACCGGAACCCCAGATTTCTGGGGTAAAAAATTCCATTTCCCCAGAGTTTCACCTGGGCGACCATCCGCTGACCGTGGAGCCCGTGGACTCTGGGAACGAGATTGACGGGGAGGCTGAACTCCACTAAAAACAAACAAATACAAAACATGGCGACGTTCAGTGCTCTTGCAAAATGGGCAGCAAAATGTCGACGAAAATGTTTATTTGAAACCCAGTTCGCAAGCTCATCGATTAATTGTAAGTGGAATAGCTTGCTACTAAGAAATTACTCGAAGGCTGCCCTCGTGTCGTTTCCTTGGACTCAAAGTGCCACAGGTGAGGTTGTAAGTTTTCAAATTTCTGTATTAATTCCAGAGGTATTGAGGCGACGGCTATTTTGCATGATGAAGTACATGCATAAGCAGAAAAGATGAAAATAATTCGGTTTTGTTCCAAAAAGAAATTTCTTTCTTCACTCACATCACTGCCCTGACTCCGGTGGTGATGTTTTTGCGAATCATGAATTGCGTGACAATGAAATTAGTAGAGCTACAGGTGAGGCAAGGTCAACTTCAGCTTGATGACGGGGTGTTTTTGATCATCTAAAGCCGCAAGGTATAAACTCATATAATATGTACTGTTAGGGCACAGCATTTCAAGTTCTGCTAGATGTTGTTGTTCTTGGCAAATTTCCCCCATCAGGGAAAAGGACAAAGGAAAGATGAAGATCCCCGGTTGTTTACCAAATAACACAGTCAACAAAAAAGTGCTTGAATCAATAATCAACATTTTGGTGAAGTTTCAAGACAATTCACATTATTCGCCACCTCGACGTAAATTAAATTCCTTTGCTCTCTTAAATTCGCTTTTCGAAATGTACGGTCAAAATGCAAACTTTGTAGTAACTGAAGTTGTCAACCCCGTATACGAAGACTATGAACGAATGGTAAAATAATTAAAATTAATCTGAATAATTATCGATCAAATCTTGAGCAAATATATGCCTCTGTACTATCCCCAAAATATATAAACAGAACACAATTATAGTGCGGCTTTGGTACAAAACGATACGTAGCAGGGGAGGTACAGGAAGACGTATTTAATACAAATTTTATGCATAAATTAATAGTTTAACAGGAATGGAATCAAAAGTTTAACAGGAACGGAAAAAGCCCCATCTAAACTCCCATTTTGCATAACACAAAATCGTCGTAAAAATGTGTAAAATATACAAATTAGGGGACTGATGATGTCACTTACTTAAATCAATTTTAAGTCGTGTGCAAAAATAGAGTTATCTTGGGCAATTTGCTGCAGAGACCAATGAAACTTGGCAGACCAAAAGTTCTACATGTGACACACTTACAGTTGCAATAAAATTATGTTACCATAATTTTCAGCTCAGTAAAATGAAACCAGGCCAAGACACCTATCAAACCCATTTATATGTTTGCCAGATCATGCTTATGAGGCATCATTGGTTAATATCAAAGCAGAAGGTCAAAATTGGCCAGAAAAGCTTTTGGCATTGGGAGGTCTGGAACCCAGTATGTTGCTTAACAAAATTGTTAAGCTCGTATATGTGGAACACAACTAGTAGAGTATCACTACAAAGAATCAAACATTTGTGATACAAATTGGCTGATATATCTCCTTCATATTTGATCAAATTTTGGTTGAGTTTATGATATGACGCCATCATTTTGCTATTTTGCATATCTTAACTGGAAAGAAAGGAGATATTTGAAAGAAGTAAACAGCATTTTTCTTCTCATACAGACTGCTTGTTCTTGTTTTAAAACGGCTCAGAAAGAAAAGGTGTGAACTTGATCATAGTACTTAGCACTTTAAGCACACATCTTACAATTATATGTACTTTTAATAATTCTCTCTTCACCAGACATTTATCCAAGAGATCCATTTCTTCACCGTCTTTGTGGATCATGGCTGCTTTACCAACTAATGAAACGAGTTCCTGAGTATGTGTGATTCACACCATATACTTATAAATAAATATTATTTTGTTACATTAAACTCTGACTTGAAAATGCATGTACATATAAAATTTTATTTATATCCAGAGAAATAATTACATGAATGCTGTTTAAAAAAATAATTAATATAAAAAATACCACCCAAAATACATAAATCATAGTAAGGTCATTGAATGTGCATTACCAGCTAAGGGGGGGGGGGGGGGGGGGGGGGCTGCTATTGAAGGCTTGACTATGCATGCTGAGTTCTGGCTTCATTTTGGAAAAAAAGGGAGGGGTGGGGTGAGACCCCTGGGCCCCTCCCGTGGATCCACAACTGCATCCCTATCCCATGGATTGTCAGTGAAAATTTCAGTGGGAGGGGTTGGGGGGGTGGAAGGATGGAAGGAAACTATGAGGCTAAACTGGCATTTCCAGGTGGTTGGGAGGTTCAAACCAACTTTTGTGTTGGGTGAAGGGGGAGGATATGGATATTTTTTTAAACAGCAAAATAAAGAATTCCATTTTCTATTTTATATTGCAGTGGTCATAATATTTTACATCCCAAGGAATTTCTCAAATCAGTTAAGGTAATTAGCAGCACTGATCTTGTAAATGTGTTCAAACTGTAAGCAAGTTTTACTCTTTCGGTTCCTAATGGCAACAGTAGGCTGTTGTGGTCCAACCCAATCCTAGATGGTTTATACATGTCAATGTATAGGGTATGGTTTTCAACCCCTCTGCCCTGAACAGGGTATATAATTTCAAGCTATCACTGTAATACTGCAGCATTACACAAACCTTCCATACTGCATTCCTGTTTAGCAACCAGTGTATTTTTATCAACAATCATGTTCTCTTCTAGCAATAAGACCAAAGCTCTGTTCACATCAAACCTGAAACATGTTTAGAATAAACATGTTTCAACAAACAGGGTTGGACATTAGCGCTCGCCCAATCGCCTAGGCGAGTGTCAAAACTGTTGGGCAAGTACAAATCACTGATCACTTGCCCGGTTTAGCGAGTACGATTTTCCAGAATATATTATTCAAAATAGGGGTAACTTTCTACTTTCCCCTTTATAATCTACACTGTCCACAGCTGATAGCTTACAGTGTTTAACATTTTGAAATCTCCCACAAACCTGGCACTTTGTCGCAAATAAATTTCTGGTTCGCAAACATAAAAATAGCTTTTCTTGGTAATCATTGGATGATGAAGAGACACTGTATATTTCAACTCACTTGGTGTAAAATGTCGAAATTTCTTCCTGGGGTGTCTAAAGTTTCTGCTAGCAAGAAAGAATATTTAATTCAAGAAATCAATGATTTTATGTAGCTTGTGTCATATTCTTCTCCCAGCTTCCGGTTTGGAAAACTTCCTCTCATCCGGCTATTTGTTTAACGGGTTCTTACATAGAATTGAGGCGAGCATGCATATTCAATCCATTTTATAGCTGAGTGATGTCTTCGGAATTCAAGACAAATATCTTCGTAGTGTGATCTTTCGTTGATCATGGTTATGAAAAGAAACAGAGGCGGGGGGGGGGTGGGGTTAATGTTTTCTGTGTTTGTGTGGAGCTAGAAGACTGGGCGAAGACTAGTTTCCACCCTGACAAAACATGTTTCACCTGAACATGTTTGTTAATGCATTGGTCACATCAGATGTCAGTTTCAAACACGTTTCATGTCTTGTTTTGTAATTTTTGTGGCTTATGGTTCTTGCATAAATCTTGTACATTTTAACCGAATTATCGAGAATTCCTATTATAACATTTCCATTTATTCTTTGGTGTAGTGTCAATTACCAAGCCCTTTGAACTAGAAGGGCTTTCCAGCATTTAGCAAGCAGACAGCATTTGCGCTAATCTCCGGTACAAGAAGAATTGTTTGTAAATTTTGGTTTTGCATTGCGCTTGTAGTGGTTGTTGTTAAAGTTTTCGAGGTGATGTTCTTCTAAATATTCTGCCTTCAAGTTCAACCCATCGTGAATAATTGCTGTTGTATTGCTACATCAGTCCATTATTTCAAGTAAACATTTGGTCTCATTGTAGGCCCAAATTTGGATCTATTGGGCACTTGCCTCCTCTCAGCATGTCTGCCATTTTGAATGTGTTTCATCTGATCATGATTGAAACTACCTTGTGAGGTTGTTCCAAACATGATCAGAATAAACATGTTTCAATCATGATTCACGCAACGCACCGGCTGATGTGAACACTTTTCAGAGCGAAGCATGTTTCATTCGTGATCAGACTTATCATGTGTCGACCTGGTGTAAACACAGTACAAGTTGTGTAAATTATGCGCATTTATAAGTATGATCATGATTATCTCTGATTGTAATACAGACATGGTAGTTTGTGTTTTAGTAGAGGCTGGGGATTATCCAGGGTTCGCACAGTCTTGAAAAGTCCTTGAATTTTAGGGGGAGTCCTTGAAAAGTCCTTGAATTCCATTTTTCCTTGAAAAGTCCTTGAATTTCTGTGTAAGTCCTTGAAAAGTCCTTGAATTTTCTTCAACTTTAAAAATAGTGGTGTCGAAACCAAATTGCTTTGCATAGACTATGGTATTCTTTTCCTGTGTAAAGCACCTTCAAACTATAGAACACGGGTGTAAAAGCAGCCAATAACGAGAAAAGACAAGAATGTAGAGAAGGAGATGGAGCAAACACATTTATAGCATTTAAATACCATCAAGAATGTAGAGAAGGAGATGGAGCAAACACATTTACAGCATTTATATACCATCTGTTAAATTACCTCCCTGGTAGGGGGTCCTTGAAAATTCAATTTGGTCCTTGAATAGTCCTTGAAAAGTCCTGGAAAAATGGTTACGATTTTTTGTACGAACCCTGTTATCACAGTCATAACAAAGACTTTGTGTTGAATATCTAATCAAACAATTTTCTACCATCACAAAAGCCCTTGCATGGATTTTCTGCTCATCATAGTGTGTAGTACAATTTTGTGATCCAGTGTTTTATTGTGTGAAATTTCCAACGTACTGCTTGAAACTCCATGAGCCGGGGGAAGAGTGGATAATGAGTTTGTTTATTACTGATGTTTTGCTTTAGGACTGCATCCTGTTGGTCAGTGAAATGGTATGCCAGATGGACCCTGACAAAAAACTGACTGATCTGCTAGGTAATGAAGTTAGTATATTGTAAATTACATTATAGTTTTATTGATGCCACACTCTATGAAAGGATACAATATCATTGTTTAAATATATAAGAATGCACTTGATGAAGTATAAACTGGGTACTTAAAGTTTATGACTAGCCAACTTCCCACTTCCTGTGACATAATCTCTTAATTTGATTTCATTTTTACAGCTGCAGGCCTCCACAGGTTTCTGTTCAAAATAATATGCTTTGCAAATAAGGATATGCTGTGGTTTACAGTGCGACTACTCGAACCGGGGCACCCTGAACAAAACTAAACAATCACATTGTTAATTGAAAACAATGGATAGGGACATTTTTTTAGCAATGAACCAATGTCGTTCTAGGACGCAAACAACCCTAACCCCCAAAAATGTCCCTATCCTTTGTTTACAATTAACACTGTGATTGGTTAATTTTGTTCAGGGTGCCCCGGTTCGAGTAATCGCACTGTAAATATATTTTTGGTTTACAATTTTTCAAACCAGTTTGATTTGTATTTCCCTTTGCCTCAGATTATGATTTATATGAATATGAGACAATGAAAAATGAAAATCAGACTGGTTTGAAAAATTTTAAACCAAAGATAAATTTAAACCACAACATATATTTAATTTTAGTTCTGATGAAATGCTAAGGACATTCACACTATAGCTAATTGTTTATGAACGTCCTTACTGTGCATGTAAATTAAGGTCCCAATATCACGCCACGTCATGCATCAAAGGAAACTTTCTAAACACATATATGGCTGCCCCAACTTGGCAATGATTTAACTCTCATAGATTCCTGGCGACACCATTTTATCTTTATGTAGATAGTTTCCTTTACCAATTCTCTCCATATATTTTCACAAAAAAGCAAAAAAAAAATTAACCTGTGAGAAGTTACCTTTTTCAAGTCACAGTCTCAAATTTTTGGTGGCTGAGCATGACAAGCAATTATCCCTCCAAAAGCTTATATTTCTACCAGAAAGTATTAGACCAGTTGCAAATACTTAGTACTTAAGGGGGGTGACTCTTAACTACCAATTTGTTTCTAAAGCAGGTTTTTAATTGCCATATTTTGGAAACAAAACCTCATACAGATAAGCTTTTTGCACGAGTTTGTTCTATTGAAGATTCCTCCGAGAGTTTCAGGTCACGGTCATATTTAATACGTCACATGTCCAGAACAAAACAAACCCTAAAACTCCAATGGCGGATAGATTTAAAATTAAGATGAGCGTCAATAGATAAAGAACGTCCACATGCGTTATGTGACATATTGTTTTTGTGAATTTCGTATTATTATAAGAGTAATGGCGTAATAAACACTCATATTTACAGACTTTCATCAGTAGCGTTTCCTTTTTCATGTTAACGGTAAAAGCATACCCCAGATAATAAAGATGGCTACGTTATCTCTGTTTCGTAAGAGAAATCGGAAGTTTATGTGGAGTTTTAGGGATTTTAAATTCTAATGCGTGGTTTGGGACTGGCACTCCAATTTCGCACACGTAATGATATATTTTTCAAAGCAGGTGTACCCCCGAATGAAATTCACCATTTAGCGTTACATATTTCAAAATCGCTTGTTTCAAAATACAGTCTTCAGCCATTCCTTAGCAACTGCTCTGGATCTGTAGTTAAGAGTCTCCCCCCTTAATAGGCCTGTTTGAGTTAAGACCAAAAGAAAAACCTTGGCTACTCTAGTTCATTTTCATTTTTCTTCAAACTTGAAGTAAGGTATATAATAAGCTAATTCAAATCAATTATCAAAGCTTCCATAAATACTGTCAGTGGTACTTTGTATGGTTTATCTCCAAAATGAGCATGGTGACCCCTCCCCCCAATTACTTGCACATGCATATCAATGTTTATAGTCCTGGTAAAATAATTATAATTTTGAAATATGCATGATTTGACTCACTGACAATGTAATCCACATGGCAGATTGGTTTCAGCCAAGCCTATTAAAAATTTATTTGCACTCTGACAAATTTGTTTGTTTCACGGCTGATTGGTTTGAACAAATCACAAGAAAACTTGGCTGCACTGTCCAATTCTGGTCATATTAGTACAGTATTGAAGAAGCATTGTGTAATCTTTGTATTTATCTTTTAAACTGGTTTTAATTGTGTCAATTTGCTTTCCTATATAAGGTTCTAGATTAGATAAATTTTTCAAAGAGGCGTTTGCAACAGTTTTTGACCACAAGTTAAATGTTCACCTGGTAAGGTAAAAACTAGTTTGCTATTGTAGTTGTAATTCACATTTTGCTGAAAATTGTTGCTTGTTCTAAAAATTACACAAGAGTTGGTCCTGTATGTATCCCTTGTACATGTACTAAAACCCAAAACAAGAAAATGAAACCATCAAAACAAAATGACCAAAAGGAGTGAAACCACTGAAACGACTGAAATGAAACCGCTGAGACAACCGAAATGGTTTGAAACGAGCGAAACTAAGCAAAATCACCAAAACAAGGAAAACTGTAACCTGGGCATTTCAGGCTAACCTAAGCAATATTCAGGCTAACCGGAGTGCTATTTAGGCTAACCTGAGTACAAGGTACACTCTGATTAGCCTGAATATCACTCAGGTTAGCCTGTTTACAGTTAGCTCTCAATAATGGTAACAGTAAAACTTACCTTGTTAATGTTCTTCATGTTTTCCCTCTTGCTGTTGTTTTAAGGAGGTGTCAGATGTGTCCAACCTTGAAATTACAGGTAATGTATGCACAACTGTTTCCTTGAAGCAGCTGTATGCTGTTACATGGAGCTATCTAAACAATTAAAGAATAGTTTCCTGCATTTTTCAACACCTCAATTTTGACGGATCAATACTACGAGTCATTAACAGTTGACCCATCAATATTATGGTCTCAAACAGATGTTCAATCACTGGTGAACAAGTTATGATTATTTTCTTGACATTACAAGTTACCAATTAGCAATGGTATAACCTGTTAAAAAAACCCTTAATTTTAGCTTTAAGTGCTTATACCTTGAAAACAAGTCCAGTGACCCCCATTTTTTACTATCGAAAAAAATCAAAAAAAAAAACAATCTGCGCATGGCATTCAGAGTCACCTTAAATTAACAAAAAGTTAAGGTGGCTCTGAACCCCATCTCGTGTTGGTGATCAAAATTTAATAATAAAAATAGGGGTCGCCGAGCTCATTATTGAGTTATTAGTTAAAGCTAAAGTAAGGTTGTATTTAAGAGGTTAATCTGTTGCTATGGTAACCTATTATGTAATAAAAATGATAACAACATGTTCACCAATCATTAAGCATTTGCTTCACACCATGATTGTAGCATCAACTGCTAAAGAGTGGTTATAATGACCCTTCAAAATCTTAATTTTGGAAACAGTAGGTAGCCACCTTAAAGCAGTAATCCATAAAGGAGCCAATGCCATCTGTGAAAATGGCAAACAACTTTTCCCTTGGTTCTGGAGGTGACTTCACTCAGATTCTAAAATGCAAACAACAGTCTGTAGTTTGCAGAACTACCCTCACCTTGATGATCACATGAAACAAAATAATAATTATTGCATTTGACGATAGGAGAACGCAACCCTAAACTTGTGTAGCTAAGAAAAATTGAGATTTCATTTGGACTGCATTTGCCTTGCTTTCGTTTGGACGCACATTTGCCTCGCTTTCGTTTGGACGCATGTTTGCCTCGCTTTCATTATTGGCCTCAGTTTGACAATCTCTCTCGAGTGGCGTCCTCTCTCCTCCACAGAGGCTCCTTCAGTGGAGGGGGGCGAAAAAAAAAACACGAAAAATGAAAAATAGGGGGAGCGCAGGGGACGACGGAAGGGCGAAAAGACGGGAGCTCCTCTCGCCTCTTCTTTTCCCTTCCCAGTGTCCCCCGCACACTTTCATTTCTATTCTCCCCAGGCTTCGCGCACTTACTTGTAACCTCTCCCCATTTCCCAGCCCGTACAAAAAAATAAAAGATGCCGCCGCGGAGGAGAGAGTGGCGTCGGTAATACCTTACATGGATTTCGATCATGCCACCATTGTCATCAGAGCGAGGGATTACCACAAGAGACTCTTCCTTGAGGCTTGGCACTCAAGGCGAGACCCAACGCCAGCAATGAGCATATTGACATACCATTCTTAATTTTTTGTGACATTTGCTATTGTAGCACACAACAAATAGTGAACCGTTAAAAAAGCTGTTACGGCCTTTATAGCATTTGAAACTGATGAAGACTGAAGATGTTCAGTCAAACTGTCTCCTGCATGGGGAAAATAACAGTTTTCCATGCAATGCAAGTTACAAGAAGCATGTTGTTGTTCAATGGCGAGCACATCGAACGCACTACATAATCTACGGTTACTCCTAGTTTTAATTGTAATAATTTTGAGGTTTACCACAGGTCAGGAAATGGTCAGGGAAAAATAAAAATTCTTGAAGATTATAGAAAGTTGGGGAATCTTACTTTGAGGCAGCAAGGAAACTTGACATTTTTGAAGAAAAGTCAGGGAAAATTGAAATTATAACACCTTTGATGTTTAAATACGATTGATGGCTGGAAGACAGGCCAATGTGATATTCACAATGGTTTTTTTTTTTTTTTTCGGATGTTAAGGTTGCTACTATCTCTTACATTTTGTATTTATTTGGTCAGGGAAGTTTTATTTTTGTCAGTGAAAAGTCAGGGAATTTTGAAAACTGACGTCTGTGGCAACCATGACTCAGACTACAGTTGTAGCTAATTCTTTGTTTGATAATGTTTCATACATTTTAATTTATTATTGGTCTGAAGATTCTCACCAGGATAAGTAACATATTTTAACTTGTTACTTGTAGCTGTTCGTACCATTGCTGGACCATTGGAGCCCAGTAGTGACTGCTACGTTATAGACCCACTGCCAGGACAATGGATGTATATTGATCCTGCTGATGCAGAAAACTTTAAGATGGGTTAGTAGCTGTCAGACTCCATTAACAAATTTCCATCCAGACTTTGAGTAAATATTTGGTGCAAAATGAGGTAACTGTGAAGATCAGCTCCCCTCCACCAACTGTTGGCCAACTGTCAGCCATTCATCGGTCGACTGTTGGCCAACTGTCGGCCAACAAACGGCCGACAGTTTTAGTCAAAAGTGTTGGCTGACAGTTGGCAAATTGTTGGTGACCTGTTAGTGAAGTGTTGGTATGTTGTCTGTTACAAAGTTTTGTAACCATTGCCTTATTTATCACCAAAACTGCATTGGAGAGGTACACTGTACGTGTTGCATTGTAGGGCGATTTCAATCTGTGAATGAGTGTTACAAGAAGCTTTTGCCTAACTTTTGGATGAAACCATCTTCAAATGTGATTTCAGTGCTTGCCCAGTAGACTGAAAATTACGCAGATGATGTTTTTATTATGAATTAAGCTTTGTGTAAGAACATCTCGTTGAGCAGTCAATTTTTTGGTATGGCATCGATAAGTAGATCATGTATTACAGAGGCAGATCTAGGATTTTTCTTAGGTAGGGTTGCACCCCCTACACCCTCCCCCTAGATCCACCCCTGTATTATGATGTGTATCAGGTTTAATCGCTTTCTGTGTCGGGTTTACTGCTGTATCTTACAGCAAAACTGCTGGGAAACTGTCAGTAACCTGTCAGCGGAGAGTTGACCACCTCAGTGGAAGTGAGCTGTTCTTTACAATAGGCTAATCCCGATATTTTTTGAAATTCTAACTTGGTTTGGAGGTTTGGCCTAATAAAACAAAAGATATCGTACCAAGGTTGATGGATGAATAAATCATTTCTTTTGTTTTATTCCCCCAAGCCTCGGGGCCAAGTTAGAATTTTAATATATCGGAACTGGCCTATTACAAGATGAAGCATAGACTTAGGGATTTTAATGAAGTTTTTTCCAAACTTGTGAAGGAAAGATCTTCCAGATTTAATTAACAGAGATCATTCTTTATACTTTTTTTTCAAGGATCGATAGATGAATTCAAGAAACTTGCCAAAAGCACACTTAGCAATGGGCTTAGAATACAAATTGGTGTCAAGTTTTTGACTAAAGAAAAGTAAGTTATCTTTGTTATGCAAATTATCTTGTATGAACAAAATCAGATATAAATTGTAGTTAGAAGAAAATATATTCTCACAGTTATAAAATTTAAGCATCAAAAGAGTAAAAAAGCAAGGCTCCAAAATGATTTGAATCAACGATGTCTTTGTTACTAAACTGATCTTCTCCCAGTTGCTCATATCTTGCTTGCTTCACAGCTTATGCCTTTTTGGTTTAGCAAACAAGAGACTTCTGTTCTATCTTTTTTATTTATTGGTGATTGAACAGCAACTCCTGGCAGTTTTTAAATAACACAGTGAGGGAAAGCTGGGGGGGGGGGGGGGGGTGGGGTGGTATCAGGGTTGAAATATAGTCCTTAGGCTTTATATTTTTTACCAGGTAACTGATATTAAAATTGTTTGTTTTCTCTTTGTTTCAGGTTTTATATTGCCGGGTCTGATGGTGAAATTTTCAAGGGTTCAACTAACTCAGTTTCTTCTCATCACATGTGGCTGTTTGAGTCTCCCGTTGATTATAACAAATTGTTCCCAAATACTTCTTCAAAAGAGTTTCCCCTTTCTTGGATAGTAGCAGATATGGACAAAACTGTGCACCGGAGACTACCCGAGTATAGACCTTTCTTATCTATCTTCAAATGAGTGTTAAGAATAAAGAGAAACTATGTTGTTATTGCAAATGTTTTGCGAGACATTCATATGCGGAAAACAGTATCACGTACGAGGTTATTGCGAGGAATAAAATGATGGCCAAGAACGGCCACCTTCAATCTACAACCTCGGTTTTGAATTTTCTCAGTTAGGAAGTTCTTCGCCCGGAAAGGTAAACTTCGTAGTTTGGTGGCCATGATTGGAAAGAGAGCCAAATGAGTCAGGGAGTGACTTTTTTCTCTTCCTATTTTTGCCCATGAAACTCAATTTTGTTTTGCGAAAAATAGAACTAGTTCGAAAATGAGTGCTTGTATGCCCAGAATGATGCCATTCCTGTTCCTTGTTCTCATATTGAATGCTAAAGATTTTTTCCCCTTGATTTCTTTCATTTAACAGAACAAATGTTGTCGAGAAAGTACAATAGCTTTCATTCTGCAAGAATAAAAACAAACGTTTCAGCTTTATACTGCGTATGCGTGAAGAATGACAATAATTCTGTGGTATATACTCTGACATGTTTAATGGGCTGCAACATCAGACGCCGTACTTCACATGAGCCGAATCGAATTAGCTAAATTAAGTTCATGTGAAGTATAGTCGGGTACACAGGAGCTCAAAATGTGTTACCCACGGGCATTTTAAGTTAAATAAATACAGAAATTATTTCAAAGTGTCATTAGTGCACTCTAAAGATGAGTTTGAGAATTTCTGACAATTTTTACGCTGTTTCTGTCTGCCGTCATGTTAGAATTGACTACACCCTCTTATATCACCTTATCACGGGTATAGTTTTGACATTTTGTTGAAAAGCGAATGTAACTCTTGTATTAATAAAACATGCAACCCTTTCAATATCGCCCGTAGCACGAGTTGTTTATCATCCTTTCCGTGCCTGCACTTATCAAGCTAAAGTAAAAACGTTTTACGGCTAATTCAAAGGTGAAAACTAACAAAGAGACAAGGGTGGAGTTATTTGAAGCGTACGTGTGATGCAGGTTGGAGATATTAGAGAGGTTAAGCATGACGTTTACGGCAAACGGCAAACGGCAAAAATAATTCTGATTTTGCTCACTTTTTCTTTAGCACTTAAATAAAGCCAGTCGAAAAATAGGAAAAAAATCCCTTAATCACAGTAAATGCAAACAATTTCCCTAAATTGTACAAACGGCTAAAATCAGACACCAAAAGTTCGATTTTTGCCGTTTGCCGTTTGCCGTTTGCCGTAAACGTCATGCTTAACCTCTCTATTGTTCTGGGGATCTTTTTTTATTGTTTTGCCCGGAGTCAGTTACACTTCAAGGAAATGCTCCTTTGTTTATCGACGGCTTTCCTCTGGTAGCAGCTTTGGAAGACTAGAAAAAGCAAAGATTTTCGATGAGCTGTTACTTTTCCTGGTACATGCATCGTGCTAAGCTACCATCTGAGGCGTGCATTGTTACCATTTCACGCCATCACCGCCTGTGACAGCACCTTGGTCAACTGTGGACATTAAAGAAGACTGTGTGGAAGGTTTTCACAGAGAACTTTAAATCTTCTCTCTCCAGTGGGTGCAGACGTCCTTGATGCCGACACCATCACATGCACAGGAAAGTTTGTTTGTCGAATTTTTAACACATCGGAGGACTCATTGGACTTGGCTCGCGTTGTGCTATTTGGCACAATCAGTAAATCAGAATGGCTACCATCGACTAGCGACGCGTTCAAGCAACCCTTGAAGAGATGCCACTACCAAACCGCGGTGTGGCGCCAGGCACACATTCAGAAACCGGTGCTTCTGAACCCGGAGGAGACAGGCTGGACGCTACAGAAGATCTACTGGTCTCCGTCTTTATGAAATTAAGTCCAATCCCTCAGGCCTGTCTAGAAATGACTTTCATGCCGATGCACCATTAGCTGCGCGACTCTTTGCTATAAATGGAGAAAGTGGCATGCCGTGTGTACTGGGCTGTGCGGATGCACTAAGACGGACGCTAATCGCTGCATCAACCTGCGCTAAAGCGCTTTAAAGACGCTTGTATGAAAAGCAATATTAGATCAGTGTTCTTGAGAGAGTTTAGAAGATTTATTAACAAAATTTAAAATTTACTATAGACAGATTTAAACCTGTAAAGAGCAATCTTATTTTATGAGCCCTTGACAAACAAAGTGATCGTGAAATGACTTCAGCAATATACGAGACAAACAGTAAAGTTTAATCTCCTACTGTAACAACTATGATGATATTTCCACTTTCCTGTTATAAACCTAAAAATTATTATTGTAATTTTTGTATTTTGCATCTTCAATCAATAAAAAATATTAAGAAAAACGAAGAAGAAAAGAAGGAAAAGTCGATATATGGAAATCATATCGACTTATATTTTCATTTATATCAATGCGCGCTAGCTTGTAGCTTCAGCGGGGATGGCATGCCGACAATATTTTTCTTTCATACTTCAATTAACTTTTTAAAGGTCAAATGCAACGAAATTGGGAAATTTTTCTTTTGTCCAAAAACCTGTCCTAAATGGTAACACTAACCATAACCAACTCTCACAATTGGTTTTTGTGCGAATTGTGGCGTACAGGAGATGAAAATCCGACGATTTCCGACGGCTTTACGAAAACGAACCAGAAATAGCCGCGCTTGGAATGGTAACGAATAAAGGTATTTGTGACGTCACGTGTGGTGAGCTTGTTTTCACGTTTCCTTGCAAATCCTTCAGAATCCTCGGTTTGTTCAATGGATTTCCAGAGTTTATGGACTAGCCGTTGGTTGAAACCGATGAAGACCTTCATTCGAACTTTCAAAATGTCCAAATACAGCCATATCTGTTCGAATCACAGATATCGGGAAATGTATATAAATCAATTTTTCGGGTGAATCCGACTCGGCGAGTGAACAAGATGGCGGTTATGATATCAAGAACGAAGAAATTGGCGAGGTAGATTGGGGAGCCTAATAAATAAAATAACAACTGCTGTTAAGTCTATGTCTTGCTTTTATGCTTCTATGCAATTACTTATTCGTCAATAAAATATGTTATGGATGTGTGTAATTGCGTTTCTGGAAATCATGGCCAACCGGACAGCTGTCATGTCATGATATTTTTACTGAAAGCCATGCAGTTTGCTCGCTAGATTAACACAGCTTGAAATGTCTGAAAAACATCTGCTTTAAGCATCAGAGTTCTGCTTGGTGTTGTGTGTTCTTTATGCATCATCCATGTAAACTGGCTTTTATATTATATACTAGATGAGTTTTAAAATTACTTCTTCAATAAAGTGGGGAACGATCTGATGCATGTTGTGTATTTGATCCTCTGTAACTGCTTTTTTATCCTTTACGAAGATTAGGTTTTAGCACTATTTAATTTCCTAAATATATATTGTTAAAATATCTAAATTGTTTTAATGGGATGGGATGGAGTTTTAGGATGAAGTTTAAATATCTGCAAAATATGTATGTTCCTATGGTGCTGACACAGGACACATCACAGCAGCATGTAGCAGGGATAAATTCACAATGTACACACTTGATTTGTACCACAAAGTCCCTGCTCCCTGCTGCGCATATCCTTGTATGTATATCTGTTTTTGTCCATGCTGCATGTTGCTGTGAGATGTTGATCCTGCAATTTGACCCTTTGTGTGTCAGTCAGTTCCTTCGCTTTATGCATTTAGTAGTATTTGTTACATCGTACATTTGTCATAGCTTGTCTCAGCCTGCTAAGAGGGCAAGTTAAAAACGTGGCATCCATGACAGGTTTCGTTGTGCTTTGGTTGTCCCACAACAGTATAATTTCTTTCCTTTTGCTTATGGGTGTATGGGGTTGGAGGTTGTGGGGGGGGGGGGGGGGGGGGGGGGGGTGGCATTGTGAACGAAATTTAATCAAGAGGTCTTTGTTATCAGGTATAAGTGGTGTACACTTACTTTTAGAAAGCCTGGGCATATTGATCATAATATTGATTTTGAGGTCAAATCCGTTTAAACACTGCATGATAAGGGATGCTTTACCCAGGACAGGAGAGGGGGAACTCTCAAGAATTTGGCTGGAAGTATACTTCAAGACCTTTCAAACCTGTACCCTATTTCAGACTAAACAAAGAAATTTCCCCGCCATATTTTAGACCTAGCACAGACAATGATCGAATAGTATCTGAGGATGCATTTTCCATTTTCTACCTTAAACCAGACCAGATCTTGCTTGTCAAGGGATGAAATACAAATAGAGGTTTCTTCTAAAAGTATTCCCAATTCTAGGCCAAAGCTCACAAAAAATGGTCAATATTTTTAATATTTCAGAATTGCTCAAACACACCCATATAGCTTATTAAGGATGTACCCTCAAAGCTGTCAATGAGGAATTTTTAATAGATCAATAGCTGTGGGGCTGACAAAATTATGAAGAGTAGTAGTTACAGTAATACTATTTATTATAATGTCATGATACATGTACTGGAGTGGTTGCTGATTCTCCTGAGCCAGTGGGTCTTGATAAAAGTACTCAACAACAACAAAAAAGTGAGCTAGTCTAGCCAGGTTTTTGCCATTGATTTCTCCTAATTAAATACCAGGAATTAAAACTGAATTACCATTCAGTTTTACAAACCAGTTTAAAGGCCAGATTAGGCCTGATTTGCAGCTGATAATGAGTGCGAGGAAGTACACCAAATAAAGAATTTGCAATGTAACAGATGGTGTAAAATGTCAGGCCTGTAGGGCCCACGAGCCTTGGAAGTTTGCTTATTGTGAAAAAACAATTATCAAAATAGATATATAAAGGGAAATGCCATTTCTGTGCTTCTACTATTTGCATTCAATATGGTTGTGAGGGTTGAAGGTCCACCATTTGTAGATTCGTTAATTTCAATGATACATTCTACCTAATGTCCTTCACTTTTACCTGCCTTGTTTCCAAAGAAACTGTCTTCAAAATGTACAAAATGCTAAGATAACCTATGCTTTCAAAATTTCCTAGGGGAGGACACCGCCACACCCCCCTAAGTTCTCGTGCCTGCGGCACTCAGAATTAAGTGCCAGAGGCGCTCATGTGCACCCCCCACCCCCCCCCCCCCATGCAAAATCCTGGCTACGGGCCTGAATATGTATGGGGCTGATTTACATTGCAAAACGAATGCTGGCCAAAAATTAAGCAGGTGAATAGATCATTTTCTTATTCGGTATTGGACTGGAATTAGCTTGCAATGGAGGCTAAGTGCAGGGAATGTCATGAAAAAGGCTTAATGTCATTTACATGTGGGAGAATTCCCTATATAAGCCTGCATTGTAAGCTAGTTTCAGTCCAATACTGAGGATACGAAAATGGTCTATTGGCCTTCAACTCCTCCACAAATGAATATTGCCAGAAAAATCTATGGATTTCTCTAAGGCATTTGATGTTGTTCCTCACCAACGTCTTATTCGCAAACTGGATTATTATGGCATACGTGGTAATCTTAAACATTGGCTAGCAAACTGGCTTACATGCAGAGAACAGTCCGTTGTAGTTAATGGTGCTTCATCCCACCCAGTTCACGTATCTTCTGGTGTTCCTCAAGGAACGGTCTTAGGACCACTGATGTTTCTTTTATACATAAACGATATTGGTGATCACTGCTCCTCTGCTTTACGCCTATTTGCAGATGATACAATCTTATATAGTGTTATAGAGTCAACCAGTGATGCTAAAGATCTTCAATCCGATCTATCCACTATTGAATATTGGTCGCAGAAATGGCTGATGCAATTTAATCCAAGTAAATGCTTTGTCATGAGGATAACCAGAAAACGCGATCCTGTTATTTATGATTATAAATTAATGGGTCACTCCCTAGAATCAGTGTCACAGCATCCATATCTTGGCGTTGAGCTATCCTCTAAACTAGACTGGGGCCATCATATTAACAATAAGGTTACCAAAGCAAACCAAACTCTTGGCTTTCTGCGAAGAAATCTTGGCAACTGCCCTGAATCAATTAAAGAATTAGCTTATAAAGCACTAGTGAGACCTCATCTGGAATATGCAAGCCCGGTGTGGGATCCATGGACTACCAAGCATATAAAGCAAATAGAAGACGTCCAACGGCGAGCTGCTCGATTTGTGAAGAACTGTTGGCAGCGAACACCTGGAACTGTTTCCAATTTACTTAACGATTTGGATTGGCCCTCCCTTCAAAACAGAAGGAAATCTGCTCGCCTCACATTACTTCATAAAGCTATTCATGGGGAATCAGCATTAGAAATCCCATGCTATATCAAAAGGCGTAATTGTCAACAACTTCGATCTTTTCACAAAGACAGGTTCATCGAAATAACTCCAAACTCGGAGAGTTATAGGAACTCATTCTATTGTAGAACTATCAGAGAATGGAACGCCTTACCAAACAATGTTTTAGATGTTGAAAAAAGTCATTTATTTAAGAATGCGCTTAGATTAGAATGATTGACATTTTAATTAGGTTCTAATTTTTTAATCATAATTAACATTTTTTAGTAATTCTTAGTAATCTTTTTAAAATTATGTACATATTTTATTGTTTTTAAGGTCTTTTACTCCCCCCCCCCCCCCCCCCCCCAACCCATTATTATTTTATGTATTGCAGTGATGGGAGCATGCCTCCCTTTGCAAGACCCCCCATGATATAGATATGTACATTTGCCTTGGGCACCAACAATAGGGACCTTCAGATTGGAGTATGAGTACGACTTTCGAATTTCAATCCAGTTATGTCCCCAAAGCCCTCACTCCTCCCTGTTGCTGACCAGTTGCGAAGAAGACTACTGGGAAGAGATTGGAGAGAAATGTGACAATCTAATGTATAAGCACTAGGTTTGAAGTCATACTTGTACTCGCACAATGATCTGAAGGTCCCTTATATTAAGCCAGGAGGACTTCTGTTATTGTATTTTGCATTCATAATAAATTTCAAATAGCAAACAATTCAAGTCTCCCTCGAGATCAAGAAGCAGTTTTATTAAATGTTTTATTGTTCTGTACATTAAAACCATTATTATTATTATTCAATATCTGCACTATTTAGATTTTTTAGACGATCAACATAATATAGATAAGAAGAATGTAGAAGCATCCGACCAGTCACAACACATAGTGCATGCTACAAGTAAATTAAATTTCTGTAAATTTATTCAATATTTCCTTGCTGTACTTCATATATTATACAGGCCTCGTGATTCACAGTTTAAGTTATAATTTTGGTAGAAGTTTATGAAGTGACTGGGGTTATATTATTAATTAAGAAAGTAGTCTGTGCATCTGTACGTTTGAATCTGATATAAGTCCGAGGCAATACACCTGTCTACAGCGTTTATTTCATAAGCGACTTTACCTCTAGCTCCAGTGTAGCTTTCTCCCAAAGGATTTCACTTTAGTGCCTTGCCAAACGGCTTTCTTTCCAAGTTGGCAATAGTTGGTGCAGCGCCAGGTCTCATTCGAAGTTTTTGGAACGCAAACTCGGACAACAGTGCAGAATTCTGCTCGAAGCTTTCAGAGAAAAATATGGCGGATGATAATGACATGCAGTTGGCGTAAAATCCCCGGTAAAATCCTCTTCTTTTTTCTTTCTAAACCATCCTTACATCGCTCCTCGTCTTTTAGAGGACATTTCGAATGTTACAATGGCTTAATCGGGATTTTAAATATTGAAACAACCCAATAGAAAATCAAAACAACAACACTTGGTTGACCTTGGTTATGCTTTCGTTCTTATTGCGCGAGGAAGCTCACCACATATGACGTCACAAGATCCATTTACGACAATTTTCCGAAGTTTTGCCGAACCGTTCCGTTTGTGAAGCGAAGAAAAAGAGCTGTTTTCAACGTCGAAAATCTCGGCGACGTTTTAACCAAATCGTTTAAAACTTCGGATTATGATTATTGTAGGTATTTTCTTTCATTTTAACTTAAAATGGGTCTAAAATAAAATTTGGCCAAATTTCGTTGCATTTGACCTTTAAGAATACAAGAATTACGTTCGCTTTTCAACAAAATGTCAAAACTATTCTTGGTTTTCATGTTACGTCATAAAATTCTGAAATCAAAATTTAATAGGCCTGCTAAACTTTTGATATCACTAGGTGTAAGATAAACTAAAAATATATCTTTTCGCAAATTTCCAGCTTGGTTGTGCCCTTCGTTTTAAAACCAGAGCATTTTGAATATTTGAGTTCTCCGCCGTATGTGATATCAGGCTGAAAGCCGTGACAAAGTTGTTTTGATTCAAAAAAAGCCTTTCCTTTCCATTTTTGCAGATCGAACATTCCCAATGTACTAAGTGCTGTTTATGTGAAAGTGTAATAGATCATGAGCCAAAAGTAGTCGCTATTAATAGAAAAATTAAGTTCCAGTTGGTTTCTCTGACTCACGGCGGCCATGTTTGTGCCCCTCGGAAGGACACAAGTATGGCGTCTCCATACTGAGCTTTATAAATTTGCGTGGAAAGTTTCGGCGAATAACTCGCAAACGGTGCACCGCACAGACCTGAGATTTGGACAAATCGTTTATCTATTTATCTTCTCAAACTCATTAATAATTCATTAAATTAACTTCCAATCACGAGATGTATACCACATCACGTGCATGCATTTGGATACCCAATGAAAAACAGTATACCAATCTCCAGTGAGAGTGGTATACAGCTATTTCGAGAAACGTTGTCGGAAAAAAACACAAAACTGCACAAGCCAATCCCGAAAGATAGTATGGGTAGACGCATTGAGCTACTGCACGTGTTTAATACTAATGAGATATGACAACAAAATGAGCGCGAATTTCAGGTTTTCTTTCTTTTCAGACACGTAGAAACAAACTACGTTTAGCCCCTCTGAACTTTAGAAGAATTTTCCTCACTCAAAGACATGCGACAGTAAAAGTAAAGCTACAGATATAGGCATCCTGAGAGGAAAACCAAATTTTCCACGTGCAAAACAACAAACTTGTAAATTTCCTTTCGGCCAATATGCAAAATTCGGGTGAATACCCAGACCACCTTTCGGTCTTGTCGTGTACACTTTGATGTTTTTTTTTTCCGACAACATTTCTCGAAATAGCTGTATACCACTACGTTATGCACATCGACAACTTGCACAAAACAATGAATATTTATTAGTCCGTAGTAACCTTGAAATTTTTTAACAATACAACGCATGAAATCCGAAATAGTACAACAATTCCTTTAATCAAGATAGCGTCGGATACTAAATACTATTACATGAATTGTTTTTGGTGGATACATCTCTTCGTTCTTTTTGCTCTACTTCAATGACAAATTTGCTTTGGCAACAATTCAGAGAGTCGAATGCTTCGAAACCTAATGCAAATTGTAATCTCTAAACGGGCCTCCTGAAAGAATGGAAATTTTTCTCCACCTGAGTTCTTCGCCATTGTTTAAAAACGTTAACACGTATTTGTTTTTATACCTTGTTGACGGGGAATACGGCTTTCTTGACTTAATTCTCTTCCTCGTAAACCATTTTCGGTTCCTAAACTACGCCGCTCCTTCCTCGCTCATGGCTGGGACGCTAATGAATCATGCATGCAATCGCGTTCTCACAGAAAAGGGCAAAAATTTGACACTGCATAATTTCTTATTGTTTCATTTGACAAAACATGTCACTGCATAATTTCCTATTGTTGCATTTGAGAAGTTATTTCCAAAACTCGAGCTCGTGTTTCATCGTGGTATCCAAACACCTCGCAACAATAAAAGCACTCGGCCTACGGCCTCGTGTTTTCATTTGTTTCTCGGTGTTTGGATACCCCGATGAAACACTCGCTCTCGTTTTGGGAATAGTACTTCTATAATATCTGAAATTCATAGCTTCTGTCGTTGAATGGTTTCGATTTTATTATTTTATTGCGTGACAGTGAAAACCACCAATACCCGTGATGAGGTGAAGTTTATATGAGAGTTGAGGGCGTGGTCAATTGTCACATGACAGCTGGATATTCATAGAAACAGCGTAAAAAATGTCAGAAATTCTCAAATTCATCTTAAGAGTACACTAATAACACTTTGAAATACTTTCTGGATTTATTTAAGTTAAAATTGCTAAAGGAAAGAAAACTCCTTTTTTGGACAAAAACGTCATTATGAAATACCCTAAAACACCATCTTAACACGTCAAGAATTGAGCTTGGCAACAATGATTTTCGAAATCAACGTACTCAAATTAGTAGAAATAGCTATGTTGCCAAAAAATCAGACAAAAATGCCCGTGGCTCCTGTGTACCCGACTAGTACGGCTCAGCCGGGATTTGATTCAAACGCCGATCTTCACATGAGTCGATTCAAATGTATAAATTATTAAAGAATCTGACCCACCTTCTTTGTATTGCGCGCCTGTTGTTGTTTACGAGCGCGGAGGCCCACAAAAACTATCGTTTCACGATAACGCGTCTTTCAAAAACAGCGATCGTTCGAAGACAAAAAACTGAAGAGAAGCTATAAGAAGCGATAAGACTTGTTTCTAGCATTCACATTGCGATACAAACAGATTTCTCACCTTTGTCAATCCGCCATTTTTTGGGCCCCCAAAAAAGCCAGTGATAGCCACCGAGAAGTAAAATCTGTTTCCATCGCAATGTGAATGCTAGCAAAAAGTCTTATCTCTTCTATTCAGTTTGTTATATTCGAACGATCGCTGTTTTTGAAGGAAGCGTCATCATGTTACATTAGTTTTTGTGGTCCTCCGGGCTCGTAAACAACAACAGGGCGCGCAATGCAAAGTGGGTGGGTCAGATTCCTTAAAATTTATTTTAAGTTCGGCTGAATTAATCTCAGCGACTGAATCAATTCAACCGATCTAAAGAATTTAGGTCGTTCCAAAATGGGCCAGAAATTCCCAACATTTTTAAATCGGACTTCTCAAGGGTTGCATAACAACAACGATAGATATAGATTCTTCCAAAAGTTGCTGACCACCCACCGAAGTGCACAAACCATACCCACATTTCACACCAAAACGGCTCGAAAACCATACTATTTGGGGCCACACATGCCTATATGGCTTATATAAGGAAGTACCCCCCCCCCCCCCCTCCCACGTGGTTTATATTCTTTTATTCTTGTATGCAAGATACATACAAGATAAAATACCACATGGTAAAACTCTCCAAACATAACAGTATAAAACTCAAAACATGTCCTGCCCTGCGCATACTTTAACGACGTAGAATGCAAAGCAAGTTTTACACGAGGGAGATTACAATCGCAACAGCTATATCTTTGGACTTTTTCACACAGCACATGATTTTACCAGCAAAATACTAAGCACTGTTGGAGCATGTTTGAAAACCCAAAGACAAATAATCAGGGAGTGAAAATTAAACAAATCAATGTGAACAGAAAATGCACAAGTTTGAACAAGAAAATGGAGCGAATGTTCAGTTTGCGTCAGTTGCGATTGTCTTACTTTTTGCCCTAATGTATCTAACTTGAGTCTCTGAAGATGATTGGAACAACATTATTTTAACAAGGATATAACAGCAATCAACTATAATAATTTATTAATCTGTCGGAGAATCACTTTAAACTCTCAAAATATATTCTTGCTGCGCTCCGGATTAGCATTTAACATTATTCACAGAATTATTTACAGTCATTTAAAGGTTTCATTTGCTACATACGGTGGCTAATCATTCTTGGAGAAAGAATTATTTTAACATCCCATAGTGGGTTGAAAGAAACAAGAGTAGGGTTAGACACTTGAAATGTTTGACTGGTATTCTGAAGTCGAGAATTATACCAGCAATAAGCACTTGGATAACAGATTGCTTTCGAGTCAAAACTAAGCAAAAACTACTGCGACACTGACTGCAAGGAACCACATCCTTCCAAAAAATAAAATAAATAAAAATATAACGATAAATGTCGAGATAGTTGCACTAATACATCAAATATAACTTATCGGGGCACAGCTATATATTATTTCCTTATAAATAAATGATACATCTCTTAATTTCAAATCATGTCAGTACATGTGACGGATCTCGACTTGCAAGATGGGGGCCCGAATTGAGAGAGTACATCACTTTGTCACTGAAATACTGAGTCTCTCCCCCCCCCCCCCCCCCCCCCGGATCCGCTACTATGTACATCATTCAAGTAAACTCATTACAATAATTTATGTGTACAATTATCAAGGCACTCGTAATTAATGCGGCTGCGTTAGTTCTCAGTATTTCCTCTATCTTCTTCTGCACTGCTGTCATTTAGCTGAGGACTGGAGCCACCTGTGCAAGGAAGAGAAAAAAACAAAATAAATAGTCGGTTTAAAGTACGTTTGTAATATGTGTCACTAACTTGATTAATAACTTTCTTTAACAAGCTTAACATATACCATCATTTCTTTCCACAAAATCTGGTGCGCGGAAAGTCATGGGTTCGACTCCTGCTGGAAGAACTCAGTAGATCGTGACACTGGCTTAACACTACGTACTGTGTGCACACAAGCCCACCATTCTCGTCCCCAGAGGCCGCGATCCTTCTGGCCTGCGACAGGAATCGAGACCTCTGGGGACAAGAATGACAAGCCCTCGGGACTAAACGTTTTAGTGTACCACATAAAGCCTAATGGTTAGAGCGCTAGATTCCGGATCGGGCGGTCTGGGTTCAAGCCCTGGCCGGGGTCATAATTGTGTTCTTGGCCAAGACACTTTACTCTCACGGTGCCTCTCTCCCCTGAAGGGTATAAATGGGTACCGGCGAATTTAATGCTGGGGGTAACCCTGCAATGGACTGGCATCCCATCCAGGGAGGAGTAGTCGCTCCATGCTACTGAAACCAGGATACACTCCGGCCTGATGGGCCACTAGGCTTGAACACAGACTTTATCTTACATGAAGTAGGCAATAAGCTGTGTATTGTACCTGTACTCCCTGGTGTGGGACTGTTCTCAAGCTCTCTGCTGCTGTTACTGCCAGTTGGCGAGCTCCTTTTTCTGTTCATTACTATGGGGGGAGGGGTAGTTGGTGAGTTGGCAGTGTGCACATCAGGGATGTCGTCATGGCTGATGTGTACCAAGTGATATTCGTCTTCTGATGAGTGTAATGCACTGAGTGATGGCATGAAACCGTTATCTGAACTGCCATCAGATGAAGAAGGATCCACTTTGCAGTGGACTGAAAAAAAAAGAAAATATTGTGAAAGTGCTTCACTGTATTTTTAACAATCACTTTTCGGTTGAAGTTGATCTTAATTTTCGAAAACAAGGATAATTTAGGGCGCGTTCGTTTGGGATCAATCCGGTATAAGAATAATTGGAATAATGCAAGTTTAACTTAGCGTTCGTTTGGATGCTCTTCCTACTCCGGAATACTCGGATTTCCAATCCGGCTATTCTGCTCCCAGGAGCAGAATAGCCAGAATATATTCCAGAATATATTCCTATTCCAGAATATTCCCAAACGAACGCGCCCTTAATAATTTGAAAACAAATTTCGCATTATCAGCGTGTCAGAGGAAAGCGCAAATATTTACATTTGCGCATGAAGTGTAAATTTCGGAAGGGATAAATAATGACTTGAAATGCTTGATTTGTTCCCCTCTATATGTACAGCTTCCTTCAACTTTAGCTGATAGTGCGTAGGAGCCGAGACAAGAATTTAAAAGCACTCTCTTTAGTTTGGGAGATCGCTTTGAGGACGAAATGATTTGATTTTCAATCAAGAGAAAAATTATTTCTCTTAAAGTTTTACTTTTGAAAATACAAAGAAAACACATGTCAGAAACCTTATCATTAAGCAAGACCTTGAATCATTCCAATTGATTCTATGTATTTCAGTAGGTTACCTTGTGCTGGAACAACGTGAGAAGTGCTTAAAGACTGTAAGAGTTCTTCCTCAGTTGCAGAGTACCTCATTCTGTACGTTTTGTTAATTGTCGAGGCACGTTTAAGGTCTGACAGTAATTGAGAACTTAACTGAAGACCTGTAAAAAATAAAAACAAAAACAAAATAAAAGCAATTAGACACCGTATGGATTACACATGACGAGAATTAAAACTCAATTACTTGAGAGTACCTTCGCTTCCAACTGCGGAGTGTGAAGTGTTTGCTCTGTGCACTTTTCGTTTAGTGTCTTTCGGCCGGGAACTGAAACAATTAACATCAAAATCGAGTTACCAAAAACGCAAGCGATTGTTTGAAATGTATGTCGTGAAGGTATTAATCTGTGGCACATAATATCATTATGATGATAAGGTTGTCGGCTCTTCTCTCAAAAAAGCAAAAAAAATTATGTTGGTATGTAAAGTTGTTTACCGTGGAACATCTGTGTCCATTTCTGGCAAGTGATGGGGTGCTGAGAGGTCCGGTTCAGGGCTGCCACACCCATCATCATGGTCAGGAGGGATGTTACATGTTGCCCCTGGCACTGTCACCCCTGAGCTCACACAAATACTAGCAGCAGCACCTAATGATAAAAACCATGACTAACATAAATAAACAACATTAAGGTGGTAAAGCCATCCCAAATGTCCACATCATAGAGGTAAAGTTTATATTTAACACAAAATGACTGGTCCCGAGGAAAAAAGTGAATTTTGTTTCCCAGAAATCTCAATGTTTCCCAAGACTAATGAATGTTCGCTTCTTCGCCGGTGAAGAAAAGTAGAGCTATGTAGTAAAGAGTTTTGTCCACACTATCACAGAAGTAAAGTTTACGAATTCAATCATCTAAGTGTTTTGATCTTGAGTCCATGTTATTTTCGTGCAAGGGCAAAGTATCTGCCTTCCGCTTCACACATTTAGATATTAATATTAAAAAAATACCGCTAATAATTAAAACATAAACAAATAAGCGCTATGACCCTAATAAGAATCCTGTCTCCACTAAGCACCACCCAAAATAAAATAAGCGCCCCGAATGCTATAAATCAAATCATTTTCCTCTGTCATTCACAGTAAAAGGCAATACCATGAGATGCCTTTATGCCATTCAGTGTAAAGCTGTGAGGTCATTTAACAGTGCTGCATAAGACCATACCTGGTTTCTTTGGTGAAGTACGGTTTTTACCATCACCAGTGCCATCTAAGCTGGGTAGTGAAGCACCTCTACGATGAGGCCTGACATTGCCTGCTCCAGATCTTGACGCCTTAGGATTACTTCCATTCGACAGAGATTCTACACACACAAAACAACAGCTATTATACAGCCACTGCAGTTTACACACTATTAAAGAACCTCTTAAATAAATAAATAAATAAATAAATAAATAAATAAATAAATAAATAAATAAATAAAAAAAGTCTTTATTCATAGTTTTAAATCAAACGTTAAAACTTACAAAGTCATTATAAATTAAGATGGAACTAGCTAGCTATTTAGAATAAAAAAAGACATCTATTTACAAAGCACTTCTTAAACCTTTCTGTGTTAACACGTGGGATCTGGTAAGGATGCGACCTACCGCGTAGAGCCCGGTTCTTAAGTGGGGGGAGAAGATCCTGCAAGGGATGTGAGGAAGTACCCACAACACTTTTCCAGAGCCTCACATCTCTGTCTTTGACAAACTGTTGAATCGATGATTCATGTAGAATATACCCAAATCGAAAGGCCCTTCTCAATAGTCTATCAATCTGAATAAGGTATTTGGTATAAGCAGCAACACCCCAAACTCTAATACAGTAGGTAAAAAGTGACATAATGAGGCAATTGAAGAGGTAATCAAGATCAGATACACTATAACCATTTCTTTTACACACTCTAAGGATATGCATACGTTTTAGAGCTCTTTTCATTAAATCATCAAAATGCTTATCCCAGTTGGTAGGACTATCCTGGAAAGTTACTCCTAAAAGCTTCAAATATGACACACGTTCAATGGTAACAATTGGCTCAGGAGGGGGTAAAGTCGTTCTTCCTCTTATGACTAGTTCCTTGGTCTTACTTAAAGTAAGTTTCATCAAATTCTCCTCTGCCCAGACTTTGATGTTCTCTACCTCCTCAGAGGCATTATCATTGACATTAGGCCCAACGGGTATGCTACATGTAATGTCATCAGCATATTTAGTCATTAAGGTATTCTGGGAGGTGGGTCTTATATCATTAACCATGATGGTAAAAAGTACAGGCCCCAGAACGGTGCCTTGGGGCACACCTGGATTGACAGGCAAAAATGGGGTCTTCCGTAGGTTTACCATACAAAACAGTTGCAATAGGTCGCTGTGAATTCGGAAAGCTTGTCGAACAAATTTTTCTCATCGTTAATTCTGGCTAAACAGATAAAACGAAGGTTTTGGGATCTACTAAGAACTAACGAAAATACAATCAATTTCATGGCACAGCAATAAATCCCCAACGAAAAAGGAAACAACACTTTACACAAAGTTAAGAATAAAACAAATCTAGTGGATGACACAAAAATTCCGTAAATTGCTAACATGTGCTAAGTATTGACCTGTAGATGTATGGCAGAAAAGAAATGGCTTCAAAGAACGGTAGACTATAGGATTCTTAAGTGAAAACAGAAGATAAAATTACCTTCCAAGGCTTTAGCACTGTCAAGGGAAGCTGTGGCGGCCTTGTGAGCTTCTGCGCGCGTTAAACAACTCTGCAATCTTTCTAACATACTGCTGGTTTTCTCCAGGCGAGCTTTCTTTTTGATCCGATCTTTGTGTTTGTCCTTGGCAGATTCATCTCCTCGCTTCGGCCATTCCACCAATGTAACATACCTCCTGGACACTCCAGGTGCATTCCAGCGCGACCCTCTGGGGCCTCTGTTGTCGAACTTAAGCAGATTAAGAAGTGCTCTTTCTTCTGCGTCAATAAGAGAGTTTTGATTGTTCGGTAGACAGTTGGCACAGCTTGTTTGAGATGACAATACCTCTGGCTTGGGTTCTACCTCTTCTCGTTGCTCAGTCATGCTGTTAATATCAAAGAATTCCAATTCAACATCCTCCACATCCCAAGCCTCTTGTTCCTTCTGTTGAGCAGCTGCTTGTTCTTCCTGTGGACTCGCTGAACACGTAACAAGATCTTGCAAAGCTTCTTCCTCCAGAGTATCATCTGAAACAATAAATCAACACATGAAGCCTTCAATGCCGGTACTCACTGGTTGATTGGTCGTCATCACGTCTTAAAAGACCCACAGATTAAAACATCTTGATTGTTCTGCCATGGCAAGGCCTGGCCCTGCCATTCTTACACCTCGTTGTCAATCAACCACCAAAGCATGAACAACTAACATACTGCCCGCTTTCTTGTTAGACTGTAACTGAGAAATTTGTTATTTTTTCAAGAATGTTTTGTCCGTTTAAAATATGAGAAACATTAATTTGCGGTACCATTAACTTGGAACTTAGGTGCATTAAGAATAAGGCAGTGAATGTGTTGCTGTTGGACGTCCAGGCTGTAATAGTTAAATATGAACTCCAAACTGTTTGTGTACGGACAAACTTGTCGTAACAAGAAATTACGAGGATTAAAACATGCAAGGAATCAACAGTAACCTGTACTCAACAGGTAGAGCATCTCACGAGCTTCTAAAATACCAAAACTGATGAATATAATAAGGCTTAGCTGTTTGATTACCGCACCCTACACTGCTACTCATGTCGCACATTACTGATGCACCTCTTAAGGATTCCTCCTCAGCTCCCTCTGGTTCTGATGTCTCGTCTTCAGCCTCTGCCCTTCCTTCCACTTCATTCTCCTCCTCACCGCTGTCAGCACCACTTTCCTCCTCATCTTCTTCTGCATTATCATCTTCTTCATTCATGTCTCCTTCAACTATCTCTTCTCCTTCTTCTGATGCTGGAAGAATTGGCCCTGAAACAACATCTCTGTTAGTAATGACTGTCTACGTGGAATCTGAACAACGCATCCTGCGTGTTAGCTATGCTATGCCAATGAAGGTAATAAGGCAGATTCATCGTTTTTTGGTGGGTTATGTAGACTGAAAGGTAAAGGTTCCAAGTGACTATGAATACAGCTTCACACTTGGCAACAATAGGCTCTAAGTGTTGTTGCCAGGTTCCAAAGGTTTACATCTCAATTCTTTTTTTCTGCTATTGCTGTAAAGTTTAGAGTAGACTAGAGGTCCTGAAGTATGTTTTGTCGAAACCCGCAGAATGTTTGACTGTCAAGAGTTAAGCTCGTCCAGCAACATGCTGAAAGGCCCTTTTCCCTTTGATTAATAGAGAATCATGTATACAAATAACAATGAAACAACCGAGAGTTTGAATGAAAATAGGATCTCCGGATCGACCAGTGGGAAAGACCCCAAGTAGAACAGGCAGTGTATCCCTTACCATCTAGAAACAACTATCAACTGCAAAATACCTGAAGCAGTTTCTACATCAATTGCAGTGTGTACTGTAGCACGTGGCCTGCTGGTCTGTGCCTGCCTTATCATCACCTGGGCATCACTGTGTTGCTTGGTTACCAAATGATCATTATCATCCTCCATGTTATCTAACGATTGTTCCAGTAGAGACACATGACTCATGTCTGACACGCTGCCTGCGGCTGCTGCTGCTGCTGTAGGAGTCGGTGCATGGTTCCTGGACAGCTCAATGGCAAGTCGCTGTGTTTCAAACAATTTGTTTCATTAGTGGGTACATACTACGAATAGAGTACATGCAAATGCAAAATAGTGATGGTTCAAAAAGGAGGTCCCGTTTTATGAGTCAAATGAGTCTACGAGTAATGAGTTATGAGTCAATGAGTCAGGGTTATTTTTTAACAAAGTAGCTAATTATATATTGAACCATCGTTTGCCTGTATTCAAGTTAGCTTAGAAGCACTCCACTTTGCGTACGGTTAGTTCTACTCTGGATTGCTTGCGGTTAGTTCCACTCCAGTGTGCTTGTGGTTAGTTCCACTCCAGTTTGCTGGCAGTTAGTTCCACTCTGGTTTGCTTGCGGTTATTTCCATTTTGGTTTGCTTGCAGTTAGCTTTTATAAGTTAGCAAGGCCAGCACTATTTTCAAATTAAAAACCATAATTTAAAATTTGACTCAGTTGACTCATACAAACTTTACTCTCTCCAAAAAGTGAAACGGACACAGCTGCATGGTATAAGTTTTATCAAAGCCTTGCAAAAACACTGTGGTGTAAATTAATAGCCTTCAAATTTAGTACTCTGACATGGGGGTGCCAAGAATATCACTGATTTACCTTGCCTGATCTCATTTCGTTTTATAATTATATTATCAGTACTTATACCTCTTTTAAGTCGTTAATCTGCTGGATGTATTGTGTCTGACCAGTTTCAAGTTGATTGATATACCTGTGGTAAAAATAACACTAACATGATTATTTGTTGAAAAAAGCCTGACAAACCAGGGTAAGTCAGGTATGCAGGACTATATCCCTGCTCTTTTTTGCGGGCTTTGTTTGAAGTGACTTATTGCATTCAGGGTACTGAGTCAGTGAAGTTGGATAATGAGTATTTCTTGTACCGTTTTCCCCATTATGTACATGACCTGCTGATCTATCATATTTTTAAAAGTATGGCCTCAGTAGTTTGCCATAAACTTTCTTTATTATCTTGCAATAGAACGAAAATACACCAAAAGTGGTGAAAGCAAACAATATCAACTAAAGAGAAAAAATAATGACTAAAAGATTCAAAATTTCACCAGAATGGCAATTTTGATTTCTTGACATTCTGTCACAAAATCAAATTTGATGAACTGTAATCCACTTCCATCCTTGTAATCTTTTACTTCTTCCACACAATATTCGTTCTATTTTTCTCTGTAGAATCTTTTTATCCAATTTATTTGTATATTTAGTGGCTTTTAGCAATACAATATGGAAATTAGGAAATAGAACTTTTGATAGTATGTCAACAGATTTAATTCAATTTAAATGTCATCTGATCACTGAACAGACGGCTTAAGCTCTTACCACTGCTGATCTCTGCACTTTTGGTAAAAGGTTGGAGGTCTGACTTGAAATCTTAGAATCAAAGTATCATTTGCTGTATTCAAATATCCTTCACTTCCCTAGACAACAAAAAAGCATTCATCAACAAAATAAATGAACATCTATGTTACCACCTTTAATAATGCTCTTATTCCACATGTCTTCACCCATGCAAATAAACAGGATAATCCTGCATTCACGATACGACGGACCATTTTAATCGATATTTGTAAAATTTAGCATTTGTCACACTGCTACCTACCAAAAGATCCAAACGGAAAAATCTGTTATAGCCCCAACATTCACCAACTTCAAAGTCAGATGCTACAAAAAACACACAATTAATTAATCCCCATTCCACATTTTGTTGTGCATTCCAAAAGAAATCTACATGTAGCTTTTCTACACATATGTTTGCTTCAAGGGTTGAGAGCATTGATTCACTGCAACTCACCAAATTCCCTGACAATATTCTTGCTTGAGTCAGGAGAAGCATGATGTATCATTTCAACTCTGTATTCATACCTTTTAAAGACAGACAATAATATCAATGTAACTACCATTACTTATCACATTTCATGAACAATAAAGAATTTGATTGTTAAAAAGTGCTATTACTTGGATGTTTCTGGCAGTCCAGCTGAGAGCTCTAGGAACACAGAGAGGTAGTTACCGCGCACCACACCATTACCATCCTACAAAGATTCAACAATAGCAACATTTAGTATGCGCACTCAGTATTTTCAAGTACTTAGCTTTTTAAAAGTTACATTAAAACCTATTATTGTCTCTTGCGATTACTATTAGATTCAGATTCAGATTTTAATTAAAATTTTTTCCTGCAGTCATTGTCCAATTAGAAGCCGAGGACAGCTTCCAGTTGAATTTCTGCACAAAAGAATGTGAATAAATTAAAAGTGGTCACACTTCTGGGCAGCGGGGTGGATGAGCTGGGAAGTAGCCAAAGCGGTGGCATGGAACAGGGAATGTTGCTCCAGAAGCGTGATGGCGATGAGTCATGATGATGACACTTTGGGGCTCCTTGCAATAATATTTTGTGGTATTCTTCAAAAGTTATTGAGTTCGTAAGTTACATGTAGTTATAACTGAGTGGTGTACATATTACTTACTGGATAAACCTTGAGTCTCCAGCTAAGCCCACTAATATTTAAGGGTTCACTGTAAACAGGATCTGCCTTCCTGCGTAACAAACTATGCACACAAACCAAGTAAACTGAATAAAATGAACATACTGATCACACAAACTGAGACATTTCTGAAATGTTATTGGTTTGAAAGTGGAATCAAATAATCATTTTTTAAAAGAACAAGTGTTTGACTGTAAAAACGGACCCTAAACATTTTATAACATTGATCATCAGGATTTCTGATAGCATATACATGCACTGTGGCAATGGCGGTAGGGAAGGGGGTTGTCCAATTTTATTCTATTTATTTTTTGTCAGTGAAAACTGTGTTTTTCAGCTCACCTGAAATTCGTAATACAGAATGTGCTTGTATCATATCCAGGTACAATTTCACTGAAAGTAAAGAGCATGCACATCTTAGCAATATTGGCCTTTACTTCTCGCAAGCAAAATATACATCTCTTAAATCAGAAAACTACAATCTGTGGCAGGGCCGGTGGGCTGATTCAGTGATGATAACTATAAATTACACAACAACAATAAATCAAATGAAGGCAACTGGTTAGTATTCAAAAAGTTCACTGGTCTGTGCATTTCTTTCTGTTTTCATTCATTGTGGAAAAGAACTACAGAATTGTATGATGGTCAGAGAAGAAAAAAGACCACTTGGATGATCAAACCAAGGTGGAAAGATGAGACATGATTTGAAAAAGGGTGGGACTGGGATAATACAGTTCATTTGCATAGGTATGCACAGGGAGCATGAAATGCACTCTTTTGTATATTTCCCCATTCTGTGTACCAAAAGCAGTCAGCGGTCGATACTTTTCAAAAATAATGGCACTCAGAACAAAACGATCGCATCGATCGTGTTGATTTTGTTAGTTTTCGAAGCATTATACGGCCTCAAATGAGGACTTTTTGGTACACAGAATGGGGAAATATACAAAAGAGTGCATTTTGTAAAGAGGTAAGACATATTTTATTGATTAAATCTAACTGAACTCCTCTGCTCCCTGTGACTTACCTTGAAAAATCAGCTGGTATCGGAGGGCTAACAAAGGATGCCATGGGCTTACGGTGGACCTAAAAGGTAATAAATTTAATTTACTTTTAAGTCATACATACATGATTGTAGTACACACAGGTCATTGCTAGTAATTCAACTATTAAATTGTACATAACTTGTACAAACTTAATAAATCAATATAAACAACATTAGTCAAGAACTGTTTCACATGAAATTCTTGTCCATGTCCACACATCAGTTAAAGATGATGATCTTTTTCAACAATGACACGAGCATGGGACAAAGAAAAAAATCTGAGTCCCCGACGGGAATCGAACCCATGGCCTCCCAGATATCGGTTGGGCGCTCTAACCAACTAGGCTACGAGAGACTCGTGGTGAGCTTGGCCATTTACTAGGTTGATATGTGACACGCGTCCTGCATACTGCTAGGATCAGCAATGTCGAAATCATCAATTGTGTAGTAAATAATAAAGATGGTAAATTTTAAGCTCGGTCATGATAAATAATGAAGATGATATTTATCAACAATGACACAAGCATGGGACAAAGAAAAAGAAAAAAAATGTGAAAAGATCATCTTCATTATTTATTACCGAGCTTAAAATTTACCATCTTTATTATTTACTATCAGTTAAAGAAGTTAAACCAAAGTAACTTAATTCAAGTAAGTCCAAGGATTCTGCTTATTGAAATACCTGATTAAACATCTGCAAAAGTTCACCACTCTTGGCAATGAGTTCACTTCTGGAACACGAGTGCAGCTAAAGAAGAAAGATAATAAATAGATACAGTTTTCTGGTGACTTGGATAAAGTGAAAAAAATGAAGAAGTGTTCTCAAGTCCTTGGAAAAACTGACTGTACTCAGAAAAAATGATTTTCTTGGATCCCCAGTCGCAGAGTCAAACTAATGATCTTCCAGATACCAGTTGGACATTCAAACCACTGAGCTATGACGTGGAACCTTAGCTATTCTTATCCTGTGTCACTTGTCTGAATTTATAAATGTCCCATGTTGGTGTATTATTGTACTTTACATTGCTTGAAATCACTGTCAGAGTTCATCAAGAAAGGATGTCATTTGTCGCGATTTCATTCTGTGTGATGTCACTATTTGTTTGGGCCGTGTCACTTGTCAGAAGTTACCCTGGTTGGGCCTCACCAAGGATTGGGCATTTGTTTGATACAATTATCATAGCGTCAGTTCATAAAGAGTGGTTTTAGTATTGACTCATCAAAGTATCAGTGCTGTGAAGTGTTGGAAATCAAAATGGATTTAAAACATTCAAACTACCTGATGCTCCACTTCCTGCAACAAGGATTCCAACAATTCTGTCTCCTGAGTGAGTGAGTTTTTCTGTCCTGTTTATGGAGAAGTATTAAAACAATTTAAACACACCATTCAATCCTATTTTAATAAGCTTTACATGCAATATTAAGGAAGCCACATGGAGTGATTTTGTTCATTGATATTGTAGCCTATTGCTAAGGATATCACTAATGATATTTAGTTTTTCTAGCGTCAAGAACCTTTCAGGAATGAGTAAGATTGCTTGATTAAACAAGCAGATATCATTTCATACTCATAAATAACTTACCCATAAGAGTCAGCAGTTTACTCTTAAGTTGAGTATCCAAGCGAGCTATCATCAGTTCAACTGCATTACGAATTTCACGAACACGCTACAAAAGCAAGAAAAATAATAAACTTAGTACAACAATGTTGTTAACTTAATTTAACAACTGTATGGCTTAATGGAGGTTGGGTGCCTGCAACATCCAGGAGCTTCCACTATTGGCAGCTAGCTCCTAGATGGAGACTGCTCCCATGGCTGGCCAATCCTGGCAACCCAGCCACGAGTCCCCACGTGGAAGGGAAGACAGGTACCCAGCATTTATAGTGAGTGGCAAATCCAAACCTTTCAGCTTGTTACTCTTGCAGTTTGTTGCTGCTACATCTTACGGTTTCTTTTTGCATCTTAAACATTCCAGAAACAATTTAAGGTGTTCATGGTTTTATGGGTTTCGCTGTAAAACTTGACAATAAACAAGACAATGTTGAGTGAAGAAGAATAAATCTATAACTTAGTTACCTCTTCTTTAGCTTCACGTAGACTTTCAACATTGCGTTCCTAGATGGAGAGTAACAATATCAGTACAGTCATGGGATAACAGGTGTATCTGTCAGCAGAACACAATTTAAATATACTGAAGGGTAGTTTAACGATGAGTAATTTTAGTAATTAGATGGAGTGGAGTACAATTCGGGAAGTAATTGCAAAATTGACCTTGCACTGCATGCTCAGCCAATTTGAAAGTATGAGCACCATTTCTCCCTGAATTTTAAAATACCTGTAAGGTCAAAAAATTATTACCAATTAATCATATCAATAACAAATTTTGAGGTTAGGGAGTCTTTGAGAACCTCATTTGAGTGAAAAAGTCAAAGGTATATTCAACAAGTTCTACATTGAAGAAACCCATTCAAGTGCATGTGATTGACACGCAAATGGCATAGGTGTCCAACTACAGACATCCGATTTGAACAAATTCAAATTGGATACCTGTAATTGGCCACTCACATATCATGAGGGTGTGCCAGTTACAAGACAAATAGATGCCTGCAGTGCAAGAGATTATGTTTTGAGTGGATAAAACTTAATATCCACATACCACTTCTTGAACAAGACTGATAAGTTCCATAAGTCTGCGCCTCAATGCTGCAACCTAAAGATTGAAAAAGGATTTCAACTGTTACACCCAAAATGGTAAGACAACAAGCAGGGTTCAAATACTTCTTCCAGCAAAACACTCATTGACAAGAACATTCAAGGACCATATTTTTAAAGTTTCAGGACCTCTTTTTAAGAAGCGTGGTATCAAACCAAGGAAAACATTTTGCGAGCACTTAATTGTGTATTCTGACATTTACCAGTTGATTAATCTACCATTGAACTTCATGAAGAACTGAAAAAAATAGTTATTTTGATCAACATTCCAGTTCTCTAAAGCTTTGGTTTTTATAATTATAGGCTTGATGTTTCTTGCCTTTCACGTTTTTTACCAAAGCTTACTCAGTTAGAAGAGTTCTGGTAGTCACTTCGCACAGTGGACTTATACTTGTATTTTTCCAACCGATTGATTTTACAGCTTTAAACTTTTAAGCTGTCATTTGAGGGAAAATTCAAGGACCTGAATCAAGGTCCAAAATTCATGTTAGCAAAATTCAAGTACTTTCAAGGTTGTGAAATTCAAGGGTTTCAAGACAGGTATTAACTTATAATGCTATGCAAATCTCCTTAAAGATGAAAAAGGTTTGCAAGTAAGTATTGTTTTTAAATGCCTCTTTTCAATAAAAGAAAGTGAATTTATAGAATTTTGTGCAAGGTTGACCTCTATTCTTAATAGGAAGAAAAAATGTATGTTTTATTTGACACTCTGTGAAGCACTTCATGAAGTAGTACCTCATCTGTGATAGAGGACACATGTTGGTCATACACTTCATCCAAAGGCTTGAAAGTGTGGCCAGAATGCTAAAATAAAACAGGCATTCAAAACAATAAATTAATCACTTTATTTATTAATAAGTGTCAGAGTATTTAGCACTGTTGTACTAATTGTGGACACTGTAAATAAGCAAACAAATATTGTAAATAGAACAGAAATTTGTTTAAAATCCCAACTGGAGGATGACTTGAACCTGGAACCTCCAGAATGAAAGTCCAGCATCCTAACCACTATGCTTCACTCGCCTCCAAAGACAAAGTTATAAAAAGACAAAATTGCCATCAAGGCCTGCATTATATTGCTTGGTGTCGCAAGGCCTGGTGATGAAGATGATTAATAGTGATGATGAAGATGATGATGACAATGATAACGACTGTGGGAAGCAATGGAAGAGTAAATCTAGCATTCCGTTGCCAATCACTAAAACTTACAACTTTCCTGGCCTTTTTGTGGTTGAAACTTTTTGAAAACTCTTAGAAAAGAAAAGATTTTATTCCTCTTCTTCAGTGGAGTCGTCACCACCATCATGATGACAATGTCAATGATGTGCTTGTGGACCCTGTCTGCAGTCTCAGATAGTCCACTTGATTTAATTGGCATTTGAGAGAGTGGGAATTGCTACTAGCAGTTATTGTCTTTGTCTTGAACTGGGTTGGCACTGTTAATATCCGTGTACTGTTAACAGTTTATCAACTGAAGATTCAACTTACTGTTCCACCCCACAGAGCACATTGATGACAGATACACTGCTTGCAAGTGCTGCAGAAAACACTGAGTTTCTCATGATGGATGTCACATCTGAAATACAGTAATTAATACATTAAATACTGTTTAGGTAATCATGTAATCAGACTTAAATTCAACTTACACCAGTCACACCTTGACTGGTGTCAAACAATAATACATAATCTGAAGGTGATATGTGATCTTCGCAGTGAATTTCCAATTTAAGCAATTGGAATGAAGAAGCCTGAAAAAAAAAAAAAAAAAAAAAATCAGGGCTCCAACGGGATTCGAACCCGTGACCTCCGCGATACCGGTGCGATGCTCTACCAACTGAGCTATGAAGCCACGCATTGGGAGCGAGGTCAATTGTGAGTTCTTATTTTCCCGTGAAAGGAGTGAAATGACGTGTAATATATGAAATGATTCATATATGAACTGCGGATATATATGAAGGTGATATGTGATCTTCGCAGTGAATTTCCAATTTAAGCAATTGGAATGAAGAAGCCTGAAAAAAAATCAGGGCTTCAATGGGATTCGAACCCGTGACCTCCGCGATACCAGTGCGATGCTCTACCAACTGAGCTATGAAGCCACACATTGGGAGCGAGGTCAATTGTGAGTTCTTATTTTCCCGTGAAAGGAGTGAAATGACGTGTAGTATATGAAATGATTCATATATGAACTGCGGATATATATGAAGGTGATATGTGATCTTCGCAGTGAATTTCCAATTTAAGCAATTGGAATGAAGAAGCCTGAAAAAAAAAAAATTCAGGGCTTCAACGGGATTCGAACCCGTGACCTCCGCGATACCGGTGCGATGCTCTACCAACTGAGCTATGAAGCCACACATTGGGAGCGAGGTCAATTGTGAGTTCTTATTTTCCCGTGAAAGGAGTGAAATGACGTGTAGTATATGAAATGATTCGTATATGAACTGCGGATATATATGAAGGTGATATGTGATCTTCGCAGTGAATTTCCAATTTAAGCAATTGGAATGAAGAAGCCTGAAAAAAAAAAAAAAAAATCAGGGCTTCAACGGGATTCGAACCCGTGACCTCCGCGATACCGGTGCGATGCTCTACCAACTGAGCTATGAAGCCACACATTGGGAGCGAGGTCAATTGTGAGTTCTTATTTTCCCGTGAAAGGAGTGAAATGACGTGTAGTATATGAAATGATTCGTATATGAACTGCGGATATATATGAAGGTGATATGTGATCTTCGCAGTGAATTTCCAATTTAAGCAATTGGAATGAAGAAGCCTGGAAAAAAAAAAAAAAATCAGGGCTTCAACGGGATTCGAACCCGTGACCTCCGCGATACCGGTGCGATGCTCTACCAACTGAGCTATGAAGCCACACATTGGGAGCGAGGTCAATTGTGAGTTCTTATTTTCCCGTGAAAGGAGTGAAATGACGTGTAGTATATGAAATGATTCATATATGAACTGCGGATATATATGAAGGTGATATGTGATCTTCGCAGTGAATTTCCAATTTAAGCAATTGGAATGAAGAAGCCTGAAAAAAAAAAAAAAATCAGGGCTTCAACGGGATTTGAACCCGTGACCTCCGCGATACCGGTGCGATGCTCTACCAACTGAGCTATGAAGCCACACATTGGGAGCGAGGTCAATTGTGAGTTCTTATTTTCCCGTGAAAGGAGTGAAATGACGTGTAGTATATGAAATGATTCATATATGAACTGCGGATATATATGAAGGTGATATGTGATCTTCGCAGTGAATTTCCAATTTAAGCAATTGGAATGAAGAAGCCTGAAAAAAAAAATCAGGGCTTCAACGGGATTCGAACCCGTGACCTCCGCGATACCGGTGCGATGCTCTACCAACTGAGCTATGAAGCCACACATTGGGAGCGAGGTCAATTGTGAGTTCTTATTTTCCCGTGAAAGGAGTGAAATGACGTGTAGTATATGAAATGATTCGTATATGAACTGCGGATATATATGAAGGTGATATGTGATCTTCGCAGTGAATTTCCAATTTAAGCAATTGGAATGAAGAAGCCTGAAAAAAAAAAAAAAAAAATCAGGGCTTCAACGGGATTCGAACCCGTGACCTCCGCGATACCGGTGCGATGCTCTACCAACTGAGCTATGAAGCCACACATTGGGAGCGAGGTCAATTGTGAGTTCTTATTTTCCCGTGAAAGGAGTGAAATGACGTGTAGTATATGAAATGATTCGTATATGAACTGCGGATATATATGAAGGTGATATGTGATCTTCGCAGTGAATTTCCAATTTAAGCAATTGGAATGAAGAAGCCTGAAAAAAAAAAAAAAAAATCAGGGCTTCAACGGGATTCGAACCCGTGACCTCCGCGATACCGGTGCGATGCTCTACCAACTGAGCTATGAAGCCACACATTGGGAGCGAGGTCAATTGTGAGTTCTTATTTTCCCGTGAAAGGAGTGAAATGACGTGTAGTATATGAAATGATTCATATATGAACTGCGGATATATATGAAGGTGATATGTGATCTTCGCAGTGAATTTCCAATTTAAGCAATTGGAATGAAGAAGCCTGAAAAAAAATCAGGGCTTCAACGGGATTCGAACCCGTGACCTCCGCGATACCGGTGCGCTGCTCTACCAACTGAGCTATGAAGCCACACATTGGGAGCGAGGTCAATTGTGAGTTCTTATTTTCCCGTGAAAGGAGTGAAATGACGTGTAGTATATGAAATGATTCATATATGAACTGCGGATATATATGAAGGTGATATGTGATCTTCACAGTGAATTTCCAATTTAAGCAATTGGAATGAAGAAGCCTGAAAAAAAAAAAAATCAGGGCTTCAACGGGATTCGAACCCGTGACCTCCGCGATACCGGTGCGATGCTCTACCAACTGAGCTATGAAGCCACACATTGGGAGCGAGGTCAATTGTGAGTTCTTATTTTCCCGTGAAAGGAGTGAAATGACGTGTAGTATATGAAATGATTCATATATGAACTGCGGATATATATGAAGGTGATATGTGATCTTCGCAGTGAATTTCCAATTTAAGCAATTGGAATGAAGAAGCCTGAAAAAAAAAAAATCAGGGCTTCAACCGGATTCGAACCCGTGACCTCCGCGATACCGGTGCGATGCTCTACCAACTGAGCTATGAAGCCACACATTGGGAGCGAGGTCAATTGTGAGTTCTTATTTTCCCGTGAAAGGAGTGAAATGACGTGTAGTATATGAAATGATTCATATATGAACTGCGGATATATATGAAGGTGATATGTGATCTTCGCAGTGAATTTCCAATTTAAGCAATTGGAATGAAGAAGCCTGAAAAAAAAAAAATCAGGGCTTCAACGGGATTCGAACCCGTGACCTCCGCGATACCGGTGCGATGCTCTACCAACTGAGCTATGAAGCCACACATTGGGAGTGAGGTCAATTGTGAGTTCTTATTTTCCCGTGAAAGGAGTGAAATGACGTGTAGTATATGAAATGATTCATATATGAACTGCGGATATATATGAAGGTGATATGTGATCTTCGCAGTGAATTTCCAATTTAAGCAATTGGAATGAAGAAGCCTGAAAAAAAAATCAGGGCTTCAACGGGATTCGAACCCGTGACCTCCGCGATACCGGTGCGATGCTCTACCAACTGAGCTATGAAGCCACACATTGGGAGCGAGGTCAATTGTGAGTTCTTATTTTCCCGTGAAAGGAGTGAAATGATGTGTAGTATATGAAATGATTCATATATGAACTGCGGATATATATGAAGGTGATATGTGATCTTCGCAGTGAATTTCCAATTTAAGCAATTGGAATGAAGAAGCCTGAAAAAAAAATCAGGGCTTCAACGGGATTCGAACCCGTGACCTCCGCGATACCGGTGCGATGCTCTACCAACTGAGCTATGAAGCCACACATTGGGAGCGAGGTCAATTGCGAAGATCACTGCAATTGCGAAGATCAATTGCGAAGATTCACTGCGAAGATCACATATCACCTTCATATATATCCGCAGTTCATATATGAATCATTTCATATACTACACGTCATTTCACTCCTTTCACGGGAAAATAAGAACTCACAATTGACCTCGCTCCCAATGTGTGGCTTCATAGCTCAGTTGGTAGAGCATCGCACCGGTATCGCGGAGGTCACGGGTTCGAATCCCGTTGAAGCCCTGATTTTTTTTCAGGCTTCTTCATTCCAATTGCTTAAATTGGAAATTCACTGCGAAGATCACATATCACCTTCATATATATCCGCAGTTCATATATGAATCATTTCATATACTACACGTCAATACATAATCTATTTGACTTGTAAATGCCAAAACAAGGGCATGAACTAAAACGGAAGCAACAGAATGAAACCACCGAAACGAAACCACCAATTGAAAACAACCAAAATGGCCGAAACTAGCAAAATGAAACAAAATCACCAAAACCAGCACAGCCCATTACCATTATTGAGAGCTAACCGTAAACAGGCTAGCCTGAGTGGGTAATTCTGTTTACAGTTAGATCTCAATAACACCTGTGGTTTTCCTTGTTTTGGTGATTTTGTTTCGTTTCAGTCGTTTCATCAGTTTTGGTGGTTTTGTTTTGTTGTTTCAGGTTGCCCAAAACAAGAAATTGAGTCTCCAAGGTTTTCAGCAATTGTTTGGGCTTGTTACCCAACACTCCCTCCCCCACCAAACAACGGCTGCAAAGGACACAAAAGATTTATTGAATAATTCTATTTTGAGTTAGAACATTTTTTGTTACAAGTACTAACTTTATTTTATCATCACTGACTTTATTTATCGTCAGTGTTCCCAGGTCAAGCAGTAGAATTTAACATTATATCACTGAATGTGTAATTTGGAAGATTTGCTACCAATCATGACTTAAGGTACTGCTTAATTTTAATTCCTACAATATATATATATACTGTAGGAAGAACATTTAAAAAACATGCATTAAAATAAAATATTCTACTGATAACCAGCAAGTGCTATACCTATCTACAAAAGTTGTCTTCTTCATCCATAATCTCCAAGACCAAACACGAATATGCACAGACTGTTTTATTAAGCCCACTAGTTAGTAAAAATTAATTTTTTTAAAAAAATTCATCACACAAAACCAGAAAAGTCAACACAAAAATCACCAAAAAGTTTTATCGCAATTTTTCCACTTACTTGTACTTTTAGCAGTTTCCCACAACTTGCACATATTACAAGCAGTTTCATGTTTTTGAAGAATTCCCCGCCATTTAACAAATGTTCTACTATAACTTACAGGTTGTATTGTCTATGCACGATCTATATTCATTTGAAATTGCACGGAAAAGCCATTGAATTTAAACAATGATTGCAGTCATGTGGGTTGTAAAAATAAGCCCACAAATAGCAATCTCACCTACAGCAAGTCTTTAACACCTGCCATTACTCAGTTCACGTCTATACAAAGATTATTTAAATTAAAGAATCTTTAGAGACATTTTTGCATTGCAAATGTTAATTGCTGCCAAATATAATAGCTTTATGATGAAAATACCAAGAGTTTTAATGTTATCGCACCTGTCTTTGTCGGCTTCATCTTTCGTTTTAAGAGGCCCTGTTAACTGAAGTGAGTCTAGTTGCTAAAAAAAAATTAAAAGAATAAGACAAAAAACTTCAATTTCAGCGTGTGTTTTGTTTTCTTTAAGAAAGAATTATTGAATACAAAAAGACATGTGTCACATGTGTTAATCTATAGAAATCATTTTTTAAAAACATCACATGCAAATTAGGAAGGAGAAATCCTTATTTTTATTAATAAGAAATATTTTGACTATCACTAAAGCATGAGGAGGCTCACATCAGAATTTCTAAAACCCCCACACTTCCTAATAAGCTTTCTAAGTAATGACTATGCACTAAAATAAAGATCTTGCTAATAAGCAGGTTGACGTCTTTCTCCCACATATCACGTCACTTTATCCTAAAAGTGTTGATCGATCAGGTTTCATTTCATTTGGGCTATTAACATGCATTTATCAGATGAATGCAAATATTTTATGTTCAACAGTGAGAGCATGAACATGGACATGTCTTGACTCCCACAGGAAAAAGTAACCAACAGTTCAAACATTTAACCTTAATGTTTAACAAGTAAGATTCAAACCAGTTCTTTCATGGAGCCAAAGCTGTGAATGGGAAGCAAATCAAACTATTTTGCTTTAAAGCCACCAATTGATTTCCACATTTTTTTTGTAAATGTTTGTTTAAAAGGCTCAGACAAGCTTGCAAAATGTCCACTTTTAACATGTCAACATTTTTGTTCTACTTGCCTTTCAGGGCATAACTCCATTTTTTGAAGAATAGAGGGGCTAGTGAAAAGATAGTTTTTCAATAGGAAGTATGGAGTTAATTCAGGGCTCATGTACATTTTTTTGAACTGTTTTTAAACAATGGTTATAAATTTAAAAAACAGAACATGCACATAAATATACAGTAGAACATCTATTAAGCAGCCACCCTCTGGGAAATGGCAACTGACCGCTTAATAGAGGTTGGCCGCTTAAGGTTACCGTATACCTTTGGGGGTGTCTCGCGTCTAAACGATACAGCGCAGTCGGAATAAATTGTAGGCAGCTAAAACCCTATATCAAATTAAAGCTTATTGAGCTGGCTTTCAATCTATAAAAACCATTTTGTAGTAGTATGAAATGTCAATCTTTTAGGAACCTCGAAACACGAGCGCCTGAGTCGCCTTTTGAAAGCTTCAAGTCAAAGCGCATTTAGTATTTCGCTAATTTGATTTGTTCCTTGGCTTCCGGACCCCAAGCGCTAAGAAAACGGGTCGGCGTTTTGTCATTTTCAATTGCAATAAAAAGATACAAGACATATCGCAAATAGGGCCAAAACACACGGGAGTGATCATACAAAAATCGCTCCAGGATAAAAAGTAGACAAAAATAAAAAAATCGCCGACACATTTTTGTTATTAACATGTTAAACTAGCTGCTCGCCAAATTTGACGTAGAAGGGGCAAATTCCTTTGGAGTTGTAGCTCTTTAAAGTGTCGCGTTCAAAGCGGAAAATTGATTTCAGAAAACAGCGCTCAAAAAAATATCTTGTAATGCAAACAAACGCCGCCCACATGAAGCTTGCAACACCTTCTCGAATAACAAGGCCAATCAGTACGCGAGAACGGCGGCTCTCGTGATACTTCCCGTGAAAACCGTCTCGGTTGAGTGCATACACGTCATATGGGTGTCACTCTAAAGAAGAATTTTTACTTCCGGTCAAAAACGAAATATGCTCATTTCTCCGCCGATATTCACTCTTTTTCAAAACTTTTTTTTTAATGAGAGATCACACTTGGACTATTACTTGGATGTAAAAATCCGATTTCGGGAAAAATTGTCGATCTGAAGGTATACGGTAACCTTAATAGGGGATCATCAGAAATTAGCATAAGGCCATTTGAACAGGTAACATTTCAATACAAAATAAAGTGAAAAGGAATAACAGAACCACATGAAGACAACAATTAACCTGTGTTTGAATGATTTTATCAGCCGTCACTGTCTGAGCTTGTTGAAAATAAATCCAAACATGTTTGTACTAAATTACATTCTTACTGGCTGCTAAATAGGGGCAAAAACAACAGTCAGAAGAATGCTCGTTGGGACGGCAGAAAGGTGGTCGCAGTCGCTTAATAGAGGTGGCCGTTTAAAAGGGGTTTAATTTACAGTATTATACTGAGGATACTTTCGGAACTTTAGCAACTGGCCGCTTAATAGGTGGCCACTTAACAGTGGTTTGACTGTACCACCAAAGCATATTGTTACAATTAAGGCTAAAACAATAATTAAGTTACACATTTTGGAACTTCAATTCTACAAATTATTTATTAATTTATAATTAATTTCCACAGTCACTGGTGGTGCAAGCCCTTCCAATTTGTCAGCAACCAGAAAAATGTGTTTAACAATCATAGGCCCATTGGATAAAAGTTCCTCTCAACTTCCCTTTTTTCTTTCAACTGTACTCAAAGAACAGTGTACATGCACGATTTCAAGGGAAGAAGGATATAAATAGAGACCCAATAAAACAAACCCTTAAAAATGAAGACCTGTTATTATATATTAAACAATATTCTTCATGCCTGGTTAAGGTTACTAACAGAAAAACGTATTTGGAATGGTGCTCAGGTACAATGACCCCCTGTTATAATAAACACACTGGGGTTTCACTGTGCATGTAAATTAAATACAAGTAGACTTTTTAAGGCAACTTCTTACAATCTTCACATCCCATACCAGGAAGGGTACTCAGGATTTCAAGTGATGAGGATGAGCCAATGGGAGAAAAATTCAAGATCCAACAAAAATTAATCCCCAAAAAATCCCATGCTGAATTTAAGTTTTTACAGGAAATGTCTTCTGGATTTGTTAAACCAGTTGAATCTGAACATTTCACAGATCGTTCGTATTAACCGTTGTGCAACCGGAAGCCATCAAACTAATCAAAAACTTGTCAAAAAGATGTCAAAAACTTTGTCGGGTGGCTACGGTTCAATACGCTTGACTGTAAATGATATAACACAAAGTGAAACATTTAGAAATTGAATGTTTGTGTTTGCTTATTCATTATACCATATGAATTTGTATTTTCCTTCCCACAAGAAACTCCCGGAATCGAAAATTTAAAACCCACAAAAATCCCTTGTTTATCCCCATCATTTGACATCCCGAGTACCCCCTCCCCCCTAAATGAGTAAATCTGTGCTATAATCTCCTGCCAGCCTGCAGTGGTGACTTTTACCACCAAACACTATTCTTAAAACCTGGTTAACACTGTCTAGTTAGCAGTATTAGTAGGAAGATAACATGACATAAGTATAACCACAAGGAAAAAACTGATCTTTTCTTTATATTTGTAAGTTATGTCCATGATGTTAGTTAAGCCTGGTTTGCTAAGTGTGAGCTCAGATTTTGTCAAAATAATCAGGCCCTAGTGCATGTAAGAAGTAACAAACCTGCGTGACTTCTTCAACCCATCGACAGTGGACAAGTTCATGGAGATGTAAAGAGGCTCTGTACAGACAGAGAGAGAGAAAAATAAAAACTAAGAAAATTATACAGTAGCTCAAAATATGCAATATGGAGAACCTGTTATACCTTTTACTCTATGCTGCATAGTAGAGGAAAATAATTGTGGAAATTGTTTTCTGATATTTGCATCTGCACTAGGGTTGCTACTGAGGAATATTAAAACAATTAATAGAATCCTTGCTTGCAGGCCAGTAACTGGTTGTCATACATTACTTTTCCTGCTTAAGCCCCTGCCAAACAGTAATGGAAGTGGATGCAAGTAGTCGCAAGATGAACTTGTGTACGTCAGATTTGTGTTGGGTGGCCAAACGGACTCGTAAGTCTACTCCCAAGTGCACACAAGTTGTCAAAAAAGCCATTTTTAAAAAGTTACTGTATTAAACTAAGTTGTTTACTCGAAGTAAACTTGCATTGACTTGCATTGGGTGGTCAAATGGTGAAAAACTTGCACTGACTTGCATGCAATTTTGACCTTGACCAAAGTGGACACAAGTCATTGCAAGTCAATGCAAGCATGTAACTGGTGGCCAAACGGAGACGCAAGTAGATGCAAGTTTTCCAGGCCTTTACACTGTACAGCTGTATGTTCTGAGAATTTGTTATTACATCAAGACAATAATGATCCCCTATTAATAGTGTGCTTGATGAGTTTCTTTAATTTCATCATCTGTCTGCTTGGCAATTTACTGTTACATGAACATGTATTGATCACACTAACATAACACAAAGTAATGATCATTGGACTACAATTCATACACAACTTTACTGGCTGCACCTTAAACCTGACAATGATTGTGTTTTTCGCTGTTGTCAGTCATATTATGGTGACAGCCTACGAACTTTGAAAAACAGAAACAAACAAAAAGGATCAAAATCTTCCAATCATAGCCAACATATGTGACCTGTTGATTCAGCAGAAATGGCCTTCCAGGGCTGTGCTCTAAGGGCGCCTGGGTGCCTCAGGCAACTAACTTTTGCCTTTGGGCGACCAGATAATCTTATTTCTTTCATATAAGCTTTATGCTGGGCACCCTGGATCTCATTAGTTTGGAACCTTTGGGCTCCTCATAACTTTTCTTAGAGCACAGCCTTGCCTTCTGTTAACAAAGAGATCTGCTTAGATGGTAGACAACAGTGAAAAACATGTGTTACTAATTAAAAACAAATCCCAGAATGAAAAAAAAAAACAACAAGCTTGAGGTCAGTGTTCAGTGTTACCTGCAATGTGGGCACTGAGGTCTTTGTTCTGTGAGCCATCGCTGTGGAAAAAAAAATACAAGACTACAAATAAGCGGTATTCATGACACCAAGAACAGAGTTCACATGATTTACTTGACTCAAATATTTAAATTTGATGGTGTAAACAAAGGAAACTAACAGGTTCACAGAGTTGTACAGACTTGTAGTCCCTACACATTCATGATGTTGAAAGTTAAAAACGTGTTCACATTCATTTAAGTACATTTTTATTCTACATGTATTTTGAGTTTAAAGATTTGCTATTGTTGATGTACATGTAAATGGAAATCTCATATTATCAAATATTAAATTTGTACCATGATGGAAACTACACAGTTACATGTATTACAGACAATGAAAACTAACTCTTTAGAAAATTTCCCATTGCATACATAAGTTTGAAGTAATTCCATGTTTCCTCAATGTTTTCTTGAAAAAAAAATACATGTAGCATTGCTTTTAAACTGTGACGAACAAATGCACTCACTCACATTGTTTTCAAAAAATAAATTAACTCAGTCAGTTTTGAGCTCTTTGCAAGACTGGCTGAAAAGCATATGTTCTTTTTTTGTGTGTCAGATTTTTTTCACCACACAAGCACCTTCCCATTTCTGGGAAGAAAAAAGCACCATCCAGTGATCTAAATAGTAACCTCTATTCCTAGGGTTAAAAGTATTTACATGTACATGTGTAGTCATCACTTTACATGTTGTTATTATTGAAATGATCGATGTTATGCTTAAACTGAAGGATATCTCTTACACTTTTATTGATAATTTATAACATAAAACAGACACTCAATTTTTAAATAGCAACAACTTACAGTTACACGTTTAAATATCACCCTGAATTCCATGTGTGCTTAAAAACAAATGACACATCTAGGTTGTGTGCATTCAAATAAAATCCTGCATTTTTCACTTAATAGATTCTTTGAAAAAAAAACACATTTGTCTACAGGAAAATCCCAATATTCAGTAATACTTAAGAAACTGTGACACGAGCTTCAGTTGATGATTTTGAATCTGTTTTGCCAGAAGTTTCTGTAAAAGTCAAACTGAGAGAGCTGTCAAGAAATTAATTAAAAACAAAGGATATATTGATTGTGACACAAAACCATTTGAAAAACACCTGGATTACTAAAAGCGCAAACTGTCATCTATTTAAATATTCTAAAAATTTGCATTGGGTAATTCAACTCACAGTGTCTACTGAAATCTGACAATTGAATACTCCTAAATAAAAATACTTTGAGCAAGTATATGTGGAATGGAAAGGAAAGGAAAGAATTTAGAGATTGCTTTGAAATAAATCATATTGCCAATTCAACATCTTCAAACCATAGTTAATCAAGGGGAATGGTTATGAAGCCCAGCAAACTTCAAAGAAGCAAATGAAGTTACAAAGATTTATGTTGAAAAGTCCACAACCATGCACAATCTTTTGATTTTTGCTTATATACCATGTACATGTAATAATTACTTACAACCAAAATGGTTTGACTGGTTTTGAAGTTTTTTGTAATAACTGTGTATCTTTCCAAATTGTATAATATTTCATTATGCTTTTTTTAATTGTATGTAGTACTTTCTATTATAATTATTATTTTATTGTATATTGTAGGTTAGTTAGTAAGTTATATTTAGTTACATATTTTTAGAATTTTAGTTTTTGTTAAGTGCCATAGAACCTGTGGTAAAATGCCCTATAAAAATGTTTATTGTTATAATAATAATAATAATAATAATAATAATAATAATAATAATAATAATATTATTATTATTATTATTATTATTATTATTATAATTATTATTATTATTATTATGCTATTAGTTTAAATCAGAGTTGTTACTCTAACAATACATAATATCTTGTGGCTATAAATTTCTGCACATTTCTGAGCTGCTAACACTATTTGTTATTAATATTTATTAATTTGGTAGCCTATAAAATGGAGAATGTACTACATTGTATAATATTCATTACCATTGCCATAACACCTAGAACTAAAAATCCACATTGCTGTGCATGAATGACTAGTACCAGCCCCAAACCACATGATTGTGAGAATGAAAAATCCCTCAGAGTTGCAAGAAAAAAAGAAATAAGTTTAATTTTATAAAGAGAGATACAGAGGTAAGCTACAGTGCATCTTTCTTGATCAACATTCATCTGGGATTTCCATCTATTTCTACATAAACAACAGCAAATCTATCAAGATCGAAGAAAAATGTATTATTTTGCTTCTTTTTTTTTGGGGGGGGGGAAAGGATCTTTGATTCCAACATAGAGGACACCATAGGATTAGGAAGTATACTGTGGTAGTGTACTGCAGGAGTCAGGATCTCTTAGGATCCTGAATAGGTATGGGTTGTACTTAGGATCCTACAAACATACAATGTGTGACTAATGTTCTTTATAGTCATAGAAACTGCTCATTCAATACAAACAATGTCATGATCTTGATCAACAATGAAATTGAAACACGCATTTTAGCATGTTAAAGTGGTGTCGATATATCACACCATGCCATAATGGGCAATTTTTAACACAACATTTTTAACTGCATTCGAAACCCATTGTTTTACGAATGTTTAATGTTGGGCTAAGTAAAAAGTTGTCCTGTGTAACATACATTATTATCATATTAACTAGGAGTAATCGTAGATTATGTAGTGCAAGGCTGCTGCCTAACGGGCGCCCGGTCGCCTGGGCCGCCTAAGTTACGAGTGCGGGCGACTAAATTTTTGTTCAAGGAGCCCGGATAGGCGCCTAAGCATAGATTTTCCATTCTCATCTAATGACTTCAATTTCCTTGTAACTTTGTTCCACTAGCGTAAGATATATCCCGTTCAAAACAATATAAAGTGCTTCATTTCAAAACGGAAATACTAAAATTGTCCACAATTGAGATAATTTTAGCGTATAAATACGTAACGTGCCTTTGAAAAATTCGGCAACTTCGAAAACCATTTATGTTCGGCTGTTTAGGACTGGGACTGACTCCCAAATATGGAATGAAGAAGGAATGGTATTATGGGCTGCTTCACGTTTCGTTCACTACGTTGATGTTTTGGAGGAGTTTATAGTGAATTTGAAGAAAACATTTATGGATACAAAAGTGAAATCAATCTCCTGGCCATCCATGCATCAGGTCTGATTGACAATTTTAATCTGCAAAAGCTTGATACAAAAACCTTTTCAACACGCCTAAAATAATGTGCAGAATGTTTTGATGTTGCACTTACAAATTACTGTAATTAAGCTTATTATTTAATTTAATTATTTATTTTTTCACTTTTGAGAGTGCTTAATTTCATAACAACAGACAATATGTGCCTTTTCTGTGACATCATACTAACTATGGTGACATTGATATCAGCTACCGCTTTTTGTGGATCAAGTTTGTTTGTTCATTCGAACTGTTTCGTGTTTTATCTCGGTCATTGAATCGTGGAGAACATTACTCTTGAAAATGTGCTAGAAAACTTTGCTGAAAACAGTTTGAATAACATGAATTGTTTTTAAAACTACTAAAATCTATTGTATAAGCAACTCATTTGATAAGCGTAGAAACTGTTTTTTTTTCACAACTTAATTTTTCTGGACTATTTTTGACAACTGATTATGAAATGTAGATAAGATCATAATTTAATTAAAGTGTTTACACAGGTGTTTTGACTTTTTATTACCCTTGCCTTAACCTTCAAATAGACCTGCTAAATTGTAATCTTGGTTCTGTTAAACCTTAATTACTAACAATAATTCAAGTTCTTTAGTGAGCTTACTGTGCAAAAGTGAAATAATAATTTTGCTGCTTCATGCTTCATTGATTTTGCTTCAAAACTTTGCATGTTCAACACTCCTTTTAAACAATGTTTTATTTTGTTTTACTTTATCCAACATTCATCATAGCACAATATACTGGTTGGATTTTCAAACTCATTTTAAGCCTACAGAAACTTTCTAATATACCAATCAGTGTAAAAAGGGTTTTATTGAAGGAGAGGCTCGGCTTAATAAACTTTCAAGTTAAGAAAGCTAGAATTTATGACACAACTATTTGAGGGAGGTTACCCTCAGAAGATCTCAGAACAAAGTCTTGTCCGAAGGAGTTTTCTGTTCACGTACAAAGGCTCTACTGACAAAACAAATTGTGTGTGCACGTGGAAGGGACGGGAGGGGGGGCTGCTCCCCAGGCCCCTCCCCTAGATTTGTTTTTTTTCTTCCACCCCACCCCCCTCCCGCGAGGATCGACCATGGCAACTTTTAGGCTGGGCTCCTAAAGTAATGGCTTGGGCTCCTAACTTTTGATGTTAGGAGCCCGAAGGGCTCCTTAGAAATTTCCTTAGGCAGCAGCCTTGTAGTGCGTTCGATATGCTCGCCATTGATGAACAACGTGCTACTTGTAACATGCCTTGCGTGATAAAATGTTATTTTTCCCATGCAGGAGACGTTTCGACCGAACATCTTCGGTCTTCATCAGTTTCAAATGTCATAAAGGCTGTAACGGCTTTTTTTTTTTTACGGTTCACTAATTGGCGCATGCTACGATAGCAAACGTCACAAAGCTATTGTTGCGCAAGATCGAATCACGCGAAAGACTTGCGAATTGATGGTATGTCGATACGCTCATTGCCCGCGTTGGGTCTCGCCTAGAGTGCCAAGCCTCAAGGAAAGTCTCGTAGTAATCCCTCGCTCTGTCGACAATGGTTGCATGATCGAAATACATGTAAGGTACCACCAACACCACTCAAGTGAGATCGTCAAGCTGAGGCCAATAACGAAAGCGAGGCAAATTGTGGAAGAAACGAAAGCGAGGCAAATTGCAGAAGAAACGAAAGCGAAGCAAACTGCAGAAGAAACGAAATCTCGATTTTTCTTAGCTACACAAGATTAGGGTTGCGTTCTCCTATCGTCGAACGCAATTATATACCATTGCTTCAATGTTGACCAATGTTGGAATTAAAGTTGGTCCGTGTAATATGGATGAAAAAAATCAATGCCAAAAAGTGGTCTATAAAAATTGTCTCATGAAACATCACCTCAAAGGTTTACAGGTCTTTCGGAAGGTGCCTTGATAAAACAACTTACCCTTATACACAGGAAACAGCACATTTTGGAACAATGAGGGCAAAGTCTGGCATCCCTCAGCTTCTCCATACAAATGAAACATCTGAAAACCTCAGCTAGACTCTAGAAATCACAAATTGAGTAAAAATTAGTTAAATCAATAAATTGCTGTCAAACCTATATTAAAATGATTTTAAACTAGTTCAATATTTCTTGTTAAGGATTATGGTATTCTGAAAGAGTAGTTTGAATCGACTTTGACCTGAAGTTCATCAGTAAATAAACATTGTTAGCTTGGCATTGCTTTTATTTCTTGTTAAACATAGCTATTATTGAGTCATCAACACAAGCTTTCCTTCTCTCTACTTGTGGCTTCTTAAAACCTGATCACGAATATGTTGGTTTAATTTTATCCTTGGTTCAAATTTTATTTTCCTTTGTTTTAGGGTATGGTAATGTATGATAATAAGTTTAAAACAAAGGAAAATAAAATTTGAACCAAGGATAAAATTGAACCACAACAAATACACCTGTATCTAATATATAAACAGCCATGGACCCTGACTAATGGAGCATTCCTTCTCAAACTTTAAAGGAAACATTGCATTTTGACTACAGTACTGCTATTAATAAATGTCAGTATTTATTATATTGCCTACAGTTTAGTTGTAAAAGACAAGCTGTAATGAAAAATGCATTGATATTTGAACTGTATCATACAGGGGTACCCCTCCTACCCCTCCTGTCATCTAGTCAGCTTTCCACAGCATATATGTTGTGGTTCAATTTTATCCTTGGTTCAAATTTTATTTTCATTTATTTTAAACTCATTATCATACATTAACATACCAAAAACAAAGGAAAATAAAATTTGAACCAAGGATAAAATTGAACAACAACATATACACTTCCTTCCCCTCTATATACAATAATTACTACTTATTACACCACTGAAGTAGTCAGCAGAGGGCAAATAACTAAAATCAGCTAATTAGATTGCTCCATTACCAGTCCAATATTTTTTTAAGTATTGGACAAGGTATTGTCCCGAATGATCCTGCATGAATATGTACATTTGTACAAAGGTGAAGAAATCAACTTGATTGACATGAAAATCCTACTTTTTATGGGTTTGTAAAACAACATTAAGAAATTATTTTCCGAACAAAACACTCGTTGGGTCCTTGGTCTAAATCCTGTTATTTTTATCCTGGGGGGAGGGGGGTACTTGAAAAATTTTACACGGGAAGGCTCCTGAGGTCCAAATCCTTACCCTTTCATTCACCATTTTTTGGCACAATCCCCCCTCTGCCATTTACCTGAATCCTCTCTGTCTTCCCAGTCACCCTCCCCCCCTTTCTATGCCTGCTACTCACGCTAACCTTTGATAGAAGATGGCAACTCTTTCATAGGCCCACAGAAGGGTTACTACATGTCTTTTCTTAATTTAAATGAATCAACTGTTCAGTGGGTCTGTTCAAGAGATTTTGAAAGACCCTTTTAAATACCTAAATGAGAGTTTTCCCTACCCTTTTATATATCTACAGCCTGAAAAAGGTACCCTTGCCCCATACAGTCCACTATATGGAGTACCCCTGGGTTTTTTACTTCCAGCTTATCACTTACGTCCAGGATTAAACTGTTCACAGTCCCCTATTTTCCTGTGAAGTCGTAGCGGTACAGTTGATCGGTCATTAAGTGCGAGGCGCCGCAATCTTAGTTTCTTAATGCCAGCGAAAACTGGGGAGAGTACAAAATGCCCTTGGGTAGGGGCGCTAGGTGCGGAAAAGATAGGGAGATTCAGGCATTTTGTACTCTCCTCAGTTTTCATTTGCATAAAGAAACCAAGATGGCGACCCACAAACTCAACAATCGACTTCTGTGACGTCACAGAAAAATAGGGGACTGTGAACAGTCTAGTCCAGGATTGCATGTTTGACTGGCCAATGGGTTATTTGACATTTTCATATTTACTTCATATTTGACAGAATTATATGTGTTTTGGTTAGAAATTTAAGGATCTAGAAACGTGGAAATGTTTCTCCGTCAAACTTAGACATAAATCCTACATAATTCTTAATTCATTTCCCCTGGGGTGACGTTAAAAATATTTAAGCTTACATGTAGCTAGCTAGCTTTCTTGTTTTGATTTGAGTGTGAACATTGGAACAATGAGAGTCCATCTGTGTTCAAACCATTTAGTTTACTGCAGAAAACACTCAAAAATAAAAATAACTAACGTACATGTAGCTGAAAACACCCGATCACGTACAAGTTTAGTATTCTAACCCAAGATTAATCTTACACATAAGCTTACCCAGGTTGCCGCGCTTTGCTTGGCAGTTGGCCGCCATATTGTAATCGGTGACTATTTTAGACAAACAGTAAAATTTGCGTTTTAACTGTTGCTAAGCTTACTTTCGTCGCCTTAAACGAGAAATCGTTAACATTTTCGAGTTATCTTACTGTGGGAGTAAGCTTACACTTCATGTATTTTGATTTCTATCTGTCAAGAATTTGATCAACTCTTCACTTCGTTGAAAGAAGTAAGAAACACGTTACCTCCACTGATCCCTCGTCCATCTTTTCAACTTCTCGTTTTACTATCTGTGTAGTCCTTTAGTGAGGCTTACTCTCTCAAAATAGGGCGAAAAACGACTCATGCTCTAACACAATCGAGTTGTTTAGAGCTTGGAAAAATCATTACAAATTTATAGCTTGTTCCCAACGCTCCTCTTGTTTGGGTTGTAAAACCACGTGACAAAATTTCGTGATATTATTGGCTGCATGCAAAATAGAGGGAAACGACGCCGGTTTTGAAAGTTTTGAACTGTTAGAAGATTTGCACTTGCATGTAATCAGGAATTAATTTTAAGTATCCTACGTTACAACTGACACTATCGATGTAAGCTTAAAAACAATGACCGCTCTTACGGAAGATGATTAGGGGTATAAAGGGGCGGATCCAGAAAAATCAGAGAGGGGGGCGAAAAAATTTCGGTGAGAGCGCAACCTGGCCCTATACCCACAACAACAACAGCAAGAAGCTTTATTTGCATAATGATAAATAAATATAGTATTACAAAAGCATACAACTTTACTGAAAACGAGACTGATAATAATCGTAATCATGTTAAAATGAAAAAGCAATTATGTTACAACACAACGCTGATTCCTGACAGTCCTGACATTCCACAATACTACGGTGGCCCACAAGTATCACGGCAAAAGTTTCAAGTCAGTACCGCACAATTAAAAAAAAGCGTCATCATTAACTTTATTCAAGTCATTTAAGTTTTGGGTAGTTAAACTTATTTTCAAATCAAACAAAACATGATTTGGTAAAGCACGACAAAAGTTTTTAAACGCCACGGCAAAAGTTTGTAAACGCCACGGCAAAAGTTTGTAAACGCCACGGCAAAAGTGTGTAAACGCCACGGCAAAAGTTTGAAAACATCACGGCAAAAGTTTGTAAACGCCACGGCAAAAGTTTTTAAACACCACGGCAAAATTTTTAAAACATCACGGCAAAAGTTTGAAAATATCACGGCAAAAGTTTGTAAACGCCACGGCAAAAGTTTGAAAGACGTCACGGCGGAAGTTCATGTAGAACGGAAGTGAACAACCCTCGCGCCAGGTTTGCTCCAACTACACAAAACAAAATGGCGGACAGAGATGCACATGTTGAAGAGCTCACGATTCGCGATTATTTTAACAAAGGATATACTTATGATGAAATACTTGCTCTTTTGGATAAATACCATGGTATTCGAATGAGTATAGCCACTCTGAAAAGGCGCATAAAGGAATACGGTTTGAAAAGAAGAAATGTGGAATATGATTTGGCTTCAATTCGAGACAAGATCGGGCTTAACTGCAGAATACCCTGCCACTCCAAAGCTATACCTCTAAAATAGTGGCTACGCGGCTACGCAGCTACGCAGACCTCTAAAATACTGGCTACGCGGCTAAACCTCTAAAATAGTGGCTACGCAGCTACGTAGCCACCAATCTCGTTCCCAGGGCCCTCATGAGCCGAAGAAAGCGCACTACACATACCTCGTCCTTTAATCCATGAGCCGAAGAAAGCGCACTACACATGAACATACCTCGTTCTTTAATCCATGAGCCGAAGAAAGCCCACTACACATGAATATACCTCGTTCTTTAATCCATGAGCCGAAGAAAGCGCTACTGTCGAAGTTTTGCTTAGGGAATTGGATCCCGAAGGAACGGAGGAAAGAAGGGCGCACAGGCTTCGCAGAAGGACCTACAGGAACACTGGGCCAAATGATGCATGGCACTGTGATGGATATGATAAGCTCAAACCTTTCGGCTTTGCTATTCACGCCTGCATCGATGGATGGAGCAGAAAGGCGTTATGGCTGTATGTAACACGATCAAACAACTCACCACATTATCACCTATTATCTTGATGCCGTTGAACAAGGTGGATGTCCTAAGAAACTGATAACGGACTTGGGAACTGAGAATGGATTGATGGCTTCGATACACAGTTTTTTCGAGATGATTTAAATAGTCATCGTTACGTTCCATCTCCCAGGAATCAGAGGTCTGAAGCGTGGTGGTCCTACTTCAGAAGAAGTAGAACAAACTGGTGGATAATTTTTTTTAAAGACTTGGAACACCAAGGAACATTTAATCCAGCTAGTGAACTAGAAGGTTTGAGCTTATCATATCCTTCACAGTGCCATGCATCATTTGGCCCAGTGTTCCTGTAGGTCCTTCTGCGAAGCCTGTGCGCCCTTCTTTCCTCCGTTCCTCCGGGATCCAATTCCCTAAGCAAAGCTTCGACAGTAGAACGTGGCACAACAATACCTTCAATCTTGAGAGTGTGCCAAATATGTCTATAGCCTCCCATGCAGTCGGGTCCATCTAATAGACTTATGCATCAGTCAATTCCAGCAGTGCCCATCCCCCCCCCCCGGGCTGACCCCCGGGCATTAGCATTTCTTTGGTAAATTCCCCGGGGTGGGGATGAGGGAACCGGGCAAATGCCCCGCTCCCGGGTTGATTGTTTTCAATCTCTCGATAGGTGATATAAGAATATAATACAAGTTGTTGCTTCTTGACAATGAAGAAATATCTAAAATTGAGAAAATATACCTTAAAAAACATCCATGAACATCCACGAGCTTCTCTAGTCCTTCATGGACTAGCTAATCTGCAGAGTAGTCCACGTCTTGGCCTATAAACGCCTTCATCACGAATACGGGACTCACTCCACGGTTTCGAAACCACGTGTCAAATGCCCGGGGGTCAACCCGAGGTACGCAAATGCCCCACCCCCGGGACGGGCAACATTAGGAAATGCCCCGGGGTTGCCCGGGGGGGGGGGATGGGCACTGCTGGAATTGACTGATGCATTACGATCTTGTCTCGAATTGAAGCCAAATCATATTCCACATTTCTTCTTTTCAAACCGTATTCCTTTATGCGCCTTTTCAGAGTGGCTATACTCATTCGAATACCATGGTATTTATCCAAAAGAGCAAGTATTTCATCATAAGTATATCCTTTGTTAAAATAATCGCGAATCGTGAGCTCTTCAACATGTGCATCTCTGTCCGCCATTTTGTTTTGTGTAGTTGGAGCAAACCTGGCGCGAGGGTTGTTCACTTCCGCTCTACATGAACTTCCGCCGTGACGTCTTTCAAACTTTTGCCGTGGCGTTTACAAACTTTTGCCGTGATGTTTTCAAACTTATGCCGTGATGTTTTAAAAATTTTGCCGTGGTGTTTAAAAACTTTTGCCGTGGCGTTTACAAACTTTTGCCGTGATGTTTTCAAACTTTTGCCGTGGCGTTTAAAAACTTTTGTCGTGCTTTACCAAATCATGTTTTGTTTGATTTGAAAATAAGTTTAACTACCCAAAACTTAAATGACTTGAATGAAGTTAATGATGACGCTTTTTTTTTAATTGTGCGGTACTGACTTGAAACTTTTGCCGTGATACTTGTGGGCCACCGTACAATACAGCTCGAGAGACAGTTGGTTAAGGAAAACAGGGGGCTAAAAATAATTGTTAATGTTTCTAAATGACGATAAATGGCGGTATAAAATATTTATACCGCCATTTATCGTCATTTACAAACATTAACAATTATTTTAAGCATAAAAGACGCTACGCAGTTTTCAACTATTATTTACTAAGGAAAAAAGGGGGGCCGCGGCCCCCTCGACCCTTCCCCTAAATCCGCCTATGGTATAGGATTGTTCAAAAATAGGATCCCTGCGCAGCGTAGGTGCTAAAAGTAGGAATGAAAAAAAAAAAAGTTTTGTCCCCCTGAAGAAGGCAGCATTGCCGAAATGTCTTGAAACTATTTTGATTACAGCGTAGTATTTACCTATTTTTTCGCCTATGTTATAGAATAGTCTTTGAAAAATCATGGGTCTCGTCAAATTTTAAGCGAGTCTCGAAATCTCGACATCGCAAACAAGAGTCTCGGAATCTCGAGCTCGCAAAAAACATAAAGCTGGTCTCGGAATCTCAAATTTTGAAACTCGAGTCTCGGAGTCTCGCAAAACACAGACTGAATGCCTATAAGTAACAGAAAGCTACAGAGCGTTATAACAGTCTCGCGCTCGGATTTTTGAATCGCGGCGTCTCAGGCTCGGATCGATAGAAATGCTGAAGTCTCGGTCTCGAATTTTTAAACAAGGGTTTCACAGTCTCGCAAAGTCTCGAGTTTACCATTGAATACCCTTATGATTGAGGACGGGGACATTGGGGTTTGCGGTATTGGCCTGGTATTGGCCAATTTTTCATGCGGTATACTATACCCTTAATGGAGGCCAGAAGGGAAAAGAAGCCCGGGCCGACCCAAAACAACATGGAGGAGAATGGTTGAAAATGAAAGGAAAACAGCTGGGTGGCAGTCATGGGCGAGTGTCAGAACCCTCGCAGCAAACCGTAGTGGGTGGAAGGAGAATGTCAAAGCCTTATGTGCCTTACGGCATGAAGAGATATAGGATATAGGATAGGATACTATACCCTTATGATTGAGGACGGGGACATTGGGGTTTGCGGTATTGGCCTGGTATTGGCCAATTTTTCATGCGGTATGGAGCGGTATGCAACAAAGGAGACTAATGTCGCGCATGCGCTTCATGGCTCAAAATGTACTGGAATCCAGTGCCCTGTTTTCGAACGGCGGGAAAACGAGAGAAGGCGTTTGTGAGTTTTGCAGGTGTTTTCTTCACTGACTTTTCGCTGCTTGTTTTCACGGACACGACGCAAAATCAATCGAAAGCCAGCAATTCTCCTTAATTACTGGCCATTATTCTTCAACTTTGCTGTTGATTTTAATTCATTTTAAATGGAAACACCGCGAGTCTTTTAATCTGAAGAAGGCGACGAGTCAAAAGTTCCGTGATCAATGGCGGAGTTTACGACGAGCTGAGTAAATGTTTTCCATCCCGACAGTGTCTTTTCTTTTGTAAAAGAAATTTGCAACGCAAGAACAAGTGCTGTTGATAAATAAAGTAAGTGAAACTCAAAATGAAATTGTTAGGTTTAGTCGTATTGTAAGAAATTTTTGCGTTTGGAACAGGGAAGCGACAACTTGAATGATAAGGAGGAGTTACCAGGTTACAGCTAGCTCGTGAATTGCATCTTTGATTAGCCCTAAAATTTTCTGTTCTCTGAGAACCAAACCATTTGGTAGTGGTAAGATTGGAAGAACCGTTTGGAGAGGAAATCTAGCTTAGTTTGGCCGTTTTAGCGAGAAATTCACCACGGACGCAAGCCCTTCGGTGAAACTGACGCAGATTAAGTTTAATTTTGCTCTGAAAGAAATATTTTCCTTTCATTATCCGAGACTTTTGTCTCAGGCTTTGATCCATGAAATCCCTTTTAGTGATAGACGTTTGAGCATCAAGGAAAAAATCTGTGTAAAGAACTTCTTGAATAAAGTGGCATGGCTCAGCCCTGATACGCCAAAGCTCAACGCTGTCGCTTGCTAACACGGCAAAATTCACTTCCCAAGGGCATTCCAGTTTTCTTTATTTTGCCAGTTAATTAACGACAATTTTGATATGGAAATTATTGCAATGTAAAACTAAGAAATTCAGCTCTCTTTTTGAATGGTCTTTAGGTTTTACTGGCATATTAATGTGTAAAATGAAAAATGGTGTGGCGCGCGTGCAAATATTTTTGGCAAAAATCTTCGAAAACGTAGGTGCCAGTTGGTTTTCAAGTTATCATTTCTAGGTAAAGAATTCTTGATCCAGAAATCGCCTTTAACAGGGTATTGAGGAATAAATGAGGAATTAGACGAGCATAAGATCGTTAAGTATAAAGTGGCAAGGCGTGCGAAAATGTCTAGGGAAGTTGGACCTTTTTTGGCATCAAGATTAAGCATTTGTTGGTCATTATGGAAAGAAGCACATCATGTGCCACTGCCAAAGCTGTACTTCCTACACTGTTAAAAGACACTACCCATAAAACGCTGAAAGAAAACAACAAAGAACCATACAATTATATTTCTATTGTCCATTTTTAATAGATTTAAGTGTATTAAAGCAGTATTTTAAATAAAAAATTCAAGGATTGAATACTTTTGACAATGCATAAATTTACCTAATTAAATATTAAGTTAATTACATCAGTACTGTATGTACGAGAACAATTCAAAGTTAATATTTACAAAGTATTATGCATGACTACATTTTATTTACATTTAATGTTACATAAATAATGTGTACATTTTTAAAAATATTATTTACAATTAGCTATAGGTTCATAGCTATATACAGTTCATATACAAAACATATTATATACATGAAATGTTTCCCATAAATATTCACTTTCATTCATAGATTTACATGTGTAGTTTGTTAAATGCAAAAGGCAATGACCATTAAATTTCCTGTATTTACAAACAACCAATATCATGAATACTAAAACAACTACTATATGTTTATGCTACTAAAAACTATGTACAAAAATCATTTAAAATTTCAGTCAAAAATTACAGAGCAGTACATTCTAAAAACACTGGATTTTAGAATCTCCCTTGTGATTTGCTTGTTTGCTTTTCAATTTTTCTTTGTTCCCTATTTACAGCAAATATTTATGCTTTATATCATCAAATTATAAGTATATGCAGTGGCTTTTGTTTTGCCATTAAAGCAATGTCATAATTAAGCACAGATATCGGAATGAAGAAACACCAACTAGACTCAGACATGGTTACACTGCTTTTCCAAACAAATTGTCACACCTCTTGAGAGGCAACATGTGTTCACTTCTGTTTTGCATGTTGCTATTATTTTACTCTCAGCAAAACCAACTTATTTTCAGGGAAATGGTTCTTCTCAAACAATGTAAGCCGAAAAAGTGAAAGGATTTTCAATTAAAATAAAACATTTGGAAATCATTTATTTCTGTAGCAAGTATTGCAAAATAATGCAATTTATAAGTTTACAAACTGCAACCAAGAGATTACAACTATTAAGATTGGTGGTAACATAATTTCAGCATTTTAATAATTTAGTGCACTCTATTTTTGTAGTAAATGTAACCATCACAGTAGGTTTCTACTACTAAAAGAAGCAATGAATGTACCAGAAAGCAACAACTGTAAGTTACAGTATCTGCAAGCAATATAAAACAGTATCTGCAAGCAATGCTTTTGTTGTTTGGAAGACCCACACACAAAGGAGTTTCAATAAATTTAAGCAGCAGGTACACTGAGCTAATGGTCAGAGTGCTGGGCCCCACATTGAGCAGTCTGGGTTGGTGCCCAGGCCAATTGCAAGCACTGTGTTGTGTTCTCGGGCAAGACACTTTACTCTCATAGTGCCTCTCTCCACCCAGGTGTATAAATGGGTACCAGCAAATTTACTGCTGGGGGTAACCCTGTGATAGACTAGTATTCCATCCAGGGGGGAGTAGAAATAACCCTAGTCACTTCATGCTAAGGAAACCATGATAAGCTCAGCCTTGTTGACCACTTTGCTCAAATTCAGCTTTTATATATACCTCATAAGTATATAGGTGGTTGTCTTTCAAAATTGTTGAAATGGGTTATAATGCATTCCCTCAAAGCCACCCTCCTTGGCCCTTAAACAATGTAAACCTCAACTCTCAACTGAATACTTACCTAGTCTGTTTGAAGTAGTGAAATGGCTGGAAACAGCAATAGCATCAACATTTAATTTACTTACTTTTATTATACAACTGTAAACTGACTGGATAACAAACAATTCAAAGGAGGAAGAAGACAGAGGAGAAATAGAGAAACACTTGAGGAAAGAGGCAGAGCTTAACAGTTTATTGGTTCCATGGAGTTCCAATCCTAAAATTATAAGGGACAAGAGAAATATATAAATCTTGTAACTTATCTCATAACATTCACTTTTTGTGGACTTTGGACTGAATATTTCAGCACAAGTTGTATGCCGGCAGGTAAAGTTCAAACAATAAAGAAAAAAGTGCAGTTTACTTTCAAGAAATGAGGTGACTATGAAAAAAAAAATGTTTGAATCCGTTATTAAAAAGAAAAACATTTACTAAATAATAATACCCATGCTGGCATCCTGCAAAATGCTATATACATTGTACTGTCCATAGAATAATGTAACAACCCATCAATTTCCTTGAAGTTAGTAGCTGTGAGCCAAATGTAGAAACAAGCTAAGAGAAAGAGTTCAGAGTTAGGAGGATGAGGGACAAGGTGTTGACCTGCAAGAAATAGTAAAGTCTTTAAGACTTGCTTAAAATGAATGGAATTGCCCTTTTTAGAGGTAATCTGAGGAAATCTTCATTAATTTTGGAGAGGGAGTCAGGCTATGATGATTTCGCAGTTTGAAAATATAATATTTTACGATCCCCCTCCTCCACACCTCAAAAAGGAACCGTTTACACGTTTAGACTCTGTAACATCTCTTTTCCCTTGAATCTACTGGGCTGTATGTTATAGAAAGAGTTTTGACTAATAGTTACACAGCAAACTTTCCCAAGGGAAGGTTACAAGGTGCTACGTGTAAGAAATGACATGGATATACCTGAAGATTTTAGCAGTTATGGGTGGTTAATAATAATTTCAGGTGCACTATATGTTGGCTGCTGTTAATTCCCAAGCCAGTTGTAGCTTTGGTTTATAATCATGAACTGTTTGAAAGCACAAATAAACTTCTCTGATAATCTATCTGGTGAAGGCAAATTCCATTTAATTTTCAAGAACAGAAATTCACAGCATTATAAACAGCAAAAATTGTGCAGTCATTACTGCCCAATTGACCAGGTTTAACTGTTGACCTTGAAATAGAAATCACCCATTCAGTTACATCAGGACTGACTTGTGTTTCCTGTACAACAACTTGGCCCTATGAAGGAGAAGTAAAAGATATGTATAAAAAAATAAGCCTACGTCTGTCACTTGAATTTGGTGGAGGCGTGGGCAACATTACTTCTGAAACTTTATTGCATTTAAGAAGAAGAGTGATTAAACCTAATCGTTAAACAGAAAGCACTTAAAATTAATTTATCTTAACAACGTGTGAGTAAGCTTTGAACCTACCTGCCGCACTGACGTAACCAATTTTCGCCGGGTGAACTCTGACAATTTCCCTCCTTAGTTTGCAGCAGCATTTTCTACAGGGCTCTTGGAATGAGTTTTTCTGCATCTGGCACACTTGTTGCGGAACATTTTAAGCACACTTATTTTAGCTTGCTCGCTCGAATTAAGAGCGAAAACCTGTGAAAAATATGACTTTCCCGCCCCTAAAATACCTTCTGCTAAATATTTTTATGCCGATTCGAGGAAAGGAATGACGCCTGAAACTGCCACATTTACCTGAAACTCAAGAACAAGTGATCGAGCAAAGACAACTGAAAATCGCCCCTTCGACCGCCATCTTTGTTTATACCATTTCAGTGGCGCGCGCATTAACAAGAATCTGGGTACGAGGGAAAAAATTGACCAATCAGACAAAAGTCTCCTTTGTTGCGGTATGCGGTATTTCTCTCTCTGAAGACTGGGACTTAGTTGTTCCTTCGGTTGCTTTGTGCTAGCTGGAAGTGCGACTTGCGTTGATGTCGCTTGAAGTTTGCTGGTTATGAATTTCACAATTTATACTGATCCGGCAATCTGCCTTAAACTTGCAGAACAACATGAGGTATTTGAAATTTAGTTTGGTCAATTAAACTGCGTATTTTGGGTACAAAGTAAGCAACCATTTACTTGCCGACAGGTTGCTACCAGTTCTTCCTCAAGCATCCATACTCCCATTCCTCTAGCGACATGGTCTACAGCTAAGGCGCCGTTGAACGAAGGAAGGCTCTACAAGACGGACGGGAAGAGACGAGCTCGAAATGTGGAAAGCAGTCGAAAATACAGGAAAAGAAGGTGACGCTAATAAAATTATCACTAGCATTTGAAATTGTTAGTAAATTACAGCTTGCAAGTGACGCCACGGTGTGGATTTTCATTCGTCATTGTGAACCTCTGACCACATTGTTTTTTTAAAAACAGGCACAATATTTGCAAGGGCTCTTTCGTAAGTTTCCGTTAAACTCTTAAACATTCAAGCAATTGAAGTGACCTTTGGAGCAAAGGTTACACCTTTATAAAAACGAAAGCACACGTCAGTCAAGTTGAAAACCGTTTGTCTCCGTTCTTTTCTCGTCAGGAGGGAACGCTTTCAAAGTCTGGAGCAAGCTAATAAAAGACTGCAGGAACAGATTGAAGAAGTAGACAGACAGCTGCAAGAGCTTAATTATGCTTTCCATCTGTTTGTGCAGCATGCAGAGTGTTGCGAGCACTGCTGTAATATTAGGATAGGTGAATGAGTACCTCCCATACTGATCATGAGCAGGTGACCTATCAGATGTCATAGCAGCAGTATCTAGTTTGTATACATTTTGAGTTAAATGTTCCCCTTTTGGCATTGCCATTTAAAATGCTGCAGAAGTATTCCTAGTCAAGAAAATTGACAGTTGTTGTAATTTGGCTTTTTATGTCAAGAAATGTAATTGCCAAATAAAGTTGACTGCCTCTCATCTTGGAATTTTATCCCTTATAAGTCCTATGTTTGTGTCTTAGTGACACTGATGCAAAAAGAACATCGATAATGATGCTTATTTCATTCAAGATCAAGACAAACAGTACCAGGTCATGGCAACACCCAGTGGGAGCTGAGGGAACCCCAGGGGGGAAGGGGGGAGCAGGACTCACTTGTGAAAGGGACGAAATGCACCATCCAAGCCTGCAGCTAGTGAGGTCGAGGGTGAAATGTCATCCAGAGAGTGATCTTCTCATGCAGTCCCAATTTTGGATAATGTTCAGTCATTGTACTTTATGATGAGATGTGTTCAGATATTTTTTTTTACCTTAGTAATGTAACTTAGGTAAACAAAACAGTTATTGAGAAAAGCAGTTTTCAAAATTATATGATTATCATTCCATATCTGTCCAAGAGAAAGCACAAATGATGTAGACCTGTTTATTCTTGTTTATCAACAAATTATCATTGTGTACATTTTATCTATCCAATACAAAACGCAGAGTTGAATTGATAAATAGAGAAACAATTTTAACTTTTATTGATCTAAAATTACATGAATCACACTCAGTTTAGTCAATAAGTTATTAGTTGAAGTAGTTCTGCACTTCAAAACTACAATTTCCCATTGATCATGAAGACATACAGCTCTACATGTAATATTATAAATGTTTAGAGAACAGCAACCGAACAATTTACATTAAGTGTGAAACTGCTAAAAGCTAAAGCTGTGTGCTATTGCAGAGTGGCCATTGACTCACAAGTAAGATACAACAGTTGTGTGCACCCAGTTCCACACATAAATCGAAGACATTTTGGCAACCCATATTTTATGATGGAAAAGGTCATCATATCGCATGCAATAAAAAATGTAAGTTGACTACGGCATCTGGCCTCTGCTAGAGCACTGAGCTCTGGAAACACATGATGATGGGTTTTACTTTGTTTATTACCAATTACTTTTACATACAAATGGCAGCCTCCTCCCCCTCCCCCCACCACCACCATCAAGCACCCCAAATCTTTGAATGCTTGTGAAATATAATGTTGTTATTGTGAATCTTTCGGTTGTGATATTAGGCTCAGGCTGACAACAGAAGCAGTCAAGCAATATGGACCACCAAAAGGTGGTCGGTAATGTCAACGGGAACAAATCGTATTTTAGTAATGAACCAAAAGTTGGCCTTGTCTTCACGATGCCACATATATCGTTCTATCATTTGTTTTAACATCAGTATATTAGTAAATAATAAAGATGGTATTTTTTTTTTATCAGTATATTGTTTATCATATTTCTTTACATATTTCCAGGCTGTGAAAAAGACTTGTGTGAAGCAAAAGCAAATAACCACTGATTATATGTACATGAATTTCTCACTCAAGGTATAAATAAGATTTCGAAATGAAATCAACAAAAAATTCCATTTTGAAAGATGAGTATAGTATATGTGCAACTAGTAAATAAATGTTACAGGTCACTATTAGAGGTACAGGTGCAAGGGTCTCATGTGACAAACAAACAAATGGACTGTGATTCCTTTAAAAAAAAATTAATACCGGTAATTATTGTCATAAAAACAGCACAAATGGACACAGAGACTGGAAATTAGATCCACAACCATTTTTCACTCCATCTAACAAGAAGTACATGTGGAAGGATCACATTTTGTAACAAGTAAACAAACAGAGAGAAAATGATTGCAATTTCTTTTAAAAACTTCAAAATTATTGTCAAAATTATAAACAGCCAAATGGCCACCCTGGAAACTGGAGCCAAGGGCCACAACCATTTTCACTCTGCGTAATATGACTGATTTATGCAAGTACTGACAATGGTAAAATTAGTGCTCTCAAAACCCCATGTACACCCCAGCGACTGAAGGAAAACGTTCCCTGATTTTTAAGACAACACACGCAGGGCACACACGTCTGTCTCCTTTACCAAGACGACCATGCCTAGCCAATATAAATTGACGGTATGCAGCTTTCCTAAATGCTCTGGTGCTATTATTGTCACGGTTATTCCTTATGTCAGCTGCATTTTTTACGCAAAGTTCAATTACATCTGCATCAAGACACAACTTTGAGAGCCTAGAGGTTAGTGTTATGCATCTCCTTTGTTGACAACACTTGCTTTCGACCGCCTGTGGCATTGGCCTGCACATACCACAGACACACCAGTTAACAGAAGGAATGATTGAGGATGGCTCTGGGTCAGGGCAAGTAGTTGAACCTGCCAAAGACATCTCAGCTGTCATTGGGGTAGTTGAAGGACTTGAAGGTTCAAATTCATTTTCGTCAAGGTCATCCTCCATTAATATTATGAGTAGCGAATGGATAAAAGCCATGCTACCAAGACCCCTTCGTAAGCCTCTGATTGCCAATTTCCTGACCATTGCTTCGTCCAAAGTACTGATAAACTCCTACAGTAATTCAAGAAATTTTTGTCAGGTTATAAAAGTCAAGCAAACATTTCAAACTAATTTCACATAATGACCATATATATGCTCCAAAAACAAATCATGTCAAATCCACATGGGGAAAAACAAAAGGTTTTGAAACAAGTCAACAACTATCAGCATATATGCCAACAAGTAAATAAATGCAAAAAATAAATGCGAAAATAATCCAAGCTTGTATCATGATTGTTGAGCTAGAATACATCGCAAGGTAGGTTATGTAAACAAAGTGTAAAATTTTCATTAGGACACAGGCAAGAACACCAGCAAAAAAATAAAGGGCAAAGGGAATTAATGAAAATACCTTTACATTGTTTTCTTTTATTCATTCGTCTTCTTCTGTGGGCACATCCGCAGAGCCTGAAGCAAGGCCAAACCCAGTTTCTTGCCTCGGTGTTACTCTTCAGGTTTCGGCAGCAACTGATGGCTACCCCTGTAAATCCTATAAAACAAGCAGTAAACATGAATCAGTATTATGCCTTTTCCAACTTTTAAATGCAATATTTGCAGTTACTTTATTTCAAAGCCGTTCATACCCTGTTCCTGCAACGCTTGCTGCTGGTTCCACACTTGCACTGGTCACTGCAGAACACATTTCTCCCTTTACAAGGACATCCATGTGTACTGTTTCCTTTCCTTTTCATACTACACGCGTTCTTACATTTGCAGAACAATGCTGTCTCAGTGCTGATGGATTCCTGAGTAATAGTGTATCGACTTCTAGATCAGTTTCTTCACATAAATTCAATTTAAATGCAAACTATATGCTAATTTTATACACTTACCGACGATTCCATAATGGCAGCAGACTGAAGAAATGAGTCCGCAAGGGTGAACGCTTCTATGCATGTCAACCCGTGACAGTGTCCCTTTAACCCATTGACTCCCAGTCCCGAAGGCTTTTATTAGCGTGCACCCCACCCCCCCAAAAAAACATGCGAGTGGAAAAAATAAACCATATGCCAGCGTACTAAATTCAGACAAATAATTCCTTTCTGAAGTAAACTTTTATTACAACTAGACACACTGAAAGGCCAATTTATGATTTAAAATGCTTATCAACCTTGATTATTTGATCCCCCCCCCCCCCCCCCCCCATCAAACGAGTTTTGGCTTTCTACCTATCTTCTAGCAAGTTCCCGACAAACCAGCCCCCCACCCCTGACCCAAAGAAAGAAGTTCTACTGTTGGAAAACCATTGCACCACAAGTGATTTCTGAAATACAAAATCTGATTCGCCGCAAATCTAGCTGATCAGCAACCTTATTTATACACTTTTATATTTTCAACCCTTTGCCACATGAAAACAGTGGAAAAGGAATACTTCAAAATTCACAAAATGAAGACCTCAAATTATATAAAACAAGCTCTTGATTGTAATCTTTAAGCTTACAGCCACGATCAAAACTAACCACGAAGTGACCGGATACCATCAAAAACACAGAACGTATAAACGAAGTAGCCCTCGAATGTCTCCTCTAACTCACTGCACAGTTAAACGTCTCACAAGCCCTTAAATATCTTCGCAAAACGTTAATTTTACCCTGAATACTTAAGCTTACCTGCTGCGCCCGGTGGAGGCATCGGTGGAGGAGGAAAGCCAGGAGGCCCGGGAAATGGCGGCGGTGGAGGTACACCCCGGTAAATTGCCAGGATGTGGCACTCCAGGCGGCATGGCGCTCGAAGGAGGACGCATTCCCCCTTGGAAGATGACCGAGTGGCTGTTGTGCAGGCAGATGATTAGGCTCGATTTCCGCCGTCCTCGGCTGGTAATCGAGCCTAGTGGATGATACGACATTTGCGAAAACTGATTACAAAATTTGTAGAAATGTGTCAAAGGCAAGTAAAACCGAGTGTATGCTGGGTAGTCTCGTTTTCGCCAAAGCCACGTGCTCCGGCTTTTACTGCTTTGCCATGCATCCATTCTTTTTCTTCGCGTTCACGAGTAGAATCTTTTTGAAATCAAAATCGAAAAATTATTTCAACCAAACTATTCTAGCTAGAATAGCTTTTATATTATTTTTAGCAATTACTTATTACTTGGCTCAGTTTATTTTTGTCTTCTTTTATGTACAACCTCGTCAAGCAATTAAATTCCTTTTTTGTAACTACTCAGCTCGTTTAGTTTATTTCTATTCTGAGTAGTTTTTTTGCCTATTTTAGTTAATTTTCTATTCTGCTGTAATTTTTTTCTCAATTTAATTTGGCAAAATAAAATGGTTGTTGTTGTTGTTGTTGTTGTTGTTCTAGTAAGTTTAACAATTTTCGAAGTTTAAATATTGCATAGAAGAGCCAATATTATTTTTGTGTTTTTTGGAATGCTAATGAACCATTATTATTATTATTATTATTATTTTTTTTTTTTTTTTTTTTTTTTTTTTTTTTAATAATAATAATACTTTATTGAAAACTTTTCATGCAAACTTGAATCCTAGGTGTATGTGGCTTAAAATAAAATATACAAATTTTGCTTTTCCCTAAGTTTGTTCCATGAGATAATTTCAGTAAAAATTTCAATAGCCTTCCTACATAATAACACTCTGAAAGCTTTTACATGCTCTATTCATACAAACTTGAATCTTAGGTGTATCTGTTAAAAAAATATATATACAAATTTTGTTTTTCCTGACGTTCTTCCCATGAGATAATGTCATAAAATAAATAAAAGAAATAAACTATTAAAACCTATTTGAACAGTGTTTACATGATGGCTCCCTCCTGGGTTTCAACGTCAATATCAATGTTCTTAAAGTCACAAAAGGCTTTCCTTCTAGCTCTTGAACCTCTTAGGCAGATTAGTGCGGATCTTAGTAAAGCGAAGGATGTCCTTGCTCTTATCCAGGAGATTGTTTTAGCATAATGTTCTCCTTTCTTGATGGAGATCAGCTGCGCCAGTCTGGAATGGTATTGCAAGCACTCGTTTCCCATGCCGCCTGTTGACGTGAAAATAAGGGGTGTAAAAGTTCCTTGTTCGATATCCAAAACCCTCCTCGCGTAAAGGCGCTTCTTCTCGTTCTCATGATTGCGGTATATCTGTTGGAGCTCTAGGTCCCTATACGAATCAGCATTAGGGTGACAAACCCTCACGTCAAAGAATGCTGATCGTTGGTTCTCCCAGAACCCGCGCGCATGAATATCCAATCTCGCATCTGGAGCTCGATTAGAACCTCTTCCCAGCTGTTCACCCGAGATATCTTGCAGGACAGGCTCAATCTCAACATCGGTACAAACCATATTCAGGAGTTCGGCTTCTAAGTCCCTCAGCTCATTGTGACGTTGGGTAACGAACCCACCTCTCTTGCATATCATTGCGTGGTCCACTGTAAAAGCATCACCGCATACACAGGTGGAAGGGATTTCATCAACCGGCCAATCGTAGCGCAGTTTGATTGCATCGCGGAACTCTCTCTTATTTAGATTGAAACCCATTTCACGAAGGGGGAGTACCGTCAGCCAAACAGATGACCCTTTTTCCGCAGCAAGGTCAAGTGCCCGTTGGACTTTCTGTGGGGCTACTCCTCTGATATGCTCTGCCCTGTCTTGGAGCACCGTTGCTCTCTCACTCCTCATTGCCTGTTGTAGTGGCTTGACCAAAGAATCATCCGGCATCTGATGGGATTGAGCCACGATCTGTTGGACCAGCGGGATGGTAACTTTGACGGAGGAGGATTGCTCAAGATTTGCGTCGAGACACGGGTTTGTCATCCCAAGCCCCCCTAGACGGACTGGCAGTGCTAGGATGTCCCTGTCCAGCCGAGTGCACCTATGCTCCGTAATTGCAGGGATGAGCACCTTAGATATGGCATTCTCCAAAGGCTCCAATAATTCTTGAATATCAGGCAAAGTTCTCAAAAAATAGGTCCATCGATGCTTGAGGCCAAAGGTGTAAGCAGCATAACACGCTTGAGGCTGAGAAAGAGCAAACTCTGCCAGCTTAGTAATCTCGCTGACCCAGTTGGTCACCTTCTCGCTAACGTATTCCTCTAGATATTCCCGTGAACCTATCACCGCACCCAGATGTTTTTGTCCCTCTACCGTCACATTGACAGCCGTGTCCTTGAACACTTCTTTCACGCTTGCCTCTTTATCTGGCTTTGAGATAATCCAACATTTCTTGGGGTTGGGAAAATAGCCAAAGGCTGGGCCAAGGCTGTTGAGGACATCCCACCATTTCTTGATTTCCAGTACCGAGCCAGCTCCACAGGCATCGTCAGCAAACCAGCACTGTTTAGTACTGGACGCCGCCTGCAGGCTTGTGATCAGCGGCTGCACACTTAAGGCGTAGAGGGCCATAGCAAGTGGGTCACCCTGTGTTGTTCCTTCAGCTGACGTGATCTCTTTGCCGCCGGTAATAAACAGCCGTGCCGACTTCCTGTAAGTATTGATGGCGTATGCTGCAATTATAGGGCAGAGAACCCGGATATTATGCAGTGAAGTTGCTCTGTTAAGTGCATTGAATGCGTTAGAAGCATCGATGAGCAGTACCGCGTCTGTGTCATCTGCTTCAAATATGGCATGCATAGCATGTATAGTAGCCTCGCTGCCGGACTTTTGACCTGCGCATAGCTGGAGTGAACCACTCGCCTCAACCACGTCTCCCTTAGAAACGTTCATTACACACTTTCCAATAATCCTTCGTATCACCTCGCCGACCCCTATAGGCCTCACTGCACCTTCACCTTTGTCCAGGGGAATCAATCGGCTTGCCACCAGAGGCTCTATGGTTGCAGGGTCGATATAAGTTGTACATAGAGTCCTTGTCATTGTGGCTATCGCCTCGCATAGTTTTGTAGACGACTGTTTAAAGGATTATTATTATTATTATTATTATTATTATTATTATTATTATTATTATTGGCTGCAAAAAAGTAAGCGCACTCTGACGCGAGGCGCATGCGTCGACTGCACAAGCAACATAACTTGCACCACATGGAGAACTTCGGCTCAACTGAAACAAATATATTACGAACCTTGGGGTACTACTATTGGAGAAAAAAGGAGCAGAGTGCAGCGACCACGGCGGACAGCCGGCAGACAGAGCAAGGAGGGAAATCAGGGAAATCACTGAAGGCGAACAGCGAGAAGGGCGCTAAAAATGTACAAGCATGTCGAGCAGCTGCCGTCGTCGTTCAACTACACGACCAGAGAAAGCGGTGAGAGAACAGGGAGACCGGTGAAGGAGAACACAAGCGTCACAAGAGATACAGCGAGACTAGTACAACCTTGTGGAGCAGCTACGGCGACGAGGGGAAAACAGTTTGCGTACAACAACATGACCTGGGAAGCTGGTGAAGGCGAACACAAGGCTCCCTGCGATGAGAACAGCGAGACCGGTACAAGCATGTAGAGAAGAGAAGGTTGGAAGAGCAAGGACGACGGTGCAAGCATGTTGAGCAACTACGGCCATCAGGGTAAACGGCGGAGGCGAACAAGGCTCGCTAGCATGGAAGCGAAAAGAACTACGGTGACCACGGAAAACGGTGAGTGAGATGAAGAAGGGGTGTACAAAATTGAAATTTGTCTCGAATGATTTGAGTATTAATAAGAGTGAACATCATAGAGAAGTCACAGCAAGAGCCAAGGGAAGAAGACGAAGTATGGAAAGCAACCACAGCCGGTATGGATGGCGAGCGGGAACGGGGAGCATACACGGCAAGCTGGCACGACCTGCACTCGGAAACCGCAAGCTAACACGTCGTGCAGCCACAGGCAGCAAGTACAGGGGACAAACGCCAAGAGCAGATGTCGAGAGGAAATACCTCGGAAAACAACGGGCCGAGTGGAACGCAAGTGGAACGCAAGTGGCCGAGTGGAACGCAAGTGGAAAAGCGACGGCGAGCATGCGAGCAAGGATGTGGAACAGGTACAAGCCAGCATTGGATCATATAGAAAAAAATCACATGTTCAAAGGAAAAGACAGAAAAAGTGTCTTTTTCTCCACAAAGTTATGCGATATATCCGTTCTAGTTCACAAAACAATGACGTATCCAGATCGGATAGGTGTGGACAAATCAAATCTAAGAGAAGTTTACGTAAAGAGTTTTACCACTCCAGTGGGAGTTCATGGGCTTTCGAGGGGCAAGTGCTACACCGTAAAGGTTGTCTTCGACCAAAGAATTCAAAAAGTTGTAACAGCGTATCCTATCTATTCATGAAAGAAGCTTTTCTACAATTAGATTTTACAGAGCTTGTATAAAATGTATCAATTACAACTGGACTTTTGTCTGTTCAGTATTGCTACAGAAACATGGATATTGATATGGTGAAAATAAACTCAGAGATTCAAAGTCAAAGGATTGTGTACAGTTTGATGCACCCACCACCACCCCCATCAACAAGCATTGTGATACGTAGTTGTCAGTCCCGCCCCGTCCCCACTTCATTCTATCTTTTGCAAGAATACAGAGCACCATGGCTCTGTTGTTTCTAACGTCTTCCCTATATACGCTAAATGGTAAACAAACTGTTACACACAAGACACTGTATGTCACTTAATAAGCCTACCCAGGTTGTAATAGTAAACGGCGAAAAAGGTGTTCCAAAAATCTTGTAAGAGATTTGAACAATATGACAGTTTGTAACATTGAGTGAATGGGAGGCGGAGGCGGTGGCCTAATGGTTGGTGCGCTGGACTCCGGATCGGGCGGTCCGGGTTCGAGCCCTGGCCAGGGCGCTGCGTTGTGTTCTTGGGCAAGACACTTAATCTCAAAGTGCCTCTCTCCACCCAGGTGTATAAATGGGTACCGGCGAATTTACTGCTGGGGGTAACCCTGCGATGGACTAGCATCCCATCCAGGGGGGAGTAGAAATACTCCTAGTCGCTTCATGCTACGGAAACCGGGATAAGCTCCGACCTGATGGGCCACCTTTACCTTTAACATTGTAACATATTAGCATATCACACAGCATATTAGCATATTGCACGTGTAGTTAAATCATTATGCAAGCTGTGGGCCTTCGCACACAGTTAGTTGAATAAACGTCCTTCGACAAGTATTACATGGTGGCAGAGTTTTATTCAATAATCTCTAGAATTTGCGTCGAGAGAGACCAACAAAAGCGAAACATGGCAGCATCTGCGTCCTTCACATCGCCACAGATGAACTGGGACGCTCCTGATCCGATAACTGCGTTCGGGAGATTTAAACAGAAATGTCAGCTTATGTTTAAAAGCGTTCTCAAACACACCGACGACAAAGAGAAAGTAAGCTACATTCTACTTTGGTCGGGAGAGAAAGGGCTCAACATGTTCAACAGTTGAACCTTTACGAAGGAAGACGATAAGCCTGACGTTATTTTCGAAAAATTCGAGAATCAATTGGAGCCGAAGACGAGTCATCGTATCAAGAGAAAATAAGGGGACAGAGAGGGAGTTTGAGGGCGCTGGCCGGGATATGTCAATTCCATTTAAGTTATTTTTAGAAATGCGGACGTTCCAGTTCTTGTGAAATCTAGAGCTTGCCAGCGTGACATTTGTTTTGTCGGTTGTTGAATATTGAACGTGTCTTTCCAAGTGGAATTTACAGGCGTTTAGACTTCGACATTGGTATTGGCAATGATAGTTTGCATGCCTCGAAAGCACTCCGACGCTAACGACCTCTGAAGATGCTAAAATGTTATGACATTATGAGAATCGTGACCGGCGATACTCGGACTCCCTACCGTGGGTTTTTTATTTGCGACGTGTTCTGGTAGCCATTGTCTTCAAAGTTTCGCGACCTCTTTCGCTCCGAGAACCGTGCCTTCTAAAAACTGATTTGCCTCATAAGATATAATAGGAAAAGGACAAGGTCGTCGCTCTCGCTTCATACTGTATATATTTAATATTTGGAGGCATTTCAAGTTGAATAGAGCACACAGGTCACAGGACTGCACGGTTTCCAGCAGTTTTTAGTTAGAAATTAATACCTTTGATTTGCCAAATGTTTTGTGTCCGTGCGAATTGATTTGGCTCGTTTCAATTTGCTGGATATGTTGTAACCTCTCAAAATTTTCGCTCTGGAAGAACAAGGTCTGATACTTTCCGTGAAGATGATAACTTGCAATTATATTTGCGACGCCGGGTCCGACTGTTTATAATTAATATTGTTGCAAGGTGTGTTGTGTCTTGTCACGGGTTACATATCGGTATTGGTCTATGTCCGGTTTCGACTGTTTGTTGTTGTTATTGCCCTAGCTGCTGTAGCTTTACTACGACAAAGCTATAATTTTATTTTAAAGAGACGCTCTGTCTTGTAAAAATTTTGTTTCCCGCATCAATTAGACCAAGCGTTTTGACTCGTGAGCTCTATTATCTCCCTTGCTCGTGACGTGATGTCCTGACACCACATGATTGAAATGCAGCCCTCCCTCGTGCAAATCTGTTGACTCGTATTCTTCGCCAAAATTCGATATTTCCGAAAGCCATTGGATTTGAAAGAAATTGTATAATCTCTCTCCTATTCCGAACAGTCTCTTATACAAAAATATTATTTCACAAGTCTCTTTCATCGAAGAAACGTATCTCCACGCCGTCCGCCTTTGTTGTTCAAATTTCTCGCCATGGGTGACGTGTGAGGACGTCAAGGGAAACAGGGCAGCGTCTAAAAATAACTTAAGTGAAATTGACATATCCCAAAGGCTGGACTGGGCGCGTCCCTCTCTGTCCCCTCATTTTCTCTTGATCGTATTCATTGATACACACTGCAAGGAATGCGAGAAGAACCGCACGAGCCAGTCAACGATTTTGTCTCAAGAATAAAAAAATTAGCAGCAAAAGGTCAATTGCGCGACGACACTTAAGTCGAAGACAGAGTGTTAGACCAACTTGTTTGGGGTTCAAAAAACCCCGACTTTCAAAAATCGCTCATCACTCGCGACAAAACACTGCCCCTCGCAGCCGCTATCGAGATTGCAAAAAGCCACGAGGCCACGAGCAAGCACATGAAGACGTTGACTGAGCATAGTAAAAGCTATCAAGATGGCAGAAATATCGATTCTATTCGACAAGAACAAGAGAGAGAATTCTGTAACAACTGCGGTAAACAACATCAACAATATCCGCGAAACAAATGCCCAGCTTATGGCTCAACTTGTCTCAAATGTGGTAAAGCCAATCACTGGAAATCAGTCTGCAAACGGATCCGGCAAAAGGAAACAACCAAGTCAAAGAATAAAGCTGACGTCCAAGAAAACTATCCACAGTATTGAAGAGAAGTCCCACGACCCGGCCCATGACGATGACGATGAATTCTAACAATCAGCACCATTGAAATTAACGCCATTGAAGGTGTTTCTAATGACACACGCGACGAAGTCTTCGCGTTTCTTGAGATTTCTCAGCCTGAGAAAAAGCGTAAAATAAACCTACAATGCAAAGTGGATACAGGCGCGCAGAGCAACGTGCTGCCCATTCGACTACTTCGCATTATTGCTCCAGAGAAATTTGATGATGACAGAAACCCCAAACCAGAAGCTTTAGAGAAAAATGAAGCCATTCTCTCAGCATATGGCGGCTCCATAATTAAAAAACTGAGCACTGTAAACATACCTTGCAAATACAAAGAAAAGAAGATTAACTGCATTTTCTATGTAACCGACACACCTGGCCCAGCCACAGGGTCTGGAAGGGGGGGTCTGGATCTCGAGTCACGGGTTAAATTTCCGTAAATTCACGAATCACGGAAAAAAATTTTTAGATTTCACGAATCACGTGGTTAGGAAACGAATTGATCAAGTCTATAAATAATTATACGGTTTCTTTGTGGTCGCTGGGCAACTATAGGCATTAGTTTTTGGTCTGATGGGAAGGAAACAAAAAGTATGGTGATCAAACTGAGTGACTGGCATCTCATAGTGTTCAACTCCACTCTCTTCCTCTTCCACTAACTGGTTTTCCTCCTCTTCAGAAGTGAAGTCATATTCCGATTGTTGATCACACCAGACTGTTGGTTTGATTTAGGGAAGGACCATTAGAAAAGTGATTGGGAGAGGAGGGGGGGGGGGGGGGGGGGAATTTTAGCTTGCAGGAATTTCGGCCCATTGCCTGTGCAAGAATTTTGTTGGACTGCAGCCCTGTGCACGAATTTTTGTTGAGAAAATCTGCTTTATTCACAATGCGATGTGATGGAATTAATTAAAAACAGTCCTACTTTGTTTTATTAAATCATTAAATACATAGCTTGTACTTTAACGTTACCATTTTATAATTTATTTAATGACATAAAATACGTTTTGAATAATGTTCACCTTAATAAATTAAATTTTTAAAAGTAAATAGCAGTTTATGGTGAAAAATTGTGTAATTACACACCTGTGATATACCTCAGTGTTAGGTTCGTAGGAATGAATTTTGAGGTGAGGGTGCCCAAACGTTAGCATTGATTACATGATGTATTAAAATGGACCGGAGGCCTATTTTCGTAGGGGGGTCCGGGGACATTCTCCCCCAGCGAAAATTTTTAAAATCTACACACGATCTAATGCCATTTGGTAGCATTTTGAAACACTTTTCTAGAAGAACTATATTTCTGGTTTAATATCAAAATGCGGTCTATCTTGTGCATGATATTTTTCTCTGCGTTTTTTCCGTGCATGATTTTTTTTTTCGGACATTTTCCCTTGCATGAATTTTTTTTTGTTGAATCCGTTCGCCTACTGGTAGCCTTTTCCGGTACATATTTAATGGAAAAGTTCCTGCTGCATGTTTTGTGTTGGTCTGTCTGATTGTCAGCTGCCGCACAGTCTTTCCATGCTCCTTGGCCCATTCCCACACAATAAGTTGGTCACTTTTAGACATCGTTTTCACAGGTAACCGTTTCATTTTGACAATGGTCGGTTACGTTACAAAACAATGACAGAAGACCAACTTTGAACCATCTTGACAGACAATTTACACGCATTAGTGTAGGGTTATTTGATGTTCACGACATTATCGGTAGAAATCTCGATTCACGGACTACAACTTTAGATGATCACGCGTCACAGTGAATATATAATTCACAGATCACGGCTGTTTTTCATGAGTTTTCCCGATTCACGCCCTGTTTTTTGGTCAATTCACGGATCACGCGAAACCCCTTCCAGACCCTGCAGCCATTCTAGGGTTAAAAGCATGTACTGCATTAAAACTAGTATCATTACACTGTACACTAAAAACAAACCTGACTGAACCAACTGGCAATTTCAACATCTCAGCGCAACATGCAGACATCAACAGTAACCGGGAAGCTGCGTACATGGGAAGCCATGTACCATTAGAAGAGCGCCCCCCAATCAGAAATAAACAAGAGCTAATGGAAATGTACCCGGAATGCTTTAACGGTACGGTTGGATGTTTTGAAGACTACACATATCACATCACACTAGATCCTAAAGTTCCACCTGTGATTCATGCACCCCGTTAAGTTCCTATTGAACTAAAAGACAGACTGCAAGTAGAAATAAGTGAAATGGAGAATCAAGATATCATTGCAAGAGTAACACAGCCCACAGATTGGGTAAATTCTCTGGTTATCAGGGAAAAAGAAAATGGACGACTCCGCTTGTGCCTCGACCCCAAAGACCTAAACAAGGCGATTAAGAGAGAGCACCATCCGGCTCCTACTCTCGAAGAGATACAGTCAAAGCTCTCTTAACGGACACTCTCGTAAGCGGACAGCTCTACTTATAATTACGGCCACCTAGTCAAAACCCCGTTTTATTAAACTCTCATAAAAACTCGGTATTTTTACATTCTCGTAAGCGGCCAGCTCCAGTTACGGACACTTTTGTCGCGCCCCGAAGGTGTCCGCTAACGAGAGCTTCGACTGTAACACCAAAGCTGACGGGAGCAAAACTCTTCAGCAAGCTTGATGCTCGAAACGGATACTGGAATGTCAAACTAGACAGAGAATCCTCGTACTTAACAATATTTAACACACCATTCAGCCGGTTCCGTTTCGTTAGGATGCCATTTGGCCTACGCATGAGTCAAGACATCTTTCAATTCAAAATTGACAAACCATACCGCAACTGTCTCGGAGCTATTGGAATCGCAGACGATATCACTGCCTATGGAAAGAGTGACAAAGAACATGACTTGCATCTACATGAAACTATGGAACGTACCAGAAAAGCCGGCATTAAGCTCGTCAAGACAAAGGAGTGCAATTTCTTCGGTATGCTGTACACACCAGACGGCGTTAAACCTAACCCAGACAAAGTCAGAGCCATAGAAGAAATGGAAGCACCCAAAGACAAAAAGGAGCTTCATACCTTTCTAGGGATGGCAACATATATGGGTTCATTCATTCCCAAGCTAGCTGACCACACTGCACCACTAAGAGACCTCCTAAAAGAGAACGTTGACTTTGCATGGAATCCATCACACTCGAAAGCTTTTCGCTGGCATACTATGACAGAAGGGAACCAGTTGTCCTTGACGTTGATGCATCGATCGAAGATCTGGGTGCAGCGTTACCCCAGAACAACAGGCCGATACAGCAGCTATCCCATCAGGTTGTACAAGGCTGGCCAGACAATGTGAAGAAAGTTGACCGGAAGAAAGTTGCTGTTCAAAGGGACTCTCTCAGAAACTACAAAAGCTACAGAACCGTGCTGCGCGTCTCATAACCTTCTCTAATTATGATAGAAATACTGATGAATTCTTACATAGTTTAAATTGGCACAAACTAGAGCATCACAGGGCCGTGAGTAAATCGATTATGATGTATAATGCTGTGAACAACCAGACTCCGAATTATTTGAGTTCTCGGTTTTTCTCGCGTAACGAAGCCTTGACAAATACAATCTCAGGAATACTGAAGGAAACCCATCCATACCACAGCCGCGGACTAATTATTGCAAACGAAGTTTTAGCTACAACGGGGCTGTGTTATGGAATAGCTTACCGAATGAAATAAAACTATCCAGAACACTTAACGAATTTTAGAACAAATTGAAAAATCACACTTTTGGATCTTCTTGCAATTAAATTTTGAATACACGGCATCCTTGTAAAGCAGGTTTTGTTTGCTTGTTCTTATTAGTAGTTAGTCTCTCTTAGTTAGTGTATGTAGTTAGTGTTTTTATCCTTTGTTTTTTTATCCTGTACCTGAATGGATTTTACCGTGTTTAAATAAAGTTACCTATCCTATCCTATCCTATCCTATCCTATCCTATCCTATCCTATCCTATCCTATCCTATCCTATCCTATCCTATCCTATCCTATCCTATCCTATCCTATCCTATCCTATCCTATCCTATCCTATCCTATCCTATCCTATCCTATCCTATCCTATCCTATCCTATCCTATCCTATCCTATCCTATCCTATCCTATCCTATCCTATCCTATCCTATCCTATCCTATCCTATCCTATCCTATCCTATCCTATCCTATCCTATCCTATCCTATCCTATCCTATCCTATCCTATCCTATCCTATCCTATCCTATCCTATCCTATCCTATCCTATCCTATCCTATCCTATCCTATCCTATCCTATCCTATCCTATCCTATCCTATCCTATCCTATCCTATCCTATCCTATCCTATCCTATCCTATCCTATCCTATCCTATCCTATCCTATCCTATCCTATCCTATCCTATCCTATCCTATCCTATCCTATCCTATCCTATCCTATCCTATCCTATCCTATCCTATCCTATCCTATCCTATCCTATCCTATCCTATCCTATCCTATCCAGGCAGTGTAACCGTATTGGTCCATGCGAGATGACATATCAGTCAGTGTAACCGTATTGGTCCATGCGAGATGACATATCAGTAGAAGATGGGATAGTACTCCTGGGCAGCCGAGTCATAGTCCCTGAATCCCTGACAGGCAATATCTTACAGCAGATCCATGAAGGGCACTTTGGCATAGAAAAATGCAAGCTGCGAGCAAAGTCGTGTCTACTGGCCAAACATTTATAGAGAAATAGAAACCCTCATAAGTTCGTGCAACGTTTGCCAGAAGTACCAAAACTCCCAGCAGAAGGAACCTATGATACCTTCAGAAATCCCTTCAAGACCGTGGCAAACCGTGAGCGCAGATCTGTTTCACACTCAACAGTCGTAGTTCCTGATTGTTGTTGATTACTATTCCAAATTTCCATTTGTCAGAAAGCTTCACAACCTCACAGCTCGAGCCGTTGTTAATGAAACAAAGATGCTATTAGTAGAAAATGGAATTCACAAAATCCTACAGTGCGACAATGGTACCCAATTCACCTCCGCCGAGTTCCGGCAACTGGCAAGCCAATACGGCTTCCAGATCGTCACGTCATCCCCTCACTATTTGTACATACACTTTCAAAATTAAAATACAAGACATATTGCCAGACACTCATGCGAATGATAAAATGCAAGTTTAATTAAAAAATCTGTAGGCAACTTCTTTTCCATAAAACTAAATCTCAATACTAAGTCAGTTATGTAAAGATAAATAGGAATCCACCAAGATGCCCCACAATGAGCTAAGAATTATCATATCACTAAATATGGCTCTGCTGATTATGATGTAATCCAATAGAAAAACATAATATGAGCAGACATGTGTAGGACAGGATCATTCTCGTCCCCAGACCATCTCTTGGTGCTGACCAAAAAGCTTGTGGCCTCTGGGGACCAGAATGGGGCTACACAGGATGACATGAGCCGCTCCACAAAAAACCATCCAGCCCCACACACAAAAACAATTCATTTACTGCATATAATTCACAACAGTCACCCTCACACTCAGTCAATAAGCTCATTTTCCACATCTCTACTGCTTGCACTCTAATTAGGCAACATCAACATATTGTTGACACAATAATTAGTGAATATTTTATCAACTCAATAACAACAGTTGCATTTAAGTATAAAATAGGTAAAATACTTGTAAATACAAACTCATCTAATTTTGTTTCCTTTTTAAGCCTCCTTCTAAGTTTCGTTTCTAAGTTCGGATGAAAATTGTGTTTAATGTTTTGGATATTAGTTGGTCTGTTTATTGGTAATTAAGAATAGTAGCACTTTTTTGCATCATAAAAATTAAAAATTGCTTTGCTCAATGCAAATGTCAAGTTATTTTCACATCATTAGGAAGATTATATTGTTAATCATTAATTTTATAAATAAGTTACATATCATGGCTCTTAGAAAATCTTTATATTAAATTACCTTAAAATGAGAAATGAAAAGCATGAAATCTCTGATTTGGCTTTGGCATCTTGTTTTGACTTGTTTTACTCCATGACGCAATAACAAACAAATAACTGGAGCATTCACACTTTTCTAATTTACACTGTAATACAAATCCATGCACTGTAAATACTATTACAAAAAAACTGAATGATACACTTTGGCTGATATTCCTTTGTTGTATTCAAAATACTGTTACCTTTGTTATCAGAAAATATGGTAAATCTGAACTCTGGGTAGCAGGTCAAACAAAGCATAAAATATTGACATGCATACATATACATGACATAAGATATTTTGAATGGCTAATGGCTACATACTGAAATGGTGTAGTTGAGGTGATTCCCTTGAATTTCCCTAAACATTTTCAGAACAATAGATCTTTTCTGCATTATGCTTTGATACCCACATTTGAACAATGGTGTCAAGTTGAGGCCTGGGTGGACAATTTTTCATATTTTCTGTAGTTTTGTCTACCCTAGCCTCAGCTTAAAACTATTGTTTGCAGTAATTGGAACAAATGCAGGAAAGGCCTAATTATTTGGAGTGTTTTTTATGGTAAGATTGCTAAAGAAAAATGGTCATATTGCCTTCTTTAACAAATTATCATCTTCCATCCAAAGGAAGAGTAGTAGAAAAACTCCATGTTGGAAAATTTAATAGTTACTAATACTCCAATGAAATCCTTGCTGACCTTGAGAGCACACATTTGAGAACGAAGATGATATTTGGTGACTGTAAGAACATTCTAAACTATGTTATGTTAATAAATATTGCACAAATTGTAGTTTTAAATTAGATAGAATTTCTATTTTTTTATTTTAGTATTATTGTAAATTAGTTCTGAAAACCCTGATTGGGATGAAGAAATAAAATGTATACCTAGTGTCAGTATTATGTCTTCCACAAGATTTAAAATATACCACACAAATTTATTATTAAACAGAGAAAGTTTCCTAGAATTTCCATGCCAAATCATATTTCAAGGGAATCACCTTAGTTACCTTTGAAAACACTTTTTTCTTAGCATAAATGGACCTGCTTCTAATGCGTAGCTTGTTTCCAATTGGAACATTAAAAGTATATTCTTTAAGTGATGCTTAAGTCTGCCACAGAGACGTAAATGGACCTAGCATGCATTTGAGGTCTTTTGGTTGTTAAATATCTTTTTAAAGTAAGATTGTAACTATCACTGTTTAGCGTAACCCAGGCTGTTGATAACTCAATCTAGTAGACAAAACAGGCATCTAATATTGATTGATCATAGGATGCCCCACGCAGTGTACATAAACACAGTTTTTTTTTACTAAACAAAACTATAAATAAATCAGTTAAAGCACTGTTCTGTGTTAAATAGAACAGCCACTGTGTTATGTTTAAACAATTATACTGCTATCTATTGATAATTGACTTGTGGGCTGGCCCTAATAGAAACCCTGAGTGCTTGCACTCTAGTTGATAAATATAATTTGTTGCCAGTGATGTGGTTGTAAAAGTTTGCTTTGAAAATATTATCTTTTTAGTAAGTCTTTACCGTAAGCCTTTTGGGCCTTAGCACTGAGATTTAGTGTTATGTCGCTGCACTGGGTGAGGCTGATTTATTACAAGCTATTAAGGAATTCTGCTCTTCAAGTGTATTTCCATCCTTGGGAGAATTTGGCGAGAGTTTAGGAGATGGTACAGGTGAGTTTTCACCTGTGTTTTTGGACTTGATATTTTCACTAGTACCATTTTCTGTAGAATTGGTAACATTGTCATCAAAAGAAACATGCTGCACATCTGTGCTCAAGGCATTGTCGCATAAATGGGATGTGTCTTTATGAGGAACGTCTTTCTTGTGAGAATCTAAGAAAACCACAACCACTGAGATGTTGTCGTTGGAACCTGCACTTTTAGCTGAATCCACAAGAAGTTTAGCAACAGATGATCTATCTCCTCCTTCTGTTAAATGGCGAACTACTAAATCAACAACTTCACCTGGCTTAATAACATCCCACAAACCATCACATGCTAAGATGAGGAAGTCTTCATCACCTGTGGATATACCATTAACCAGTTAGTATGCCCTTCAGTGAGAAAATATATATTAATTTCTTCAATTCCCAAGTATATCTTGTTCTCTCAAAGAGTTTTGCTCTCTGATTTGACTGTTCTCCTTTGAGAAAATTTCATGGATGGTGAAAATACCACTGTATAGTAGAAAGCTTTGAAAGGTAACAAAGTGCCACAAATTTATTTATTTTTAATTCAGTAGTGAACCACAATTGGCCATGTTCTAAACGAGCAGGGGACTGGGTACGAAAATATTTTTTCTGTGTGCGAGCATTCAATATCAGTTGAATTGAAAATCATCTGAAAGAGCATCCAAAAATTAGTAAATTCACCAAATTTGATGGTTATTGGTTTAAACGCAAAGGCATGGTACACTTTTAAAATAAGAGAGCTTAGTATGGATTGGGGGACGCCTGTCCCTCCAATCCATACTAAGTGTACCATGCCTTTGGGTTTAAACCAATAACCGTCAAATTTGGTGAATTTACTAATTTTTGGATGCTCTTTCAGATGATGTGCCCCATTTTTCAATTCAATCGATATTGAATGTTTGTACCGAAGAGAAAATATGCTCGTACCCAGTCCCCTGCTCGTTTAGAACATGGCTAATTATATACACATGAAGCACATTTCAATTTTATGATATCAAAAAACATTAAATCTCAAAAACAAAGTTTCACAGACCTGAATCATAATTAAATGAGTTTCCTTTCCATTTTGTAATTCAATCATATTTACCTTCAAGATCAAACTGCTCAATATCTGGCTCTCCACTAATGTAAGGCTTATGTTCAGCATCACCAATTGCCCGTGATACTGAAAGACTTCCATTTACACGCCAAGCACCAAAATATACAACACAACCCCCAAGGGCCTCAATTCGTTGCCTTTCATCCTATAAAAATAATTATTGTACAGTAATACATATTATTTTTACTATTATTATAAATAATATTAACAATACTAATAATTATTGTTACTATTATTATTATTTTTGTTATTAATATATCTATAGTTTTTTCATATTATTTACTCTTACAGCACTATGCACCATACTGTTGCCACTTGAGGGCGGAGTTGACAATTGTTGTAAAGTAAACGTGATTCTTGACAACTCTGCCTCTCATAGTTCTTGCACTTTTATTGGCCAGTTCAAAGAAAAGCCATTAAAAAGATGTGTAAAAGATGTCAAAAAGTTGTCAAAGCAAAAACTTTATGAAGTGGCAATGGTACAGCTTGCAGCACTGTAAATTAAAGTATTTGTGTGTTGCCAAATACACTAACTGTCCATGGGACATTACAACTTGCTGGTGTATAGAAGTGTGAGAAGGTGCTGAAATGGACGAAAAATATGAAAATATAAAAAAAATACAGCTCCTTTATATAGCACATTGAATTTTGAAACTGCTTGTTGCGAAGAAAAGTAAATTATGACATCAACAATTATGACAAAATAACTGTAGCTACTATATACATATGTATCATAAAACTAATATTAAACCTTTTATTATGCTTTGTTCTTTTAAGCAAGGTTAAGATTGAAGCCATGGTTTGTAATTTTACTCCTTTTACAACCGATAAACGCCAGCTTACATAAATTATGAGGTTCTGTTTCATTGGCAAAACTGTGGTATGTCAGGTCAGTGACTTGATATCATAGGATATCAAGACAGTAGATTGCGCTTCTGATTGGCTGCTTGCAATTTTCGGTACAGTAATCTCTCATACTGCATCTACCCCATGACCTCACACATTCAAACACCAACCCCACCCCCCTCTCGCACCCCACAAAAAAATAAAAAACTTTTGATTTGTGTCAATACCTCTCTATCTGGTTTGTGAGGATTCATCAGTAGACAAGGCTGTCCAGCTTTACAAAGTACAACCTGTGAATCACCTAACCACGCAACATTAAGTGTTTCACCCTTTATGAAGACAGCCACGCCTGTAGAACCACTTCGAAGACCCTACCATGTTTTGAAAAATAAATACACCATGAGTACAAACTGAGTACAAACCTTTCTGCTATATTTGTATCAAGGTTAGCTTAAAAGAACACACAAAGCAACAAAGGGCATGGCATGAGAGAATATACCAGATTTCACTTTAACTTCACTAGAAGGGCTGCCTCTGCAACAGCAAGGATTTTTTTGTCCAAAATATGATCATTTGCATTCCTCCTTCGAACATGCAGTTTATGCTTGGTTTGTGCTGTATTCAGTGCTTTTCTGCACCCACTCCATCCTCCCTATCTGTGCATTCCTTGCTGGTTGCAAGGCTTGGTGAATCTCTGGGTTGGTAAGTATTTCCACTGAATTCTTTTCAGTGTGATGGTGCTGGGTGGTTGCTGCTCTCAGGGTTGCCATGGATACCTGCATGCTTGGTTGTTTTACGCTACCCAAGGCACCTTCCCCAAGCACATCTATTGGAGATGAGTTTAATTGAAACAAAACCACAATAGCTCAGGGCAGGGTGGAAATCATTTTCAGTGTTTCTATTGAGTTTCAAACATAAGTGGAAGTCTCCTTACCTCTCTTTTAGCCTTTGCTACAAAACATTCGTCAGTCTTTTCAAATGCTTCTTTCAACGCCAGACTTGGGTCAGTATCAATGTTTTTATTTCTTGCCAGATGACAATGAAGGTGGGTGGCAGCATAACTGGAAGCATCAACTCCACTATGGCCATCATAAACAGCAAAGAATGCCTGATTGGTGTACTCCTTTTCACAAGGAAAATATCCAAGTCATTATATATTGTCTATATTCTAGAGTATTTAATTCCTCAAGAAGAAAGTCAATGTGATGAAATTTAAACCAATGACATCGCAATCATTACATCAGTTATTTAGCCGGACAATGTTATGGCAAACACCATAGCAGCCACAGAAAGTGTCCACGTTAATGTGGTGTCCATATTTAGCAGGTTATTAAAAAAATGTAAGAGTTAGGGACTAAAACAAAAAAGTCTGCTTACGAGCCTAGTGGCCCATCAGGCCGGAGCTTATCCCGGTTTCCGTAGCATGAAGCGACTAGGAGTATTTCTACTCCCCCCTGGATGGGATGCTAGTCCATCGCAGGGTTACCCCCAGCAGTAAATTCGCCGGTACCCATTTATACACCTGGGTGGAGAGAGGCACTATGAGAGTAAAGTGTCTTGCCCAAGAACACAACACAGCGCCCTGGCCAGGGCTCGAACCCGGACCGCCCGATCCGGAGTCCAGCGCACTAGCCATTAGGCCACCACGCCTCCCACTAGGGACTAAAACAAATTGCCTTTAATATGCACAGATATTTGACCTTGGACATTACTTGCTTCTTCAACATAACATCTTCCTCCAGCCTAACTGGTGTAAAAGGGTTTGCTCGTAAATAATGTCCATGGACAAATATCTTTGCATATTTTTGCACCACATGAAGGTTATTGTCTATGAAGCTTTGTTTAATGACGATTTGACTTCTTGGAAAAGGGATATAAGACAGTTACCCATGCATTTTGACTTGTGTAAGGTCTCTTAAATGTGAACAAATCATATTTTCTACTGACTAAACGACCTCACCCACAATAAGAGATGGCAAATCAAACATGGAGAAAGCTTTTATTTACTATTTGGTGAGAAATGTTACCTGTGGAAATCCAAAGATACTGTTGAACTGAGGCAAGATAACATGTTTATCCTCCATTTTCCTTCTTGTGTTCTTGATGGCGTGAACATATGATTCATATTTCAACTTTGATTTATAAAAGCATGGAGGTTCCTTGCAAACCTCTACAACTTTGTTTACAACATCTTTGGCTATTCGGGGGGCATCAAGTACTGAAAAAAAAAAGACCAATACCATTACTAGGTGAATCAACACCACGGCTGTTATCGAGGGCCGTAACCCATAACACCTGTTATGGCTGAGTTAACAGGCTCATGTTTCTATGCTCCTGGGCATTACAGCATGGTGTCAGGTCTTTGTATCATGGCAGTATTTTCAGTGATGTTTAGCGAGCTCTTCCCCCCCCCCTTCTCCTTTTTTAATTTCTTCTTACTTTTTTACTTTCCACTGACCTAGTCAGTGTGATGGGTGCTAGGGCATGGGGGTTCATGGCTGCTTTGTGGGGATTGCCAGCCATGGGAGCATTATTCCATCTGGGGGTCCGGTTGACCTCAGTGGAGGTCCCCTGGATATCCCAGGCACCCATCCTCCATATACATGAGGCAGTTGGTTAACTTGATGTTACGGGTGATCGAAAATGTTGTGTTATATTACACTTGTATACCATAAAATTCCGGTTATAAGCCCTGGGCTTATTCAACTTTGTAAGGGGTTTTGGGTGGGCTTATAAATGGAGGGGCTTCTATCTGGGGGGCTTATATACAAAATGAAAAAAATGTTTCGAAACGAGCCACGGCAGTGTTGATCGAAATATGCTTTTATGTTAAAAAGTCATAATAAAGCAAATTTAGCCCTGTTTAGTACTGTCATCCAGCAGGGGGGCTTATAGCCAGATGTATTCTTTTGTTTCCAGGTAAATGGACCTATAATGGGGGAGCTTATAAGCGGGGGGGGGGGGGGGGGGGGGGGGGCTTATAACCGGAATTTTACGGTATAGAGGGAAATGCTGTGGGTGATTACTTCAATGTAACGGCCGCTTAAAAACTTTATGATCGCTCTAAACACCATTTTATTTATCGCGTGGTTTTGGAAAATATCCATACAGTGTACCTACCCCACAAAAGGTAATTGGAAATTCCGAGGGTGTGAGGGTATCAAAAGCCAAATTTTTGATAATTGTGAAGAACAGCTCCCCGAACCGACTGTCGGCCGACAAACGGCGATTGTAGGGCGATTTTAGCGAGTGCGTGTCTTGAGAAGTGTATGCCTACGTTTTAGATCAAATCATCTTCGAAAATGATTTCAGCACTTGCCCAGCAGGCTGGAAATTATGAAGGTGATATATTTATAACAAATTAAACTTCATATAAAAGAAAATCTCTGTGAGCAGTCAATTTTTTTGTATCAGTAAGTAGAAGATGTATTACGATGAAATACAATGTTTATCTGGTCTTTAATATTGCTTTCTGTGTCAAGTTAACTCCGGCTTTTTCTGCTTTATTTTACAATAATGTCTGCTTTGGGAAACTGTTGGTCGCCTGTCAGTAGCCTGTCGGCCAACAAATGGCAGACAGTCGGTTGAGGGGAGCTCTTCTTCACAATAACCACATTTTTAAAGGAAACTATGAAGCTTAAGTAGAGGGGTGGAGAGTTCGTGAAAAAAAAAAAAAACAGTTCAAGTGGTAGGTATGAATATTTTCTGGAACAACACATTTTAAAATTTTTCCTTTTCCTTAAAAGTTACTTTCATGACAATGAGGGATGTAACACTATTGCATGATTCGTTCTATCATTTATGTGGCTAAACTTTCCTCTGTAGTGCACTAATATTTACCAAAAACAACTGAAAAATTGGACAATGTACTCACAGGCATCCTCTGATTGTTCTTGTCTATAAATAGCAAGATCTCTTCCAGTGATTTGTTTGACAGCAGCATGAGTGACAAGTGCTGCAGCAACTTCTGGAGCTTCACTACAAGTAGAAAATTTAAACTTATTAATTTCAGATCCATCTCAGTGTGGTGTTGCTCCTCCATGCTGTGCAATTAAAACTACTTATTTGATCATATCATATTATATATTCACATATTAATATCACATAATAAACATTAAAAAAAAAAATTATTGTTTTTGTGACATCATCACTGTAATTTTTAAGCCAACTTTAATGTCACTGTTCCGCATATTCACCTTGAGTAACCAATATTCAGTAACGCAATACTAAAGACAACAACAACAAGATGGCGTAATAGGGGGAACACAGCTCTGTGGCAGGTTAGTTTGTGACTTCAGGCTGTGCGCAGAAAATAAAAGCCTCACTTATCTCCCCACAAACTTGGGGATTAGGATCAGAGTATTGGCAGAGCCTTACTTATCTCTCCAGCACTGCACAGGCTGGATCAGACAAGATTCAGGCAAAGGTATAGAGTTGCAAGGCAAAATAATGCCAAAAGCTTGGGGGAAGTCACTACGCAGACTTAACGGCCACAGATGTGTGCAAGACATGCATCCCCCCAATCTGTAATTTTTAAGCCAACTAATATGTTTATTAATTAAATTAAGTTGTAATGAATAAAAGGGAGCTTGCAGTAAGCAAGGATTTGCTATCTTATTTAAGGATGGGCTCCCAGAAATCTGAAAACAACAGTTTTTAAGAAAGAACAAATTGAACTTAAATTAGGGACCAAGATAGTAGAAATAATATTTCTGTCAGTAGTAAATGTACACTAATCTTGCATTCAGGGCTCAAAATAACGGCCGGTCAACGGACAATGTCCGGCCAAAATGACGATTTGTCCGGACAAAATTTTGGTTCGGCGGTCATTTTGACCGGTCCCGTACACAGCTTTCAAATAAATAACACAAAAAAATTTATTCGCAGTATTTCTTTAAATTTTACAGTAAAATCATAAACTATCATAGCAGCTTGCAGTCACAAATTTGTACAATACAGATGAGACGGTCACGTTCTGCGGATTTGTTAGCAGTTTGCTTAAATAAAACAGGAAACATCCACGTCTGTAAATACGCTAAACAGGCAACAATGAACATCGCATCAATCAACGTCTGCTACAATCTTGGACAAAACTGTTGAAACACTTAGCAAATTTCCACTTATTTGGCCAACAGAGTTCAGTTTTGCAACCCCTTCCCCCCATTTCAATGTTGTTAATGCTTTAGCGTTTTTAAAACAAAGCCTGTCGAACCGCAAACCTCAAGAAACAACATTGAGTAGGGGGGAGGGGGATAAGATATTTTAACCCGCTTGCAAGTCGGGACATTTGTGAAAAATGCGTGAAAATCGTTTGTTTCAACTAGTTTTGTCCAAGATTGTATTAACACGCGTACGCAGTTACAGTTTGAATTGTCAGGCAGGCCGAGAAAAATAGCACTCGTAAGTGGATTTAAAAAACTATATGCACCTTTAGAAAGTATGAGTTTGTAGCGTGTTTTTCACCAGCAAGATCATGAGAAAATAATAAAATCATTAAACGCTTTGAATGTTAAGTCAGCAATGTTTCTTTAAATTGTGCCTATTTCGAACTGAACGTGTCCCCATGTGTGCTGACAAGTTGACCACCTAAGACGTGGTGCTACTTAATTGTCAAAGAGAGTTCCGGTAAACGTTTGCTCGTACTGTACAAAATAAAAAAGAAATGGTCTCTGCGTCCGGCGTCTACAGATTGAAACGATAACTCTCGATATCTTTTATTCTAGCCATGGCATTCAAGTGTTTCTCACCAATTCTATCGAAGTCTTCTTGTGTAAGGCTACTTCCGCGGATATCTATGATTAAAAGTACTTTGCCGTAATTATATTTCAGCAGCTCAATCAGGCACCGCATAGAACGGGCTCAGTTCTCTGTTGTAGGCGACGTTGAAAACTTGGAGAGATCCATGATATTTGAAATGCGAAGTGACGTAGGCTTTCTCGCTAGTCTTGAAGAAAGAGAACTTTTAAAAGAGGGCATCTTATAGGAAGCTCGATGAACAACGAGTCCGTAACTTTGCAGTGACTCAAATCCAAATAGCGCAAGCACCCAATCTTCAAAGTTTGAGTGAAGTCTGGAACGACTTCTTTCTTATGACCGATCCACAGTGCAATAAAAACATCAATTCTCTTGCATCGGCTTAAGATAGAGCAGGAGTATTTCTCGTGTCCCCGGATAAACATATTTTCGCAGGACATCTGGCGTAACTTTCCTCTGGAAGTCAAAGTCGACCTATTTCAGTAGTGTTCGGGAGTAAAGACCAGTGCTTACAACCAAGATCGCCTCCACCCACAAGTCGTTAACTAATGTAAAACTATGCAGAGTAACATAACATTACGGCTACTGGGCATTTTGTTATATGTAGAGTAGAACGCAGAAGAAATGGAAATTCAAAAAGCGAACATAATAAAATGACACTTTTAGAGATCAAAACATTTAAGCTTAAACCTTATACTCTTTAACAACGAGTGTGTTAGCTTATGGGGCGAAATTTTTGGCAGAATAGGCTGTTGCTTCAAAGTAAATACTCAATATTTTGACCGGTCAAAAACGAGACATGACCGAGCAAAAATTGATTTGGCCGGTCAACATGACCGGTCAGTATTCAAAAATTATTTTGAGCCCTGTGCATTGCACCTTAGTTGATGATCCAACTGCACTCAGATTGTCAGATTTAAAATAAACAATTTATTACACTACATGCTAAAACTTTCTATCAGCTGAAAGTTGGTGTGATGCAAAGTCCAAATAAATCAATCAAAGTCAACAAATACTACAATTACAGTACCTAACTTAAGAAATTAACATTCAACTCTTATGGCTAAGAATAAAGAATTAATTAAGAATTAGACAAAAACATTATCACTGTAAATCTTTTGATGTCTGATATAATTGAGTTATTTTTTTAAAAAAATAACTCTTAGTCGGCATGAAGACGTGTTTGGCTATTAAGTGGATGGATGGATGTTGGTTGAGTGGATCATTCATGTATGTATTTCACACCAATCAGATTTGGGATTCTATCAAGGACCAATCAAATTGCGGCTTGTATATATGGATCGTTTTTATGAATATTTGTTTTCGGTTCAAGATACGGCCATTTTTGTTTTGCTATAGATTCGACCTTATTGGGCCGTGTTGGTCTGAAGCCTCTATTACAAGTCTTGATTTTTATGTAGCTTTGGGTGAGAACATTATGTGTGGGTTCTGAAAGTGAAAAGTGTTTGGAAATTTCATCGTGGTGAAGGTGATTCTCTTGGTTTACGGAATCAACTGGTTCAGTTGACGACACAATATGGGTATAGTATTTGTTGACCACTTTATATCAAAATGTTTGATGTTTTTGAGTAGAATAAATATGTATATTGAGAATAAATGTTGTCACTTCCATTTTTAATGTGAGTGTTGTGTGTTTGCTGAACGTTTTGTTTTGGTCCCCAAATGAGAACAAACTGACGCTGTTGTTTGTAAGGGCGAGTGTTAAAGATTTGAGATTCCAACCGCGCGGTGTGTTTAACCTGTTTTCTCTCGGTTAACATGTGCGTTTATTTGGGTTCGAGCTGGAGTTGCCAAATAATAGGTATTTTAGTGAGGTTGGAATGTGGCCGGAGAAGGTTTGACGTTTCCTGCTTAGGAATAGTAGGACTTCACATGGGCGGTCATGAGTTATTTATTGTACTATCGTTTGAAAAGCTCATGACGTGATGATGTTACAAGGGCACGTTTTGTCTCCTCTGCAAATATTAAATTAGGTATTTTGACAACGTGGTTGGATAGCACAGCAAGAGAAAATCATCATTTGTGCCGCGAGTGAGGGCCGTAGGAAGGTATAGTAGTCGTTGTGCGAGTCTCACATTTCAAGCTTCGCATTGATGGCTATCTTTAGTAGTACGGCGGTGCAATGCGGTTATTTCCGTACCAATGACGTAATGCTTGCAAGTGTTTACGTCGGCCAAATTTATTTTCTTTAGATCTCTGAACTCGCCTCGATGAAACAGCCAAAAGATTCACTTCAACTGGCTAAACCGACAAGAAATGGTCGCAAAATTGCAAACAAATTAACGACTGTCGCTTCTGGCGAAATAAACATCGAAAGTAAACATAATCTTGTTTGTCACGTACCGAAAGTGAAAGCTGCAACGTCAGCGCATTCCATGGCTGACGCAATACCTTTTTAGTTTATTGAGTTATTTTTTTCAAAAAAATAACTCTTAGTCGGCGTGAAGACGTATTTGGCTATTAAATGGGTGGATGGTGGATGGTTGGGTGGATCATTCATGTATGTATTTCACACCAATCAGATTTGGGATTCTATCAAGGACCAATCAAATTGCGGCTTGTATATATGGATCATTTTTATGAATAATTTGTTTTCGGTTCAAGGTACGGCCATTTTTGTTTTGCTATAGATTCAACCTTATTGGGCCGTGTTGGTCTGAAGTCTCTATTCCAGTTCTTGATTTTTATGTAGCTTTGGGTGAGAACATTGTGTGTGGGTTCTGAAACCAAAAAGTGTTTGGAAATTTGATGGTGGTGAAGGTGATTCTCTCGGTTTACCGAATCAACTAGTTCAGTTGATGACAGAATATGGGTATAGTATTTGTTGACCACTTTATTTTAAATTTTATGATGTTTTTGAGTAGAATAAATATGTGTATTGAGAATAAATGTTGTGACTTCCATTTTTAATGTCAGTGTTGCGGGTTTGCGCAACGTTTTGTTTTGGTCCCCAAATGGAACAAACTGATGCACTGTGGGTTGTTTGTAAGGGCGAGTGTTAAAGAAATTAAACGAGAAATCTTTGAGATTCTAACCGCGCGGTGTTTAAACTGTTTTCTCTCGGTTAAAAGTATAGCATTAGTAGTTTTCCTATTAGTAGGAGGTTTGGCTAAGTAATAACACGAGCGACCACAAATCTCTCAAGATTTTCCTCCCAAATTAAGAACAACGTAATTGTAATAGGTCGAGGCATGTGCGTTTATTTGGGTTTGAGAGTTGCCAAATAATTGGTATTTTCGTGAGGTTGGAATGTGGCCGGAGACGGTTCGACGTTTCCTGCTTAGGAATAGTAGGACTTCACATGGGCGGTCATGAGTTATTTATTGTACGATCGTTTGAAAAGCTCATGACGTGATGATGTTACAAGGGCACGTTTTGTCGTTTTGACAACGTGGTTGGATGGAACAGCAAGAGAAAATCATCATTTGTGCCGCGAGTGAGGGCCGTAGGAAGGTATAGTAGTCGTTGTGCGAGTCTCGCGTTTCAAGCTTCGCATTGTTGATGGCTATCTTTAGTAGTATGGTGGTGCAATGCGGTTATTTCCGTACCAATGACGTAATGCTTGCAAGTGTTTACGTCGGCCAAATTTATTTTCTTCAGATCTCTGAACTCGCCTCGATGAAACAGCCAAAAGATTCACTTCAACTGGCTAAACCGACAAGAAATAGTCGCAAAATTGCAAACAAATTAGCGACCGTCGCTTCTGGCGAAATAAACATGCAAAGTAAACATAATCTTGTTTGTCGGTGTCGGTAAAACGCCGACTCGGGGTCGGGGTCGGGGCCGGGGCCGGGGCCGGGGTCAATTTTTTAATTTTTTTAAAAAAAATTCACCGAATCAGAAAAAAAAAAATAAAAATTTATATACGCGTGTGGCGCATTTCGAGTTGAAAAAAGCACCTCGTTCACAAAATAGCCGGGAACTTGTTCCTTCCATAAGTTCAAAAGTATAGAAGAAGAAATTTGTGGTCTAGCAGTGAAATTCTAACAGCTAGGCGGATAGACTTCTGAGCGCTAGTTTGAAAGGGTTTCCGGGAACGTTTCGGGCGAGTGATCACTAAAGTGAACTGGCGAAAAATAAATTTTATTCCACGGGCAAATCTCCTTAACAGGGCGCAAGTTAACTCTTTTGTAGCTTCAGGGATTCGTCTCACTAAACGGTCCGAATAAACACCGCAAAAATATAAGGTACATGCAGAACCTTTATGTTCGCCGAGCCGTGGAATGTATCGTGACATTCAGTCTGGCAGTGTCGGCTTTGTATAAAATTAATCTTTTAGTTAAGATCTATGAAACCGTTTAGTTTCATTCAGTTTCCAAACGCAAAAGCCTTGAAACTGAAGGTAAAGTCTCGCAGAATCTTTAAAATGTCTTTGTTGTGTAATAAAGTTAAATTTGACCGAGCTTCTGTAGTCTTCTGCCGGCTGGTTAAACTTCATGATCGCTCATGCGAAACGTCATTTCAAACTTTGATATTGACGGAAATCTTGGAAACTTCGGATGTTTTGATTTCGATCATCGCGTATCAATGCAAACCGTGCTAATTAAAAATGTGTTCCCGCATTTTGGTCACACAAATTGGAGAGATGGCTAGATACCTCCATTTGTATTTTAACAGTATCAGAATGTAGAAACTTTAAGATTGCGGGACATGCGAGCTTCTCTGTCTAAACAAAACAATTCTGCTTCCTTGTAAATATTTTTTTTGGATATGAATGGCGGCTTTATTTTAACGATATAAACCTGAATTACTTTTCTCTTGCTACACAAACGCATCGGCATGTACGATATAATAAACCTGAAAAAGGTCATCCTTCTGTTGGCGAGGGAATATTCATTCGAGCTAGCGCCCAGAAGTCGGCAGCACAATCTATCCGCCAAGCTGTTAGAATTTCACCTGTCGCCTGCTAGACCACAGATTTCTTCTTTTATACGTTTGAACTTATGGAAGGATCAAGTTCCCGACTATTTTGTGAACGAGGTGCTTTTTTCAACTCGAAATGCGTCACACGCTTATATAATTTTTTTAATTTCTTTTTTCTGATTTGGTGAATTTTTTTAAGAAAATTAAAAAATTGACCCCGACCCTGACCCCGGCCCCGGCCCCGAGTCGGCGTTTTACCGACACCCGTTTGTCACGTACCGAAAGTGAAAGCTGCAACGTCAGCGCATTCCATGGCTGACGCAATACCTTTTTAGTGTATTTTAAAATATTCCCAACGCAAAGCGGTTGCAGTTACGTTTACTCATAGGCAAAAGAAAAAAAGACAGCCAGCTTTTTGTAGCCGTTGTTTGGGCTCGTCACGCAAAAAACAACGGCTGAAAAGAAGAGTAGCTTTTGGGGTGTGCAGTCAAGCGTGTCACACAACTTCATCGAAAGCTATTTTTAGCACGGCCGTGGGAATATCACGTTTCTGCTTCTAGTTGCGAGATTAAAATTGTACCAGTCCAAGTAAAATCGTCACGTGGTTTGACCGAAATGCACTGGTGACTAGAGTTGTTTGTTTCTCGCGTTCGTCGAAAGAAACACCTACTTGCTTGCAGAAAGGTTTCTGTGATGAAAATAACGGAGCCATTTCAGAAACCCGAGAATACTTTGTTCTTGTTCCATCTGGCTATTCGTTTGCAATTTCTGGGTCAATTTGGCTTTCTTAGAGAGCGTGTTTGCGATTTTGTGATCATGTTTATGGTAAATATTGTCAACAGTTTTCAATCCATGTTCTGATGTACTTAGCGGTTTTCTTTCGGCTTGGAATGAAAGGGGATGGATAGTTGAACATCAAGGTAACCTTAAAAGTGACTACCAGATATTTTTTTCTGTTTACTTTTGAAGAAATTACTGACGTATTTATTGTCTTCAACGGTATGGTTCGATCGATCGGTTGCACACCATAGTCATATTTATAAGGGAAAGCAGCCTAATTTTAGAACATTTGCACAATTTCTTTTTAAATTGTTTTTGAGTTATTTTTCCAAAAGTAGCTCTTAGTCGGCACGATAGACCTTGCACATGAACCATGCACAAATAGCTCAACCCATGAAATAGACCATCCCAACAGGACTAACACCCAGTTCTACCTTAAGCGACCCAATCAATTGAAAAAATAACTCCTGCACGCTTAACGTGCCTATGTTTTATAGTATGCTGCATATATTTTCAAAATTATAAAGAAGGATTTATATATTATAAAATCATTATTACGTCTATTGCCTCTGTTTGGGGGAAATAATTGCCCGTTTTCACTGATTTGTATTGATTTCTACATATATTTGCGTTACACATCTCTTTATTTAAGTGTCATATGGGTATGTTACAAGAGATCTCTATTTATAACACAGCACTTTACTAACAGTCTGCATAGTTCTCTCAAGCTGAGAGACTTTGTTGCTTCCCAAAAATAGTTGATCCCCTGAGTAGGTCTTTATCATGCTGGTTCTTTCTGGTTAATTCAATCTTCTTTGTCAGGCTCTGTACTTATTATTCCTATTACTGTTTTCATTGCAATCTTATTGTTATTTCTATAGTATTATTTACTGGGAGTGTCAATAAAGAATTGTATTGTGCATACCTAACTGCAATTAATGAATAGCGTCATATTACAGCCCTACCTATCTGCAACAACCAGTGAAACAGATCATTCTGTCCTCATGCTGGTTATTGCATGTAGACAGACTCCACTTTATTTCAGAAACATAAGATAACACATTTGTAGACTGTGTGTTACTCACCCTGGTTTATTTACGGATGGATTATAACAAAACTATCTGTTAAAATCTTAGACAATACTGTGGATTATATAGGCTAATATATGCAGCACAAAATGTAGGTTTACTGAATATTCAGAGAGACTGCTGTGAAACAACAATCAAAACATGTATTAAATGTTTTAATTACATAAGTCTCGCTTAACTGCCCAATTGTCATGCCTAATTCACACCAAATATTATTCATCCAGCTGTCAATGATTTATTGTTTTTATCGAACTCTGCAATAATTCTTTTTTCAATTGAATTAACCTGTATCAAGATCGATTCAAAGAAACGACAGAGAATATTAACACACTGTAAATATCGGATCTTTGATTGTAACGCAAAGAATGAGAACCAATATAAGTAACTTATTTTAATATTACACATGACTCTGTCGATTTATTTCATTGACGACCAAAATATTGCCGACTGAATGTCGCATACTGGAGATGGTGTTGAGCTTGGTTACACCCATTAAAAACTATCACTTCAAACATTATTGAGTTATTTTCATTTAATACATTTAGATCAGTGCAAGGCTTATTCAATCACGCTATCTATGCGAATGAAAATCTAATATAATCCTGCTGAACAAAACAAAACCCTATCTCAAAGACATCCTAGCTGAATTCTTGACGTTTGTAAATAAAAGCTTTTCAGCCCAAACCACAACTACAAAACATTTTGAAACGTTTAAAGACGTTTCTTCTTTTAGAAAACTGCGGGGGTCGTTCAAATTTTTTTAAACAGAACATTGTGAATCTTCCACATTCAACTCGCATAAATTTGTAAACACACGCAAAGCTGAGCGATCGAATTTGCTCAAAAGTAAACAAAATTAGCTCACGCTAAAATAACTCGAATTGGCATCTACTTGGATAGCAGGCATGGCAGCACTAACCTTTTGGTGAGGTACTGCGAACACCAGTCGATGCATTCTCCTTCTAGTTCATTGACAGAAATCGATAGCGGTGTTACTCGAAACGGTAGAGGTTCATCTTCACCAAAGGCGTTGGGTCGAACCGCCACAAATTGGCGCAAGAATTCATCCGTTTCCCGCTTTTCCTCCTCAGTCAACAGAACACTCATGACCAACAGAGTTTAATAAACTTGGAAACCTCACATATGGCAAAGAACGTATGAAAACTCATCTCGCATTATCGCAGCAGAGGAAAACCCTTCGCTTGCCCTTGCAATATACTATGTCTGTTGACTGTCGATTGAATCAAAGGCGCGTTCGAAAAGGATCATGGGTCACGTATCGAAGGCGGTCACGGTCACGGAACACTTACTACGAACTGATTTGCTTGAAGTGATTAGAGAACATGACGTTCTACAGCAAACGCGAGCTGGCGTTCTACAGCAAAGGGGAGCAGGGATGGCGCAGTGGTGAGAGCGCTCGCTTCCCACCAATGTGGCCCCTCCTCAAAAACCAACACTACCAAATTCCAATTCGATCGGGAATTCGAGGGCCACAGGTTTGTCAGTCGCGAGACTGTTATGTGCTACCCTCGTTAAACATAGTTGATTTGATTTTTGATTTTGATTTGGCCTTTCATTTAGTTTCCTTGTTATCGAATTCTAAAATAAATCTCTCACAAAAATGGGGAAAAATCGTACATTCACAACAAACGTAAACCTACTTACTTCCGCGTACAGACGGCAGAAGTAGCAGTTCATGAACTTTGGTAATTACTATATAATACATATTTTAAGGGGGCTAACTTAATGGAACGGGAGGAGGAAAGGGCTACAAATTTCCAAAAGACTTCAGAGGCAGACACCTCTAACAGGATTGAACTAACAGACATTTATAAACTAACAACCGACTGTACAGGGACCGCGGAGACCATTTAAAAGTGGTAGGGCTAAAAAATCTGGCCGGCGAGACAAACAATTTTTAACAATATTTGGCCAAGATAAACAAGCATTAGGGGCCACTGTGCCGCCATTTGTCATGCATTTGCACGTCATCATGTATATATACAACCCCAATATATATAACATAGCCGTCCTCACTTGGCATACCATCCAATACAGTAAATATGTTAATAATACTACCTAAGCTCTCTACTTTTATTTTGAAGTTGCAAAAACTTCTCTTGCACGATTCTCGTTGCGAGAAACAAACTCTTGTGCGAAGTCAGCTACACAAACACTGTCTTTTGAGGCCCCATTGGTCTCTGTTCTCTGTTCTCTGTTTGTGGTCATTTACACGGCTAGGCTGCTATAGCCTGTTCCAGGCTCTCGCTCAGTGGGGCAAAAAGCGGGCAAGTAAGAATTGAGTGGGGGGGGGGGGGGGGGGGGGTCTTGGGAAGGCAGGAAGGCGCGTTAACAATACCCCCCCCCCCCCCCCCCTCAATACTCTTTTGCTCGCGCTCCTCCGCTTTTCGCCCTAATGACCGAGAGCCTGGAAAGGCAAAGGCTGCTAAACCTTTCGTCGTCCATACTGGATCTAAGACACGTCTTCAGAGGCCGGGAAAGAAAGAGAAGAACGCTCGCCAGCAGCGTTGGTAGCAGGATTTACAACAAACAGCCAGCAGATAGTTTGGACTTCCTAAAGGAGCTTCTTCTCTGGTTGTGGAACCTTCGACACCGCCGACAGGATGTCGTCGAAAGACATATCTGCTTCCAAAACACTTTTAGATAACTGCCCGGGTAGCGTCCCCGAGTATCAACATCTTGGCAGTAGGATGCTTCCCGAAGTTGAACTCTGACTCACAGTCGTCACCATTAGCAGCTTTAACCAAGAGTCTCCATCTGGGCGTAGGAGATAAAGCTTTCCTGGTTAAAGCACTTGTCGATATCACTGACGATAAGATCAAGGGCTTCATAATGCACCCTTCTAAAGTGTTCTTTGGCAGTACGGCAGGTACGGTGAGAACGCCTGCGAAAATAACCTTTGACTTCGTGTATTATGGAAGAGTAGACTTGTTTCTTGCTTTCAAGTGGTAAAATTCATAAAATAACCATATCATCTGGGGTCCTAAAAAGTCAACCCAAGCAAAACAGTGGTAGGGCTATAGCCCTACCAGCCCTCTCCCTCCGCGATCCCTGCTGTAAACTACCTTATTATAGGCCGGAATATAACGAAGCGAAAATTACAAAATCAACGCAAATTTTCGAAAAGTTTTGTTTACATGCATGTAACTCAGTTTAATGCTTTAGGCGTAATGATTTCTGCCTGCGCTTTTTACAAGACAAAACAACAACGTCCAAACAACAGAACTCGAGGTTTAATATCGGTAATGAGAAGACTGAAAGGCGATAGACATTTTGCTCAAGAAAGTAGAAGAAGTAAGCTACCCTTTGGAGATAACGATCGTTACACAACAACAACAACAACAACAACAACCATTTTATTTTGCCAAATTAAATTGAGAAAAAAATTACAGCAGAATAGAAAATTAACTGAAATAGGCAAAAAAACTACTCAGAATAGAAATAAACTAAACGAGCTGAGTAGTTACAAAAAAGGAATTTAATTGCTTGACGAGGTTGTACATAAAAGAAGACAAAAATAAACTGAGCCAAGTAATAAGTAATTAAGTACTACGCAAAAAAGAAAAAAAAAAAAAAAAAAAAGAAAAGATGGAAAAGACAGTACCAGTTAATGTTTGAATTAAAACATATAAGTTTAATACAAGCGAAAAGGAAGTTAAAATACTAAGCCAGCATTAACCATAAGTACTTACATAACGCTTTTTCATAGTCTGCTTAAATGAATGGAGAATATAAAGAAATTTTAAATCAATATTGAATGACTGACTCTAACCGGAGTGGTAGATAACTTTTCTGGAAATGAAGATAGTTACATATAAATTATAATGCATCAAATATTTTTCCCGCGCCTGATTGGTCTAAACACGTCACGTGATGCAGCCAAAACTGGGGAATATTAAGTATCACCCAACTAGTGGACTAATGCAAATCCTGCATTTTAATTGGCTACGCTACTAAGGGATTATTAGTAATAGTCATCGAGTAGCGAAATTCGCCAACGCTTTCTTTCATTTTATTCCCAAACAAATCTTTTTTCAACTTGCATTTGCTAACTTTATTATTGCTTTTTCTGTCCGACTAGCTGGGTGATACTAAAACAATTGGACCCTTCGCCCTCAAGGGCCACGGGTCAATAGCCCATTCAGCTTTTTCAAATTTTGTAGCTTTAAACTTAATAAATGGACAATAGTAGCTCTAAAAAAAGAAATAACTGTTAGGGACGGACCATTATTTTTCGCCTTAATACATATGATGGCCCCCAAAATATAACAACAAGCAATAACATATGTATTAAGGCTTTTTTTGTAACGTTCGTTTACAGCATATTTTAGTTATTATTCACTTTCATGGGAAGTTGCAGCTAGGCACGCGAATGTGCTATATATGCTGTTCTTTGCTAGTTGTATTCATTCCCTGAAGAAGTCTCAGTTAGAGACGAAACGCGTCGGAAATAAACGACAAGCTTACAACTACAAGAAGTCTTTCCTTGTGCTGCTCACTAGTTTGCAAACTATTTTTTTAATACATACTGATGTTTGCAAACAATTTATTTTGTCTTTTTAGGCCCTGCAAACAATTTTTTTAAATATTTTTCATCCCCCTCCCCCTCCAGAAAAATAATGGCCCGTCCCTCATGTCGCAAAATGGCACTATTACGCCGGCAAAATAGCACTATTATGCTGGCACAGGCGGCATTATGCTCGATGCTCCACCTATAGTATTATGCTCGAAATTATGCCGGCATAATGTGTTAACCCCTAGTTCACCACTGAGGACATTGGAGAGTCCCGGTTTTTTGAAGAGTCTTTTGATCACGTTAACGTTATTGTTGGGAAATTAGCCTGAAATTTCAGTCGGTTCTTCCCCTAACCCAAAACCCTCCTGGGGAGGGGGGGGGGGGGGGGGGCGTAGGCGGAGCACTGGAAACCACTGAAATTTCAGTTCTTGAAATAGAGGACCACAGAGGGTTTGGCAAGGTTGAAGCCAACAGGAAGCTAGTTTATAGCCTCACTGCACAAACCCAATAATCTCGACAAATTCCACGCTTTAAAATGCAAAGCATTTATTTGTTAAAATGGCGTTGATCCTTTTTCTTTGCATATCATATCCGCCACAGACATAAATTTGTATCCAGAAATAAATACATTTTGCTAAAAACTTTACACTTCTAATCCAACATAATTTAGGACTTACATAAATATAAACGTTTGACATAAATTAATGATTTGGAATTCGTTTAACGTTTAATTTACATTAATTTAAGTGGCACGAAAGCCCTTGATTTGAAAGCTTTTCCTTGCAATGCATTGCGTACCTTTTAATAGTTACGTTCCTCGCGCGAAAATTAAAGAGCGCGACGCTCTCGCGTGGTTGCTTGCGCGTGGATGAGAAAATGACTATTAGTAAACTTGCAGTTAGGCGACTAAAATTCTCTAAAAAGATCAATTTTCTTTCACACTTCATCAAATGTTGTTTTTTTTTTCTCATATAAAATTCTAAGGAAATCGCGGTCCTTGTAGGAATTTTTGGTGTAACTCGTATGGAAAAAATGGACGTGTTTCTCCTCACGGTAAAATTTCTGAATTTATCCCTATCACCATCACCGGTGAAAAGAAAAGAATTGAATTTGATAGCTTTTCATAAAATCTATGTACAATATACGGGTTATAGGAGAGACAGAATGAATATGGCATATCCTTAGAAAACCTTGTGAAGATAACTTCGCTAACCAATCAGTTTTGCTTCCTGAGGCTGAGACACCTTATAACCATTTGTCTGAAAATGAAATTCACACTCTGTATCGGGCCCAGCCTAAAACTGGACTGAGTATCAAGCTAACCTAAATTGCCGGTCAAATTTCTGACTCATTTTGCCACAGTTTCCACCAACTGTCAATTATTTTATTCGCCGAGTGTCTCGATAAATGTGGAGAACGCCCCATTTTATCCAATCTTTCTACCAATGTAGAAGAAGAGACCGTTTTAAAGGTCATATGATTAGAATAAGCTGGTGTAACTGTAAATTAAATTGTCTTTGAACACCAATGGACCCCGTGTAAAGTCTTGATAAAGAAGTTGCAGCGAATTGAAGTGAAGTTTGATCTGATCTACTGTCGCTTGTTCTGGTTACATTCTCTGTTGTGTGTCCCCCAAGCAGACAGCTGCAAAATAAAACAAGCGTCTCTATTAGTCAGGCGTAACGGAACAATTAGTCCATCTAACACAACTACTAACGGAAATGCTTACTCTTGGTAACTGAAACAGCTTTACTCATTGTACCACTACCATGCGTAAATAAAATACACTCAAATATCCGACAAAAACTGGCTTCAGCTACTCTCTGATAAAGTAAAAACATCACTAGTTGGACAACAAATGCTGTAAATCTTTTTTGTAATAAAGAGCAGGTACAAGGCAAAGTAAATAGACACATTAGCCCATTCTTGAAACCACGTGCAAATCGTAATAAAATTAAGGGTTAATATTGAGTCACCTCCATCGATGTTTCGGTGACTACAGAGGTCGCTGTCTTACCTGACACTCAGAGCTGCAGTACCAGGCCGCCTGGCAGCCAGAACACAGAAACGAGGCATCGCGCTTGCACACTGAACACCGGTTCACTCCATCGTCGTCTCCTTTCCCCGCGCCGCCTTTACTTTCCTCCCGTTGGGGTATCAGTGGTCCTCCTTTAGGCGGTATAAACCCATGCACTGCAGCTCCTGGGTGGACTGCAGGTCTTTTGCGATCAATTACTCCATGAGAACGAGCAGCTTGTTCGCGATTACGATGCCATAGAGAATCTCGTTCAAATATTGCAGCACTGTTGGATGTATTTCTAACAAGTTCATTGTCGCGCGGACGAACGATTCTGGCGTCCGCCGTCTCGCTTAGTTTATCTCTTACTTGAGATGAGTTCACTAGATGGTTTTTAGGACTCGGTATTCGTGCCTCTTTCCTTTCCAAACTCAAATGCTTGGAGTGTGGAACTGGACCAGAAGAGGAACCCGAAGGCTCGCTCATTTTAAGTCTTTTCACTCTTTCATACTCTTCGCGTTCGGTAACGTGACTGAACTGTGGAGGCGAAGGATGGCGCATGAGAATTCCACCATGAGAATCAATTTCACTGAATCTTCGTTTTCTTTCTTCTGCAACTCTCTCCATGAAAAGAAGGCGCTCACGGTCAGCCATTCGTTTCTCTCTTGCTCTCATTGCGTCAATGTGATCTCGCTTTTGTTCCATTCTGAGTTGATGTTCTTTGCTGAATACAAGTGGGTTAACTTTATCTTTGAGTTCTGCGTGAAGAAGTCTTCTGTTCGCCTCAATTTGTTCTAGACTCAGTCGTTGTCTTTCTCGCTCTCTCTCGCGTTCAATATCCTGTAAGCGAAGTAAATAAATGGCCTAATTAATCCACCGCAATACAGTTGTTATTCTCCTAGACTGGTCAGTTGCTCTATACAGCCTAGAAATATTATTATCATTTAATTAAACGACCTGAGTTATGTCCATAGAAAACTCAGAGGCAAGTTGACGTTAGGTTGTTAGAAATAATGCCTAAATTACAAATTATACTGAAAAAGGGAGATAAACAATTTAATTATGATAATAAACGGAGAAGAATATCGCTTTTAAATTTCAACATCCCGGACGCTGCCATTTTGTCGCTATTGTTGGGAAGCAGAGGTTCTTTTGTGTGATACAATTGGACAACGCATTGACGTCAAATATTTCAAAATGGAACCGCGCGGGAAATTTAAAAGCGATAATCTTCTCCGTTTATTATTTTCTGTTTATTATTGTTATTAAATGTTATATCTTCCTTTTGCAGTAAAATTTGTAATTTGGGTATTATTTCAAACAACTCAACGTCAACTTGCCTCAAGAGCCGAGGTTCCCTTTAAAAATTGAATGCATCGAATTGAAATTACTACAAACGATAAAGAGCAAACACTTTAATCTCAGTTGAATTTTGGAGGAGAAAAGATGATTATCCCTGCCGACTCTATAGGAATACTTTTCCGCGAAACCGGAAAACTATATTGATCAGAGGGTCAGGGAAAATTGATTCATTTTCCTATGCTCAGTGAATAGATAAAAGTTTCATCTAACCTGTCTGATATGCGGTGGTACGTCCTTTCCAACCTCTGCTAGGTGACTCCCTGGCTTCCCAGCCGCGGCGGCCAGTCGCTCCATGGCTTGGCGTGAATTCATCATCAGTCCATACTCCCGAGAGGCAAGGGAAGTCGGTGGGGAATACACATGAACTTCGGAGGGTAATCGAGCGGAGTCGGGGCCTCTTCGTTCCAACGAACCATCTGGTCGGACAAAGATGGATTTTCCGATGGTTGCGCCACCCTTACTGATAGGTAAGGACGAAGCCATCCTGCTAAGTAGCTCGCGATGTGAAGGCTCCGACGCTCGAATTGCTTCTCCGCGCCTGTGCATCTCCAACTCGTGCAGAGCGGCCATCCGGGGATCTACTCTGGGATCCATCCGGGGATCTATTCTACCCGGGATCGCCGGAAATGGTCTGTCGGGAAATACTTTGTGGCGGAGAGGTGGCGAAAGCTCAAACGGCATTCTCGACCTATTGCTACCGTCCCCAGCACGCAACAGTAAAATCTCCTCGGGGCGCTCTCTTTCAGAGATAGGTATTCTTGTGCCGTCTTTGTCTCTTAGCTCCAGTCTTGGGTCTTTCTCCTTGACTTGAAGGAGCTCCAAACTCCTGCTTCTTGCCTTGTGTTCTCCTGACTGCTCCAAGCGAAGCCTGTGTTCCGTTTCGGGGCTAAGCTGTTCCCTAGAGCGTTGTTCATCTCTGTTCCCAACCTGTCTCATTTTATCGTCAAGCAGTCGAAGACCTGGGTTTACGATATTAGAATTTCCGTGTAACGACTCCGCGTTTCGTTCTCTTTCTAGACGGCCAGCTTGTCCTAAAAGCTCTATCCCTCGAGGACCCAGCCCTTCCTTGCCATCCGATAACTTTCCAGTGTGTGAGACCGCATCCTTTGCTGACTGCATCCTTAGGAATGGCGAGGTATGTCCTCTGCCTAATTCCTCGCGCCTCTGCCGCTCAGAAGACAGTCTTACATCTGCTTCATCTAACGGTCGAAGGCGTGGAGGCCCTGGCTTGAGAAACTCGCTCATGACAGAGCTGGGTTCCCTCTCCTCGACAAGGCGTCGCAATGAAATGGTCTGCTCCCTCTTATCTACAGGTGAAGTCGCCGAACTGTGTGCTCGCCCAGGAGATATCAAACTTGGATCTTTAGAATGCGGCGGGGTTGTCAACTTGGCCGGTCCACGTGACGGGGAAGGAAGGCCGGATAGCATTAATTCCCCGGGGAGTGACTTGGGTTTCAATCCTTCGTCCACCTTCGCTCTCATCATTTCTTCTTCTCTTCTTCGATTGAGATCAGACAAGGTAAGCGGCTGATGAAGGGGTCTCCGCTCGTGCAAGGGGGGCATGTTAGGTACGACGTGTTCCCTGGGGGACCTTTCAGGAGACTTCTGGAGTTGATGAGGAGAATGCAAAATATCTGCTCCAAAGCGCCTGGCTTTCTCCTCGTGCAAAGCTTCCAGTTCTCTCAGAGTAGCAGGCGAATGCTTCCCAATTTGCTGAAGATGTGAAAGCATCAATGGAGGGCGCTTTCCTGGAACGTGCGCAATAGGCTTCACTACTTTCGGTGTTTGTAGGGCCGGTTTGTCACCAAGGGCGTCTCTACCGGGTGGAGACTGCTTGTCAGATTGGTAGGTCTGACAATCTGGTTGTCGGCACTGTCCTTTGTCGCACTCGCGACGTTCGCGTGACATAACTGCAGACAAATGGTCGTGACTGTGAGGTCCAAACGCGTGTATTGGACCATGATGACCTGGAATATCAATGAGTCCCGAGTGAATACCTCTCGGATTGTTGCCGTGAAAAGGACAGTTCACGTCCCGCTTGCATGGTACCCCAGACTTCATGTTACCGTGCATATGGTGTCCACAGTTGGTTGCAGGATATCGCCCTGCTTGGGACATGGGATTTCCAAACATTCCCGGTCCAGGTACTGCAGCACTGTGGGTAAGAAGATGCGGAGTGAATGTTCTGGGAGAATATCCCTTTAAATGCGGAGACGTGGGACCTAGGCCTGGTGAAATGGGCATACCATTCCCATCGTGCATCGGCACAACTGGAATCAAAATGGCGGCGCGGTGTGGTGGCATGTGCATTGGTCGGCCAAATTTATCTTTCATACTTCCTGGAATTGTAGGATTCACAGTTCCGAAAGGCTTCTTTGCTGACGAGAAAGGTGTAACTCTGTCAGGTGAAGAAGCGCTCAAAGATTTTACAGGCGATTTCAGTGCCTCCTTTTGGCTTGAATCATTAGATTTAGGTGTGGAGTGTTCATGAGCCGATTGTGGGGCGTCGTTAGCCTTAACCTTTTCTTCTTGGATGCGTTTCTTTTTTTCTTCATCATCGTCTAGAATTTCAATAGGACTGATGACTTTACGCGGTTGCTCCGCTTCACTCGAAGCATGTTCGCTATACCGTTGATTCTCTGACGTGAATGCTTCTGTCTCCTGGGGTTCGTCTGTATTCACTTTGTCATCCACAATCTTCCTTAGCTTAGGTAAAGGTTCCAAACCAGGAGCTTCCTTTGATGGTAAAGCGTGTTTTAAAGGCGGTGGCGGCGGCTTACTCTCTGGCGACTTAAAACCAGTTTCAATTCCGCCACTGGATTCAGGCGAGGAAGGTTTTAATCGGGGTAATGTTTTCGGTACATTGGGTGGAAAACTTCTTCGCAAGAAACTTCTATGAAGTTCATTTTGAAAACCATCCCGTGGAGGACTCACTGGATCTTCATGATCGCTCTGCTGATTTGGGGAAAACGCGGCACGGACTTCAGGTTTTTCGGCCACCTCAACTGGTGACTTTCTTGTGCTTTCTTTATCTATCACATTCTCTTTTTCGTCAGAGTGAGGATGCTCTTCTTCTTTGCTAGCTTGGTTGTCTTCCTTTTCCTGCTCGTCGGTTGTATCTCTTGCATGATGCAGAGTGTCCTCGGCGCACAGTTTGTTCTGCTGCAGAAGCCTTTCCACAAGCCAGTTGTGTCTTGGCAGATCTCGCGCGTAGCGGTTTTGACTTATGAGATGAGGCGGCGTGGATCTTTCTCTGTCCTTTTCCTTTTCTTCGCTCTTTCGTTTCGTTTTGCCGATTCGTTTTTCTTTCCTGGCTTGTTCCCTTTTCCCATCCTCCTCCACTGCGCTTCTTTGTGAGTCAGCGTTCAGTTCCTGAGCGCTATCACAGTTATCTGAGCCAACAGTCCCCATGGCAACGACCTCTTCGATAGTATTCTCTGCGTAAAAGCACTCTTCATTGGGTGAAAGCGATCGTCTTCCACCGTGTTTAATGTTCCCGTCATCTTTTTCATCCTGACCACTTTCGTGAGAAGCATTTGACTTGTTGTCTTTGTGAGGATTGTTATCGTTGTCTTTGTCAACTGACCCGTGACTCGGAGAACCTCTTGAAGTCGTTAAATCATTACACGCGTTTGGAGTGTCCATAAGTGTCAAGAGCCCTTTTCCTTCCGCTGCCGCCGCCTGCTCTAATGATTCGCATGCTTCTTTACTCTTGCTATGTAACGTGTCATCATCGCTTTCAGAATCAAGCTGTTTAACTGCTTTACTTGCATTCGCTTCTTTAGCAGCTGAACGAGCTTTGCTCCCTTTGGATTTCCTGCGCGGGTTATTCAAAACGGGTTTATGAACGTTCTTGTTGTTTTTTGGTTTCTTGCGTTTCTTTTTCTTGATTTTCCCGCGGGACACTGGCACTCCACCCTCGGGTTCACTAAGTTCACCAGCATCTGACATACCTTCGATGTTCGAAAGTTCCGATTCGTTAGCGACATTCTCCGAGTTTTGTTCGGCATTGTAAGAATTATTCTGAGAAGTTCCATTCTCTTGGAGTCCATCTTTCACTTCAGCATTTTTCTTTACAGTTTTGCTTTCAGAAGCTTCCACACTGCAAGGTTCTTGCTTGCTTTTTGTCACCTTTTCTAGGCATTGTTTTTCACTCGGGTCTGTCAATTGTGTACCGTTGACTTCATGACCGCATACATGTTGGTTCCACGAATCTGTGATCTCGTTTTCAGCATTTTTAACACCGTTTATCTCGTCCATAACAGAAGAAACTTCATCTGTTCCTTGTGGCTCGCAATCATTGCTGTGTTTACTGGAATGCTCGCACTGCATGTCGGGCTCTTCCATCAAGCGCGCAATTTTCGAGCTTTTGATACTGCTGTGATCTGGGTCATTAGGTTGTAGACAATCCATGCTGTCACACACAAAGCTACTCTCGGTAGTTTTGTCATCACCGTTTGAATTTCCTTCATCGCTAGGGCACTCACAAGACACGTATCCAAGATTGTTAATCAAACTTTCTTTGGAACATAAGCCGGTTTTCGATGGCGAATCTATCGAGTCGTAGTTTTCATCCAGTCCATTGCATTTTCCTTCAGGCATGGAATCCAGTCCGTTTTCAGCCAAGCTCAAAGTCTTTGGATAAGTTGGGCTTCCACCATTCGCTTTAAGTTCATCGTCCGAAATTTTCCTATTTTCCATAATAGGTTTTTCTATATCGGCATCGCTAAAAGTAAGCTCGTCATCAGAAACGTTCTCAAACTTTAACGGTTCAAATTCAGGCCGACTGGTGACCCTATCTGCTTCACAGTGTCCTCCTTCGGATACGGGTTCTGCAGAAGACGGGCTTGTAACTGAGTTGTTCTTGTAACGCATCCCTTTGACTTCAACTTTACTCTCATTCACAAATTCGATGCTTTTCATTTCTTGTACAGTTCCTCTGCGTAAGAATCTGTCAAACAAGGACTCCCTCTCGACTGGAAGTTTACAAACAATATCATCTGTATCCTGGTTTGAATGTTCATTATTGTACTCTGGGGAGTGGTCTCCGTAACACCGCTCATACATGGAATGACCACAGTCCTTCTCTTCCTCGTGACACAACTGCTCGTGAAAGTTTTCCTTGGAGAGCTTCTCGTCTTCAATTTCCACGACTGCCCTATCTGTCCCAAGACCATCTTTTCTGTTATCGAAGATGTCGACAAATTTCTTGGTCAGTTGCTCGCGTTGCAACAGTTCTGCGCGAGCAATATCTTCGCTAAGTAATCGCTTTTGTCGCGCTAAATCCTGCGTTAGTCTTTGTTTTTCCCGCGGCGCGTCACGCCTATGGGAAAGAATTTTAGCAGCTTTATTCTCATCTATTTGTTGATATCTTTTACTTCCCGGCGGATCTCTGACCGGAGATAATTTTCTCCCCTCGGAATCTTCCGCAAGTCTTGTGTTCCGTACAGGAGAGCCATAGCGCCCCGAATGGCGTGGAACCTCGTTGCTGTGTCTCTGATAATGATGCGCGCTTTTGCGCTGCTGGTTGGCGTCAAATTCTGAGTTTCGATCAGGATACTGATCCCTTTCCCGAACACCCGGGCGACCCGCGGGCCTACTGGTCCCTCGTCCACGTTTATCACCAGCTGATTTCGATCGGTGACTGAACGTGGGCCTTCCTCGTGGTTTAGCTCCGTCTCGTGGATGCATGTGCGAGGAAAAGTAATAGCTTGACATATCGCGCGAGGGCACCTCGCTTCCTGCCTTAATGCTGACTCTTGGTAGATCTTTCTCGTCTTCTGTTGAATTTCCTGAACTCACGCAAGTTTCTCCGGACTTGAGCTGAAGGGAATTCAAAAGAAAAACTATTAAAAACGAAATATTTACCTGTTACGCATAGTAACTGCTGAGTCACTTTGACACAGGATTCACAAACCAGAATACGTTAAATAGTTCCCCGCACCTGGCTTAGCGTGTTATAATAAAAGGAGCTACGTGCAAACAGCATTTCGAGTCAGTTCCTTGCTAATACAGCCGCAGAATGTGACATTAACAGGATTTAAACACTAATCAGGGAGATGAAGGTAACTAAGGCGAGCGATAGACCAGACTGATTTTTTAATTTCGTATTATGGAAACAAAAGTATTTACCACATGATAACCTGTATCAGTAATGACACATTTCAATATCTGTTTGTGTCCTCAACCAATACAACTTTCAAGGGCTACTTGAATGTAGTATTATCAGTATTTTGTATTTTGTCTGATATCTTGCTACCGGCGCCGCCAAATGAAATGGAGAACTAAAGCTTCAAACGCTATAAATACCACACTAACATTACCTTAAACTCCGTAACTTTAGCAGAACAACAATGAAAGCTGTAACGCGAAGTCCCGCAAGCAATTGAATTGCAACTTATCAAGCAAGTTTCACGTACCAGTCGACCGTAAGCTCGCTACACATCGTCGTCTTAGCGTTTATTTACGCTGAATGAAAACATGCAATACTGCTACGGCTCAGTACAGTCAGTATAGCAATACTGGCCGAGAACAAAAACAGTAAGCAGATATTACCCACTTCAATTATTTACCAACAATACCGCAGTATTCGGCAGCGTGTTAAGCTTGATATTGGCCCGCGCACATGGTAAGATACACTTTCGGTGGTAAATAACACATCCGGCTGTATGGCTGGTATGTCGAGTCATATTCGATCACTATTCATATCTAAATACGTATTATTTCCTTTACCGTTTTTTTACATAACGAGATGATGAGGAAACTCGAAACGTGTTGGCAGCTGAAAGGAACACGATTAAGAGGTCAGACCTTTCAGCACATGACTCCTGCGAGTTGAGAGTCCTTCTTCTTCTTCTTTCTTTTTTTCTGTCACGCTGTCATTGAATTACGCAAGCATACAAAAGCTCGTGACCAGCTCATGCAGAACCACGAACACCCCAAGTCAGGTCAATAGCATCTAATTATGTTTTTGTGTTTGATGTTATTGATTACTTATCTATCTATTGTTCCTGGGGCCAAAGCGAACGTGACTCGAGCTGAACGCGCGTAAGAGCAATTCAACAATTTCTAACTGATTCCACGAAAGTTGAAACCACTCCCAACAAAAAAAGCCAAGTACATCACGTACAGGGTCAAACGAACTATTAAACTTGTGTATCAATTCCTTAAATAGACCTCCACAAAGCAGAAAATTGGCGCCAAAGATATCATATATTGAGCCTCTTCCGGGATATATAGGCCTTCTAAACCGATATTCCATTCTTAGTTATTAATAAAATAACAAAAGATTGAGTGATTTCTTAACCTTAACCCCTTTCACAAGAAGTTTATTTCGGTTCTTTGAGTGACTGTACGAAGATGCGGAAAAATCTGGATAAGGAACTGAGTATTCAGTAAAATCAAATCAACCAATCAATAGATTACCTACTTGAGCGCTGGGAATTACGAAACAGAACTTGAGTGATAAGCGTTCAAATTCAAAAACTCTGCATTGAACTAAAATAAAAGCGATATCTAGTTTTATACCAGAAATCTGATTGATCATGTTATTTTTAAATACCTCTTGTCCATTTCCTGTGTTGTCTAATACCGTGTCGCGCTGATACACGCATTCATTAGGTCCAAGAGAACATTTTCTCTTGATTTCGTTTTATTTCCGGTAGGTATAAATAATCAACTAACAGTAATAACGAAGCCGAAGAAGACTTGATATAACTAATACTATACAAGTCATCTTTAGCTTTATATATAACATGTAAGGGTCTATTAACATATTGTTGGTCGATTGCTTACTTTCTTAACGGCCTCAGACACACTTTAGACATCTTGTGAGTGAGCCAGTATTGTTCTCACGAAGCTCCTTTACACCTAAATTTGCTCAAAAATTTCTTGACTTTACGCTGTTTGTCGCGCCTTCGTATTTCGTGATCGGACTGACGGTTGTTTTAAGCTCATTGAGTGGCGGAACATTTGTTCCACATACTTTTGTGAAAATAAACTAAGGATTAACTTTCGAAATTGTCCTAATGTTCTCATCAGCCTGTCTAATCCCTGTAGACTGAAATTAACCTTTCGCCTAAACTCGACAGCTTAAAGATTATCTCACTCTTTGTGTCTCTCTCCCGCTACCTCAGAACTATGAACTATAAACAGAGCTGTCATAACACATGAGTGCCGTGACCAACGCAACTTGCGTCGGTCCCATGTGGGTCCCATGTAGATCTTGTATAGGTCCCGTGTGGTCCTGCCACATGTATTTCAGAAATCACCAAAAACATAGCATCTTAAAAATGTTTATTTTCGAGCAGAATGAAGAACAACAAATAGACATACATGTAATAAACAAATAAATAAATAAATAAATACTAAAATAAATAAATACAAATAAAACATAAATAATCAATGACTAAAGAAAGAAATACCAAAAGAACTACGTAACGAATCAAAAGTATTTACGCAAACAAAAGAAACACACCGAATGCATTCCTTGCCCTGGTATCCGTGGAGAAGAGGGAAAAAACAAACGGCGCGCGAGAGTTTGTGGCAAGAAAATGGCGCAAACAACCTCACAACTTTACAATTCGATATAGAACGGCCTAAGTCAACAGTAAACTACGGAAAAAGCAACTGCGAGTGCACGACACAGCCGTTAACAATTCTTTTAGTCCCTTTATAAGTGAGCCTGAGGTACATGAATTTATCATGATATAAAGTCAGTCATGGTAGTTTAAATTAGTGATTTTCATCTTTTGCTTCCCTTTGCCAAAATTGAATACCAACTGATTATTACAAGTTTTTACTTAAAAATGTGTTTGATTAATACAAAACAATATAGAAACTTTTTTCCACACTTTCTAGTCTAATAAAACATAGCTAAGCGAAAACAATGTTACTACTGAACTCAACATGACTTCATTACATCCATTCGGCATACCTAACAACAAATATATCAACCAAACATTGTTTGAATTGTCTATATACTGGACCTCCTTGAGTCAATATCACTAAAAATAGTTTTTTGTCTGAGGTTATGATTTTAGATATAAATACTGATATATAATATAGATATTTTTCTGTAATCTATGTTTATGATTCTTAAACGGCTGAGCAATTTGCTGTTGTTGTTGTTGGTTGACAAAAAATAAATCTCGACAGAGTAGTATTTGTGGAATGCTTGACTGCTGTTGGAAGCCGATCATATTGCTCATAGCAACACTTCTAGGCGATAGAATCACACACACTATATGGATGTCATGGCTGGATATTGCAGTCAGCGAATTAAGACCAACAAAATTTGAGAAGATTTAATGAGGCCCCCTTGTATTAAAAGTCAAGGACCAGTATCATGAACTTACTAAAAATGGAGCATAGCACCATAGCAAGTGCGAAAATATAAAACCATCGAAAATACACTAACACAAATATGGTAATGGTTGCAAATATTGACCAAATATCGAAAATATATACGTTGAATGACATGTAAGAAAAAGCGAAAGCCTTTGATCAACAACTAATTTGTTGTGAAATAACCAAGCATGCAGGTCATGAGAAAACAAAGACTGATCACCGAGCAAGGACCGCTGCTGAATCGTCTTGATAAACACTTAATTCTTCCAAATGAGTGTAAACTAAATGTATCGAAACTAGTAAGGGGAATTTGAGTTGATATCAACTGAGATTGTGTGAGGTTACAGCATAAAGCTGAATATTAATCAATGTAAATAGACTTCAGCGAGTATTTGATGTAAGTTGTTAGCAAGCTATTTGGGAATCATGTTCAGCTGTTCGTGGCGATACTCACTTGACAAAATAAGCAGGAAATATTCAGAATAATCACTAAAAATATTATATTGCCTCAAACAAGTAAACGTTTCCTGCATTTGCATGACCCAATTGACCCAAGTATCCTTGTGACCTACTCTGTTTCGTATCTGGATTCGTGTGTCGTTAAGTTTACAAAGCGAGCTTCAGTTATTTGCAAGTGAATGTAAACTTCACCGACAAGGCCGGGAAAAGAGGAGACATTACGGCTAAACAGCTTTCAAGCGCAACTGAAGCCTCCTCTAATCGGCCACCCTTTTGTTTTCGGCGTTGATGAAGCAGAGATTGTAAACGACAGCGTGCGTATTGTCCTAAGACAATATCATCTAAAAACACTAGTATGCAAGACATGAAAGCCAGCCGGCCTACATCTAGTGTTACCAACATCAAACAACATTTTATGTCCCAACGATCGCCAGGAAATTAAAGGAAATAATTACAACTGAGTGGAAAAATGCTGTTATTAGAAAAACGTCTCCAGATACCTCTTAAAATGAGAACTGCCGAAACGTGTTCTATCTTTTGGGGGGAGAAAAGCGCTGTTTATTTTTGTTCTCCAAAAAGAAAAGACTTTATTCGGCAAAACATTTAATATCCGGCCGTAAGCAAAGGAGTTCCCAAACCAAACAAATCTCACAGCGCCGGCAAATAAAATGAAATTACTGAACTGATACCGAACATTTTAACTGACAACGTTAGATAAATTCATAATAAGAAGCAAGTAAGTCAGTTTACCGTGTGAATCCTTGTTTTTCTCACTCCTTTTCTTGTGGGTTTACTCTCGAATGGATTTTCCAAATAAGGACAAAATGCGCCGATAGAGCAGTAAACACACATCCACGGCGCATCAAATTCTAAAGCTTCGGCGGGAATAGCAGGATGATGACACTCTTGATGATAGCCTAAAAAAAAAATAAAAACATGGAATTCACTTAAATTGAATTTGAGCTGCAATTAACCTAGGTGTAATTTTGTTTTAGCCTTCCATCTAATTTATTGATGTCAGCGACAAGTTTAGTTTATTCCGGCTAAAACCTTGGCGACCTAATTATTTTCACTGTGTCTATATGCACGCACAAGGCGAAAAATTCCGAGTCGCCAAAAGTCGTGCGGTCGTTTAATTTTTAACAAGGTCTGAGTGCATCTGCGGCTCGAGGAAAGTTCGACCAAAATGCAGCTAAAATTCAACTTGACAACCATGGATTAAAGCCCGGCTCTGCTTTTGTTAGCAGTCACAGGTTCACTGAAATCGCAACACAAAAAAAGCGACGAAAATGCAAATACGAAAATATTGCAAAATATATACAAAAATATTGCAGTATCGGTTGAACTAACCAGGCGAAGTTGTCAACATTCAGAATTGGTTAGATGGAACCATTTGTCTCACACAACCACCTGCGTTTCACAGACAGTCATCGTAAACACCTTCTCAGCCCGCCATCTTGACTGAACAAATTTTCAAATATAGGTGCGTTCACGCTATAGTTAAGTCACTCTTTCGCTTCGTTTTGTTTACACGTCGTCGAGGAAATATAGGTGAAAATTATTTATGTACTTCGTATTTTAACTATCCACACCTGGTCTGAATTTGAACCGAAAACTTGAGCGAAATTATCTAAAACGAAGCACACAATGGCACGTGGGCGAAAATGTGCAATATTCACAAGTTTATACGGAATTTATTATAAACAAAATGTCTCCCTCATTATTTCTCTGCAATAAGTATCGAACCATAAATCCAGAAATCAGTTTCCGGGTAAAGAAGCGACGAAGATTGTTCAAAACCATTGTATGAAAGTCGAAAGTAAAGGGAGGATATGTTATCGGTAACTCTTTGTCGCATAATTAAAAAATACTAGATATACAAGAACGAAACGCAAGCATAATTTTACCTTCATCTGGTCTTCCGCAAGCTTGTTTCAGTTTCACAAGAAATTTCCTTACCGCACTCCGATAAAACACGCGATAAAAATCCTTAATTTGTTGCTTGTAAAGATCTTACCAAGGCGAAAAGCGTTTGAACTGCGAATAACACTAAAGAACCGGAGAAGCAAGCCACGAGCAGCTGAAGAAACAGCACACCAACTTTCGCTTGAACATAATTTCGTTCAATTAATGGCCATTTGCAGAACAATGGCGGGGCTAGAACTGAGTAAACATCGGCAATTATTCCAAAAGTGAAGTGTTTGCAAGAGGAACAGATAAAATGAGAGGAAAGAGAGTAGACTTCTTATGAGCTGTCAAGGAAGCGAGGAATTCTCGGTAATAACATCAAAACACAACACACACAACTGAACCAATCGTTTTCACCTGTGTTTGTGTCCCTTTTGTCAGGTGCTTGCTCACAGAACAGAGAACAACTAAAACACAGGAAATTGGCCGCGAAACTCGTTTCCGTTGTGTGTCAGCCGTGACTAAACGAGTGCAAAATTTAATTCAAGCTAGTGAATTTTTCACAGCGTCGGCAAGAGGGGCGCGCCAATGGTATACTGCTGGCCGCACGCGTTTAAAGAACGTCTTAAGTTTAAGGACATCAAAGATAGCAAAGTGTTCGAAAGTTAAAAGTGCTTGTCCATCATAGGCAGATAAAACAAACTTAACTCTCCCTGAACTAACAAGTGAGAAATCCCTCCTACCACGAGAAATTAGCCACTAAGGTGAGAAATCGCTAAAATCTATCGGCCATTTTAGACTTCCGCTCTTGTACGGTTTTTTGTTGTGATGGATGACCTTTTTAAAGCCTCGAAATGTAATATTAGAAATGACGCGAGATAAGAGGAGAAAACTCCCACTGGCGGCAAATCCTTCCAAAGAATTGATTCAACTCTGTTAGAAAAATAACTCGGCAAATACTAAAATAAATTTTCAAAAGTTGCACTCTCAATCTGTAGGCTTAAGTCTCGTACGAATTCACCAAACAAGAAACTTCATCAAAGAATGTTAATTCAGGAAAGAGTCCCACTGCGCTTTTGTTCAACAAGATCAGAGCGTCTCTTGGCGAAGAAAGACAAGTTATATCTAAAACAAAAACAACACAATTCACAATACACAATCTGCGACTTGAACGCTTGCCATCTGGCTTCACAACTCGACAACTTCTAAGCTTTTGTTTGTTTTCCACAAAGAACGACAAAATTGAAAGACTGTTCTCTCTGATCAGGCGTAAACATTACAAGAAAGAGTCTGGTCATACAAACTTCACCAACCGTTTCACCTGTCTTCAAACTGCCACTTATTTCCGACAGAAAGCGAGCGCGTTTTCATTTATTTTTGACAGAAATATTAAATATTTCCCTGCTTGGCGAACTATGTCAACTTTAATCTGACTTCAAGCACACAAGATAAATTAAGCATTTTACAGCTTTGCCTTTACAACGTTTTCGTGTTTTACAGTGAAACCGCAACATTTGCACAATGTCCAATATGTTTTCGACGTTAAAAAACACTGCACTTTCACGACGGATGAGACCAAAACTGAAATACAAATACAAATGAAAAATTGACGCGAACCGCTGAATTCCATCTTTAAACATACAGGATTGGAATCGAGAAAAGCAGGTTTAAGTGACAGACTGTGACGACAAATGATAAGAAAATAACTCGAATTCATATTCACTGATTTGGCAAGCCGCCAGATAAACCGGAAAATCTCCAATCTCGAGACTAAAATCATCATCCGTTTTGAAAATACCGCACGAAATTTTCGCGAGCAGGAAATCTACGATAATAAGTCGGGTATACAAAATAACACGAAAAAAATCGATCAATGGTTCTCTTCTAATGAGTTATCTTTTTCGTTTTTCCTTTTTTACGTGAAATGACAGAAGGAAAAAAAAGCGATAGATAAATTTAACGGTAGCATTAATCTGACACTACTATAAGCTTTCCTTCCTGAAAGATAACAGGGAAAAAACATATTTATTATCAGGAGGAAGTTTGTACTCTAAAGTTGTTGTCAGAAATGAACTTGATTTACGCACGAAACGAAACCTCCTGCGACGTCATTTGGCGTTTTAAGAAAGTTCTACAGTAGCTTCCAAATGACCTTTGATGATATAAATACGTAAAGAGATGGTTTGGGTTTTAAGCCGTAAACTACTCATAATTCCATTTTAATGACGTAGAGGCTGAGACCAACCGTACGCAAAATTAAAACGACACGGGTCGCGTGTCAAAGTTTTCTGTCTTCAACGAAATGGCCGGACATATATATGGACTGTCAAATGAGACGTCGTGACCGTGTCTAAATGAGCACGACACAAATTTAAGCACACACATATAGCTGGCATCAGTTCTCTAGAGACATTACTACAAACTTGCAATATGGCAGAATTCCAGAAAACGGAAGTGGACGAAAAAACGTACTGAATTTTTGTTCTTATGGTCTAGCTAAAAAGGGCCCCGATAAACAGACCAGGGAAGTAGTTGCTATAGTGTATTCATGGTCTGTACCTAAAAAAAAGTCGATAACTGTTAGTGTTTGATGTAGGATATCTACACGGTAACTAGCGTAAACTACGCATGTGTGACTTCTGTTAGTCAAAATAGCAGCTTCCACGAGTGGCGAAAAGAACAAAACGTCAAGACCATACAATTAAACAAAGCGAAAACAAAAACAAATTTGCCAGACATCACATGTCAAAATAACGACTTAGCTGACAACTGGCCGAATTGTATAACGCCAATTTTGGTGAAGCTGCGAGAACAACGTTCCGATAACCGTATTGACGTCATAGCCACAGTGAAATGAAGTTGTCGATGACATTTAGTCAGTTAAGCCACGGTCAACAAAGTTTTTCATTTTTTGTTGACTTGATTTTTGCAATATGTATATCGCCAACTTGATTCACACACGAGCATTTTAGTTGTGGACTATAAGTACTTTCCGGCCCCGTGTGTGGGACTGAGCCCTCGCCGTGCTTGTGTCTTCGTTGAGCAGTTGATTTTCGCCGGTAAACAACATACCTAGCGTAAATCCTACACCGGCTAGAAAGATGAACTTGTACAATTCAGCTAATCCGAAAGATCCGAATTTTTGGGGGGAAATTTTTTTATTTATTTGCCATTATAAAACAAGCATATGCACACTACAATGAGAAGCATAAAAAAGTAAGTAGATAAAAGTAGAACGAATTTAGCAGTAACCTGATAACCTGAGATTACAAGTGTGTGGTGTTAGTCCAAGAAGTGTGTTGCTATGTGAACAAAAGTTAGCTTCGACAAAGCTGGCATAAAGTGATAAGGCTCTCGACGACAAAATGTTTAAGATTTACAACGAGAGCAAGAATAGGCTCTTCACGTAGATTGAGGTTTAGAAAGTTGTCCTTGCGGAAACTGACGTGATGACCCCAGCCATAAAAACTCTGATTTTGATTTATTCATTCGAAGGCCAGAGCAATTATTAAACTGAGAGACTAGTCTAAAGAGGCTACATACGGACTGATCGTCATACACAATGACAGTAGTGTCATCCGCGTACTGTGCAAGCTTAACTGTCTTTCCAGGCTCGATATCAATGCCTTTTATTTCATTTCCAAGAAATTCTATACCTATTATAAACATTATAAATAGTAAACCCGAGAGAGGGCAACCTTGTCTAACGCCTCTTGTCAAGGAAAAGTGTTTACTGGCAAACCCGTTGTGGAAATGTCACAGAAGAATACTTGAACCCATTGTCGAAGCTGTGGGCCGGAGTGGCACTCCTCTAAACAGTTTGCAGGTAATTCCATTCAATTGAATGCCGTACATTGTATCCGATATTAGTCTGATGCACTCCTCAATGTATCTTCCCTTTGTACCCAGCCTGGCAGTGATGGATGATTGAGGGTAATACTTTTTCCAAACGCACGGCTGTAGCTTTGGTAATGATTTTGTAATCCGTGATAACGATATGGGTATCCAGTTCTTTAGGTGTTCTAAGTTTTTGTGTTTTGGGGGGATAAGGGATATTATACCGAGTTTTTGGGAGATTGATAAACATTCTTTTTGAAAAGCATAATTAAAGCTGTCAACTGCAAAGGTTCCAAGAATATCCCAGAAAACGATAGAATTCAATTGTTAGACCATCGGATCCCGGCGTCTTGTTGTTGCTGAGACTACTTAACACTTTCGTGCATTCAACAGACCTTCAAAGCTGTCGGATTTCTCTCTTTCTCGAGCGGTATTATACCTTTGGAATCCAAAAAGGACTTACACTGGTATTGATTGTTTGATTAGGGTCGAGGTTTTTAGTTTCATAAAGCTGTGAAAAGAAGTTTGCTTCTTCCTCTAGAATTTCTTTCGGGCACGAAATAGTATGTATCGTTTTGTTTCTTCAAAGAAGTAATATGTTTTTTTCCTGTGATTTCGTTTTTCGAGGTTGTAAAAATATTTACTGTTCTTTTCTCCAATTCATACCAGCGGGGTTTGCTGCGGACGATTGCACCTCGCGGCGTCTTGACAGCTATTATTTTTGCCAGTTTGTTTTCCACGCGATCCAGTTCAGCCTTTATCGATTCATCGAAATTATGGCTGTAGCTGTTCCGGAGAATTAAATCTCAGTAGAAGTTCTTCCTCTTCATCTCGCTTTTGTCTAGCTTTACGGAATTTACGTTTCGCAAAAATGCTCGTTGTTGCTCGTATTTCCATTTTGATCATTTCCCAAAGCAATCCTTTATTCTCCATATTCTCCAAGTCTTGATATTTTGTTGTGTATTTGGGTATACTCTTTGTTATGAGTTCAACATAGCTCTTATCGGTTAGTAGCGAGTTATTAAATTTCCGGAAACCTGGGCCGCGTTTAGACTGCTTTTCTGCGGTGCATATAAGCACCTGACGCTAAGTGCGGAATGATCTGAAAATATGTTTGATACTATTTTTACTCCGGAAATTAACGCTGAAAACTTTTTGACAAGAAGAAGTTATCCAGTCTACATTGAATTTTCACGGAAGGATTACTCAAGCTGTTACCGGGGTGATTTGGAATATTTTGCCTCCGCATATCAAGAAGGTCATGAGTGGTAATGTGTTCATCATTAGTTTGTGTTCAAAAGAGGGGCCACAACATTTATCAAGCACCACCAAATGCTCATATCGGCCAAACTGACATTTCAATTCATGACCTCAGCCTGCCAAATGCTGCTTGTAATAGTAGTGTAGAGAATTTCATTCTTGTTTTTTCTAGAAAACAGTTGCACCAGTATTGAAATAATTCAAACCGGCACGAATGATTTGAATTATCTGGTTCCTCTCGTTTTAATATCACCTGAAAAAATACTTTTGTTTTCCCAGACACAAACTGCTTTTCAAGGTTCGGCTGTTCCTACAAGGGAAGAAATTTAGACCTAAATAACAAAAGTTCCCTTTTCTTGATTTTTGTTTGCTCAGACATAGTGCCTTTTTAATGGAATCAAATTCCTCATCAAGGGAAGAAATTTAGACCCAGATAACCAAACTTCCTTTTAGAAGCACACGAAAAATGTTTTTTTATTTTCTGTCGAAGTTATTTTTGGAACTCCAGTGTTTTAGGTTTTTTGCCATGCTGTCTTGCATAAATGTTCGCAAAAAGGGATTTTCCTTCGTAGCACTCAAATAGTTAATAAGATTTAACATCATTTTAACACTGATGAAGGGGTTATCCCCGAAACGTCTGTTTTCACAGTATTTAAAGCACTCCAGAAACACTATTCACCACTTATTGTCTTGCGTGCGGTACTATTATAAAGTAACTTTACTTAGCCCTGTATTGGTTTTCAGCTTTGTTGCTCACAACAACATTTGCTTCTCAAGTTGATTTCTGTCACTGAGACTGACGAAATCAACCCCGCATCAACTGCTGAAGTCAGCTCAGAGGCAGAAGCTGATAAAACTCGCTGATTCTAGCTAGGATGCAGTGCAGGCATATGACTACCAAGACATTGCCTCTAATGACGATGACGACAGAAGAATGAATTGCAAGGGCGGCTACGTACAGACAAAGGAAGCAAAACGAAAAGGAGCGCTCAAGCAGAAAGAGGCGGTTGGCATGTTGGCATGATGGATCATCTGCCAGAATTTGGAATTTGTATCATTCATTATGATTCCGACACTTTCCTCGACTGCATTCAGGTGCTTTGCGTTTTCTCGTTTTCGCTCCACGTGAGTTACCAAGCAGTTTGATCGTTGTTGTGTTTTATTAGTTCCTATAAGGGATTTTGACAAAAACTTTCATTTGGTCGAAATGAAAACATGCGCTTTATTCACAACATCCTGATAAAAAATAACTACAAAAGACTATGAACACCCACCTCTTGAAAAGAAATGAATGGTATATTTTAATATACACTGTTTTCAATGATTTTTTTTAAAATATATATATAAATATGTATATTTCGCAGCTACATTGTTTTCATACTGCTAAGGTCTTCACGTATCTTAGAGACATGGTGTTACTGCTGTCCCAAGACGCGTTGGCTAGTAACAGATCCCTTTCTCGCGGAATGTCCGGTTAATAATCACAACAACGTGTATACAAATGGAACAAAATTATATTTGGGGGTTTCGTACCCCATACAGACACTTTTCAAATGCGCAAAAGCAAAGCTATCTTTCGCAAAAAAACAGTTGTGCCCAATTCGGCAATGATCTTCCGACAGCGGAAAACCAAACAGACTAATAGCTACACCGATTACATTTTTTTTTTGTTCAGTGCGTGACGTGATTAATAATCCTTCATTTAAGCCAGCTTTGGAGCAACTATGACTTTACACCACAAATTATTGTTAATAGCATTTGACTCAAACGTTCTGATTTTCCTCTATGCGCTTTAAATTCCTGGTTTTCCAAGTTTCGAGTTTATACGCTGCCCGATTGAAACACCTCACAAGCGTTGAAGATTCTAGCTGATTTCAGTATCACCTCAATACAATAAAGGCTCTTTTACTAACTGATAGTTACTCCACCCTTTTCGACTCAAAAATGTCTATTTGAAAATCATCTAAAAAATTTCCCACTTAATTCAATACAAACATAAACGGCTGTTGTGGGTTTAGGGAGAACAGACGACAAGTCTCCCGTATGTTGTTGTGTGGACAATTGTCGATTAATCAGAAACAGATAAATGAATTCCGAGACAAATTTTAAAACGCCCGGCGAACTTTTTGTGTCGTTGCACTGTGTCAAACGTCAATCTTGCTACATAATATTTTTTGCGCTGCAAAGACTTATTGAACCGGCCGATCACCGGACGTTTTATGCCTTTATAAACAAACCGGCGCGGCGATAAGGCAAACATATCTTCAGTGAATATGTAAAAGTTGTCGCCACTAAACACCTCTCTTCGAATGTTTCCGTCTGAAGCTGATAAACCCTGGTGTATAACCCAAACCAATAACCCAAACCTATGACCAAATTCGGTTAAATTTGTATGCAAATTCTGGTATAACAAACTGATTTGAATTGGTCGTATCACGGCGGATTGAAAGAGAACGGCGAAATAACTACTCAGTTCTAGCGCTACCGGAGGCTGTCTTCCTTGAAAAAAAAAAACCTGAAATCGAACACCTAGATTATTACTGAAATACAAAAACACTCAACGTTTTCACATTAACATATATGAAAGACTGACAAAGGTACAAATACAGTACAACAAACGCTACTTATGTCTGCTACCTTAGCCGCAATACTAGAATTAAACAAGAAATACAAGACTCCATAGAAAACATTTAAACTAAGTCAACCTTTTGAGTCAGTGCTCGGCAGCAGTTAAGTCTTTGTGAAATCAAATTGTGGCTGTTGTTTATGTCAGCAACTGAACCTTTCAAAGGAAGCCACGACATTCAAGACCTTCCATGTGTGAAAATACTTGTTCTGGGTGAATATCCATGCCAACCGCAGTGCTCGAAAAGAACTTTAATTCCCTTGAATGTGCACAATAAGGCTGCTAAGGTTATCGCGGTCCGCCTCTGACAAGGGGTGACTTTTGTTTCACGCGACGCTGCTCATTTGACAACATCATGAATCGTGAAACTCTTTTGTAGCAATATGGTCCTTTGTGTTTGCGTGGAAGAACAAAGAGACTGCTTCAATGGGAGTCGCGTTTGTGTTTTGTTAAACAAAAGAACACGACAGGCGTGCACCTGGTGAAAATCCTTTGGCAGTCACAGAGAATGCGTCACTGTAACAATGTCGAATGAGAAGCGGTTTTTTTCGTGCATGGATCAGTTTCTTGACATGGAATAGAGAATTTTGAAGGGCTTACCAGTCGCTACAATGCCAAAAAAAAATTCAAAAAGCAAAAACCACGTGAAACTTTCTTGAGGCCTGCAAAGCATTTATTGCTGTGTCAGACTTTTACGCAAAAGATTTGAGTAGTACACAACGTTTTAGCGTACGCATCTGTACTCGCTAAAGCCACCTTTCACTTAGACTAACTCTTCAAAGAGCAAAGCCGACTTTTTAACTTCAATTAATGGAGAACGGGTTGGTAATGGCTGAAAAGGGCGTTTGAAAGTGTTTCCATTGCAATCAATTTGACGCGCCAAACAAAACCTTAACAATTTTTGTAACAACATTAGTGATCACGAACCACAAATTCATAAATTTGTCGCCAAAGCTAGACCGCTGACGTGCAAAGAAATCTTTTACTGGTAAAAAGTTTTAAGTCTAATTTTTCAGGCGGCAATTTGACCCGAGAGAGATTTACTGTCACGGAATACGCGTATGGCACTTGATTCGTAAAGTAATACATTTTTCAGTGTTACTCGCGCGTTTTCTAGAGATCCTTTTCACCTAACTCAAAACATTAGTGCACTATAACACAGACTGACACACGTATTAAAATCATCATAGACTTTAGTCGCTTTCTCGCCTTCTTGTTATTTATTAAAAAAAGAAAGACCTACAAGTGTTTAACAGCATAAGGTATATGCTATGCAGCTACAACGTTGGAAATTTTGTCTTGGAAATTTTCCCCGCGCCCCGTTCAATGTTGGAGATGAGAACTGAATCGATCGACCAAAATATTTCAAACAACATTGGACAGGGGGAAAGGGGCGTCCATGGTTGTAGCACGGCCCGCCATAAGCACATAACTTTGTCCGAGAGGGTCTTCACCTCCAAGCTCAAAAAAAAGTCATTCAGATTTAACAATTTTGATGAGCACGTCCATCATGGAATCTTCATCGTTATCGACCTGAAAGCCGTCACAGATGACGTCAAATACCATTCATTCCTCTCTGAAATCGGAGAAAGTACCCATTCATATGCCTGTGAAACCTAACATCAATTTGAAAGTGCAAACGACTATCTCGTTTTATTATACATTTTGGTATAAATAACGACTTGAAGAAAACAATTATTGAATTTGTATTATTTTCAGAAAAGACATCTCATTCAATTTGATAGCGTAATTTCGGGGACTAAGAAAAATGTTTCAAAAGCCAATAACGTTTAAGATTTCATAAAAACTTACTTTTTGGGCTTTGTGTCGGTTATTCTTCACAGGATAAATAATTTCACCGCATTAAGCATCCATCCCGACGAACTTTCACCTCACTTCAACAAAAATCAGTATAAACTTTTCTTTTTACAATTAATCCATAGAAAGTTTACTTGTATTTTGAATATGTTCTTTATCATAGCAACAATGCAATATCTTCGCCTAAATTTTACGGACCGTTTTTCCTTTGATGGCTCATGCCCAGGCGAACAAGTTTTTTCGACTTTTTCGAATGAGAAAAAATAAACATTTTCATTTTATCCGTGACTTGTTGTATTAGCCGTGAAATCTGACTGAACTGAGAGAAACTGTTGACCAACATAACTCTCTGCCTCTGCGACGTTGCCAAATTCATATTTGACCTAATTTCCTTTACTAGTCGCTTGAAAATGGCGTCGTGACGACTGTCACCTAAACGTCGAGCAGTAAATCTTTCCTGTTTTTATTTTATATGGTCCCTGATCAGACAGGGATTGTAATGTTAATAGACTTAATACAAGCAAAAGAGCTATTTTCGTCACTTCCAAAAAACACAAATTTATAAACTAGGATTATATTATCACCGTTCGATATCATTATGACTATAGCCAGTACAATACGCTTCGTACTGTGTTTGTAATGTGATAAAGTAAACTCCGTCTATGTCAATGTTCCTTGGTGATACAAGTATTTGTTAACAAAACTGGCAAGCAATTAAAGCAAAGATTTGCTTGAATTGGTGGCAAGAAATTGAACTATAAATAATGTACTTTTTATTTATCTTTCAGGCCCCAGTTGTTCAAAGGGTGCATAACACTATCCACCGGATAAATGGCTATCTGGCGGATAAGTGTTGGCAAAACAAACTACACTATCCACTGGATAGTGATTTATCCAGTGGAAAGTGTTACCCACCCTTTGAACAACTGGGGCCAGCTGTTTTTAGCAACATTGTGTATGCTCAGACAACACAAGCAACTGAAAGGAAAGATTGAATTTAAAAGAATCTATAAAAAAAAAATCTAAAAAAAAAGAATCTCTAAAGGGACAAGCACTTAATTTTAGAGTTGTAAATGTCAGGGTGATGGATATCATAAAGATCTTAAGAAGCAAACAAAATATGTGGAAAGAAACCCCTATTGACTAATAAGAAAAATCATACACTTATAAAACCAAATGCTCCAGACTAAAACTGAAACAATACACATAGTACGTAAGCCAGCACTTAACAATAAATGCTGAACATTGCTACTCCTCCTGGATGAAACACAAGTTCAATGCAAGTTACCCCCACCCCCTCCCCCAAAGGATTTTCCCAGGTTGCCCCAACCACTTAGTCATGCCTTCTTGTAACAGGGTGAAGTGCCGACTGTTGTCAGTGAAAATTTAACTTACATTTTATCTATAAGCAGTTGAATTTAGCCTTTCCTTCAGTCACAGAACTATCCGAAGCTGAATATGTTAAGACATCATTTAATTTTAAATATCTGAAACTTGAAAAAATTGCCATTTGTGGTTCACATTTTCACCATAATTTAGAATTTGGCCATTTCACATTGTTGTTTGGCATATCAGAGGATGACAAAGAAATGTAATTTATAATGCACATACATGTAGCAAATTATGTTCTCATAGCCCTTGCGACTTTGCTGCAACTCCCTGAATCAGTTAAATGTTCACACCTTAGGAAAAAGTGTCACGTTACCCTGATCCACATTGGTTTATATACTCTTAGTGTGGCTTAGGTAATTAGCTCTCTCCACAAAAACCATCACTTCCAAATTTCAGTTCAGTTGCGAATACACAGCCCTACAAGCTTCTAGCTTTAAATACTACTGTGTATAAATAAAGATAAGGTGAGGAAAATATTTTTAATGTGACAGCAAAAATCCATAGGTCTACAGAGAAAATTAACAACAATGTCCTTGATCGGTACGTACAGCTGAGTTTTCAGCTGCGTTTTGTAACTCAGCTGAGTTTTCAGCTGTGTTTTGTAACTCAGACAAAAAAAAACATGAAAAGCAAAGCACAAATTATCTTGTAAAATTATAGATCATTGAATTCTATTTACGTTGATTAGGTAGCATACTCTGAACCAATGTTAACTCCTCTTTGAGAAACTTTGCCAATCTTCTACTCTATGCATGGCAATTTCTCTTTTTTGTAACTACAAAGCATCCTAATATGTTATACATCACTGGGATCAAGTGAGATGAAACCAACTCAACAAAAAAGTCAATGAATTAAGTGTGTACAATGCCTAAAATTGATGCCTGAAACACTGAAACTATAATTTACCACAAGGAAAGATTCATAATAATAGGCCTGAAAAAGAAATGTACTTACAATCTGATAATAAATTGTATGAAAGCCACACATGGAGACAACATAGGGCCACAACACTCTAGACTGATCTCCATTAGCATGTGTGCTTTTAAGACAAAACATAAAAGTCTGGTTTTATCTTGTTTGTGCTTATACACAAGTGCAACAGAAATCAGCAGATGGGTTTGGAATAACAATTATGCCAAGAAAGCCAGCTTTTTACTGTTATTGTTTCAGTTCATTGTAAATATTTCAGATTTCAAGATCCTGACAATTAATGTGGGTGGGTGGGGAGGGGGGTGGGGGTAGTCTGAACATCCTGCTTCCCGTATCATTTACTCCCTGGGATTCCTGCCTTCCCTAGTTAGTGGTTCCCGCCTCTCTCTGCTATTTCTGTTGCAAAATATTATGCAATGTTTCGTTTTTTTTCTCATTTTTCCACCTTACGAATCTGTTTTCCATCCTCTGTTCTCCCACCTTCTGCTCCCTTTTCTCCTCTGCTCCTGCCCCCCTGCTTCCCCCACCCACCCACCTCCCCCATGATGTAATTTGCAATGGAATTAGATCTTTAATGAGAGACTCTTTAGTCAACAAAACTTCAATTCAACGGTAATGAACCAATATCTCATTAATTTCTCCTTACATTTACTGGATTCTCAAGCAAATTACGATAGGGAGAAGAAAGAAAATAATAAACTCTGAAACACTGATGAATATTCCATGATTAATACTATTGGAGGTTGGAATTGAAATGGTTAATTTAAAAATTATACAGAAACAATTATCCGTGTGGCATCTGCTGTGTGATGGATTAAATTCACTCTCTGGCGAATAATATTAAATTGCTCAATAAAATTCACAAACATTTTGTACACTACCAGGGAAGCATAGCCGTAGCACCACCAGGATCATGTACAAATGCTTGTATGAAGTGACACAAATTATGGAAATTATATGCTCTTAAACCAACACTTCAGCAGTCAAACCACTCAGTGAGCTCAATGCAAACATGTTTAATGCGTTTGTACTTCACAGGCTCCAGTAAGTCTATGAGAAAGCTTTAGGGAACTTTCACTAGATATCAATGATTTAAAAACATTATACAAATAATAAAAGCACTGCTTCCATTAAGCTGTGATAAAAAAACACACACAGCAGTGGTTATTGTTAATCTGTTACTGTAACAGGCTGTAACCGAAAATAGTGTCATGAGAAAATTTTAAATGTGTGTTATACATCAAAAATTGTTGTATCGCCTGTTTACATATGGGTTGGCAAGTTCAGTTAATCACACCTAAAAGTAGACCATTGCCAGAAACCTGATACTCAGCCAAATCATATACTTAAAATAAAAGGAAAAAAACTTTACAAAGAGGCATCACAAGCGCATCCATATCGCGTGTGCTTGTTCGATAATATTTGTGTTAGCTTAAGTGTGCCTTAAAGTTTGTGAGCAGAAGAAGTTGGCACTTAACAATCTATTTCAGCCATTGTTGGTAGCATGTGCATTTACAGTCTATACAGAAGCCAACCAATAGCAAGTCACTCCAAACATACATCAGAAGCACCTGTCAAAGATTACTATGATGTACTATGAAACAATGATAATGTACAGGGTTTGTGTCAAAAGAAATTTTGTGACTAAGAAAAAATAGAATTTGTCCTGTATGTCTACACAACTGAAAGAATTTTCCTGGCAATTTTTATAACAATTAGATATTTGACGACATGATACAGTTTTTCTGTACAGTAAAAAAGTTTCAAAATGCATTTTAAGTTCATTGCTAATTAAAACTGGAATACCCTTGCAAACTATATGTTTTATATTGAAAAACCTTGTATTGATTAATTGAAACTAGCAGCTTTGCAGCACAGACTGCTTTCCAAGGCAGTGGCATGACTATTAAAGGACTACAGTGTACTCACTACAATAAACAATCTACAAAGAAAATTCAGTGTAAAACTTGACCAACTTTGACATGATATCGTATTCAAGTGCGCGTGGGGGCAGTCACCAGGTGTGACCATCTTAATAGCTAGCTATCATTGGGTAAGAAAATCTCAAGGTAAAACTAAAATTCTGTTCTAACACACAAAACAGCTTGCTATTTAAAAATATTTAAACTGACAGTTGATGTCAAATCTTTTTATTCGCCATCCGATCTCCTACTAAACCTTAATCAGACAGAACATTCATTTTAACGAAAAGAGAGTGAATGATGGCAAAAAAATACTTGAATAATCAGACTGCATGTAACAATAAGAAGTCGTACTGAAACGTGCTTCTAGCATTCTATACAGTACATGAAACCGGTCGGACGCCGGCACCAAAATTTAAATGCATTTAGTATGGCACCAACAAACGTTTTCTTAATGTAACCAAAAGGCTGTTTAAAACAGTTGTCGGCGACTTTTCCCACTGTTCAATTGAGAAACTAATCTAGTTAACACCAGGAGTTGTACAGCGCCAGACATAAATGAACAGAAGAAGTATTGTGTGTTAAACGTATAAAATCTATAATGTCATAAACTACTGAACGCAGCAGAAACCAGAATTCTGGGATTTGAATTTTTTTTAAAACAAGTGATGATAAAAGTTTTTATTCATTTTTTCTTAAAAAAAAAGTGATAATAAAAGTTACGGCAAGAAAACGCAAATCGGTCTTTTTGGACATATTTAAGCTAACGTTAAGTTTATTTTACTTTAATGATTGTAATAGCGCAATAAATACTTTTGATCAACCGTTCCATCAATCCAACAAAACTGAAACATTGTTTACTATTCCAAGTTTAATCTCTTTGCGCGCGAAGACTTTCCGCTGACAATTTTGACAACCACAACATCCATTAGTGAAAACGAAATATAAATACACTGCAACTACTATTTTAATCAGCCAGCGCGTGAGACTGCTTCTACGGAATAATGAATTCCACGGCTACTTACAAGTTCAGTATTTCGAACAAGCTTATGCTTCGAAATTACTACCGATGATAAATGCAAAATGAATGAGCTTTTAATTTTGTACATCATATCAGCGCGAATGACTCAATCATTTGGTTTCGAAGCAACAGTAGTCCAGTCGAATTCTGATCGGAACGCTGTCACTTTTCCTTGGAAACCTTTGAATAGTGCGCTCTTTTGAACATTTTGACTGAAACCACTCGCAAATCGACGTCAATATTCTTATTTTTGAAATCAATACAATCACATCAATAAAAGAAGACCTGTATCAATTTTTATCTCATCTGCTATTTTAATTTTATCAGAACATCAGTTCGCCATTTTCCTGTAATATTTCTTACTGACTGAAACGCAAAGCGAATAAAATTTTATTTCTATTTGATCGAATATTTTCTGAACTCGGATCGATAAGATTCGGCGAGTCATTATCGAGAAATAAAAACATTTACTACTGTTAGGCCGAATAATTTGTTGCCTCAGATAATTCACTTTCGCTGAAAAGCGCTTCAACCGTCGAAAAACTGGAAGGTGAAGTGGTAAGCTTTTGCGCTCTCATTGTTTAAACTATTCCACGTTGCACAGCGACCTGTCTTCTTCCTTCACAACAACGGCGCTAGCAGCAGGTGGATTGACGTGAAATCTAATGGACGGCCTTTCTTTACCACATAACACACATGTACGGACAAGAAAGCCATTACAGCATTGCGAAAGTTTACTCCTCCTTCCGTTTCAGAGATGCGCTAAAAGAAAATAGGATGCAGAATATACGGAAGAAGTACTTACCGATCCCGCACTTGTCACATAACACGATCTCGTTTGGTCTTAGCGAAGTTCCGTCTTTGCAAATGATACACACAATTTCTGCCGTCGTTTCTGTCACTGTAAGGAAACAGAAAGTAGCGTTAGCGAGGACAAAGAGACCCAATTACACTTTTCCTATGATATTACGCAAAGGAAGTTTTATCGAGAGAGAAAATAAAAACTCGCTAATTGTTTCCCACATGAAGACTGAGGAAGCAAATCCAAGAACTCTGTGTGTCATACATGAAGAGACCGGATTCACGATATACACATCGCTATATATTCTCCTGAATTGAATAAAGAAATTAAAGTGCAAGAATTAAAGACGAACCACTGTGAATCTTGGAAAACGGACATTCCTCAACAGAATCATCGTCGAAGATTAGACTACACTTGGCAGAAACTCGGTCAATTTTCTGAATTTTCGCGTAAAACAGTTTGTCTTCCCATTCAGCCAAAACGACATCTCCGAGCGAGAAGTTGAATTCATCCATTCCGCGAGCCCTTTCAGAGCAAATTTATCCTCAATGCTTCCATCCCACATTCACCCGTGTCCCACACTAGATGGCGAATTTCTGCGGTGTGATCAGACAAAGTAAAACACGGGACATTCGACGACAACACACAGTCCATCCGTAACACCAGCCATTGCATTTGTGATTAAGCCTCGACTTCGTGTTACGTCAATGACGTTCAAACGAGAGCCGAGCTTTCCAAAGATGCGGAGTTTTCCCTGGCGTCTATTTTCGCTTTTGAACAAGTTTGCCGTGAAAAAAGTACATCTCGGGGGATTTCTTGTCGATCTTTGCAAACTTACCTGCATTCAGAGAGCAACAGCATCGCTGAATGACTAATTTCGCTGCCGAGCCTTGGTTTCCGCTGCCATACTTCAATTAATTATGAAAAATTTCCCGCTATCAAGTTTTGTTTTACATTTATATCGGCTCTATTGTTATGGTAAATACAGCCTGCACCTGTACAGACAAGCACTAAATTTGTATAAAAGCTTTGCCTTTTGGCTAACTTATCGCATCTCTGCTAGATTTGCACACCCCTGTTTTCAGTGCAACGTCAAAGACAGCTGAGTTCACAATCCGCTAGATATTTCTGTCAAAATTAAGCTTTACTGTTTGATTTGTATATTGGTTTGACAAAATTGAAAACACCACTAGTGATATTGCGCAAAAGGCAGGTTCGAGATCCTCTCGTACAACATCTCTCTTCCGAAGTCTCTCGTAAATCACTTTCAATTTCCTTCATTGTGACTGGCGCGCTTTTAAATTTGGACAGGCATTAGTAGCCATCAATTTCACTGGGCGCTCGAGTCTAGCAGACATCTGCTCAATTGTTTACGAGTTGTTTGGGAAAATGCCTTCTTTTCTTACACGTGCCGCCGACTGGATAAGAAAAGCCTGCCTTCCGGAGTAGATAATTTTGATATCTGTTCGGCTCTTTCGCGTTTGACAACACCGTTGTTGTAATCTCACCAACAACGTCATTAGTGCTTGGGCGGTAAGCGCAACCCTCGGTGAAACTTAAAAAAGCGATATTTGATCAGTGTGCAAAGCGCGCGTGGAATCAGGATAAAAAAAGCGAATAGGACGGCCCACCTATAAAGCGTGCTTTTTAACATTTACGCAATAAATTGCAAAGACGAATCTTGTTTGTTTTAAGTTGGACATATCCGCCCTAAAGCACTTTATTCGGGGCGCCCGTGATGTCTTTCATAAAGTTATTGATGAAGTATTTATCTTCCAAACGAGCAGGTGCAGATTCCCATAAAACCTTCTCAGTTTAAGCAGCTGCTCTGCAAGGAATTGTCACATGACATGCTATCAGCACGGACAATTCATTTCTGCAGCGCAGTAAAAATAAAACGTTTAACCCCTCGTTCAAACTGTTATAAGCGAATACGGCGCCGTGGTGCAATTTTGTAATTTCAAAAGAGGCCACGCGAGCGTAAAAGCTTTTTTTCCAATTAAAGTCTGCGAGCGAAGATAAAAAACAGCGTTATTAACGTTGCGAAGAATAGATAAATTAAATATTACACATAATTACTTGAGGCTTTTCAAAACAAAAATAAGTCCATCGTGTATTAAGAGCAGCTGTTTCAATTCTGCAAAAACAGGATATCCGGAGCAATTTTGGTTTTCGTATATAAGTAGAAAGTACAATAAAAAGCGGTAAATTATTGTCGACTCAACAACACCAATCTTTTGATCTTTTTAAAGGTTTCCTTTACTTTCGTCGGCAGAGTTTCAAATTAATTTTTTCGGCGATTTTTATTTTAATTATTTTTTCGAGTTGTTTCTTGCTCATACAAGACCGTGGCTTTTTAAGATTTGATACTGAGTAAGAGTCAGTTCTGGATTAGGGCGATAAAAAATAAAAATAAAAAAAGGACCACTTAGTTTTTTTGCCGTGGGGGACCATGTAATTAGACGTGGAATATAATTTTTAAGAACAAAACTAGATTACTGCTAACATCCTGTGTTTTAATAATAACTTTTCCTCTTTAAGAATCGAACGGAAATTGAGCTAGTCTGGGCAATATGTCTTTTTGCTTTCTCATTCATGCTAACGAGAAAAAATGGATCAAAGAATAGTTCCGTTTACGTCAACACTGAAGGAAAGAGGAAATTGTTGACAAAAATGCTCTCCTATCGCAGTTTTTTCTTCCGATGGCCGGGTGAATTAGCCTAAAATCAGCTATTGGTTCTTCTCCTAGATTACGCAAGAAAGCTGTTGGTTTAGACACGGATTATTTATACATCCATCACTGACTGTAAATGTCAGATTAAAATGACTTTTCAAAACCCAAGGCATGACATCGAAAAAAAATATATACCAAAATGATAAAGAAAAGGTGAAGAGCTTTCGTTACAGTAATCACAAATTCGATTGGAAACAAAAGAGAGCAACCTATTACACATTCGGTAATTCTTTGAACAAGCAGAACTCCACAAAAAGACAGCCTTAACACACAACATCGGAGTATTTTCTTTAGGAAGTCTGGAAAAACACAAACGATCGCGCTTTTTATTCACAAAAAAGAATAAGCCAAAAGGAAGCATTCTGTTCAAATAAATTAAAACTAAAGCTGCACACAGCTTGCGATTTTCTGTCTGCAAAGTCAAGACATGGTTTGAAATTTGAAGCGTTCTTTATTCTGTGTGCGCGTTAGTGTCAAACGTTTCTTGCTTTGTTGATGACACAGCTTTCGCCTTTTTGCGGGGTTTTGGTATTTATTCCTGAATTGCAATTCTTTGCCGAAGTTACACAATACAAAACTAACTGACGATTTAACAGTTCAAATGTTCTTGTCGATCATAGTCTTTGCGCAGCTGTTTGGCGCGATAAAAAAAGTTTGTTCAGCCAGTGAAGAAAATATAATTTACTAGATAACGCAAAACCATTGTCTTCCCATCGAGCTTTTCTGTGAATTAGTAATTTACTATTCACCGACTTACTTGTGAAATTATTGATCTCTCCTCAGGTATAAACACAAAACAATACGATTATCTTACAGTTCATTTTTAACGCCAGTGTACTGTATTAGAACAAAATCTGTACTTAAACGAACAAGACAGAATTGTAAAACCATAGGAGTTTGAAAACCCCATGAAAACCATTCGAGTGCGTGGGTAAGGAAAGTGTTTTTTATCACTCGAAAAAAAAAATCAGGGGATTTAGATCCCCAAAATGATCTTCTACCTCTGTATTAATCTTCTGTCTATCTTATCACTTAAAATAGTTTTTCTTTTAATCTTTTGTATGGGCTGATTTTCCATGGAAATCAAAAGAAATACGTTAGACACCGCCACACTCGAAACCACCGATCGTCAAAAGTAATTATGGCAGCAATATTTATTCCTTATATTTTACTCCCGGAGATAATATCCGGCAGCTATTTGTGTTTATATGCGGATGTATTTCCCTGGCTACACTCTAACAGTGCCATTTGTGTGTTTTTTAAGGCCTGCACGTTTTACGATTGTTGTGTACATAAGTTTTTAATACACACTTTGAGCGGTTTGTATTAAGTTTCGGCGGTACCAATACTAATGATCCGAGGAACAGAAAAAATTACACTCTTTGTTTTGCGGAGTACACCAAAAAAAAAATTCATCCAGGATCTTGAATATTTTTCAAGGAAATTGACAACATCTAGAGTGGCCATTTAGCTGGTCAAATTGCAAATTTTATGTCGATTTTGACACTAATTTCAAACTTATCAAATTTTGGCTCTATCTATCAAACGACGAGAAAAATCTATCCGTCTCAGCTGTCGAGGTTAGACAAGAAAAGATGTCTCACTTGTGATTAAAATCGGACTTAATTTTCAAATGTTTGTGGTCGTTGCTTTATATTTGTGTAACTCGCTTTTCATAGGTATATTTATTTCAGCTCGCAATCGCTTGCGACCACTTTAAGAGCGATAATATTTTTAGGAGGCATATATCAAGTGAAATTGTAACCGTGTGCTCGGATTACATATGTCGCCCAAGCTACGCAGGTGCTTAGCTATATAGCTGTAGTTGAAAATAATAAAAAAAAAACGAGTAAAATATTGCCAAAAAACTACGGCACGGTAATAAATGTGCTCAACACAGATAAAACATTCCAGAATAAAAACGTCGTCGCTTTTTTTTTCTTTTTGCAATTGGTGGTCGGCACAAAACAGTTAATATTAAGCATGCAGTATAACTGGTGAATAAGTTCATGCAGTAAATTTACATTTCCGCGCCGTTTCATTATTTTCTCATTAAACAACATAGAAGGAACTCGTCTGCACACCAAAGCTGTTGTCAACGCTGAACACATTTGGCTTCGCGCACAACCCAGGTAGTAAGACCATTATATCGTGCGACAAATAGCAAATTACCAAGTCAATAACAGGCGAGCAGCACCTACTGAAGAAATAACAAACGCACTCAGCTGTTTACATTTGAAAGCGCTAGGTTAAAACATGTTTCCTTGTTACCTTTCCGACCGGCACGCGCTATAAAGAAACACTTCACCGGTCCCACTGACTCACCGTATCAAGGCACGGCGTTATAAAAACGTTTACTGCAAAAATATTGCTCGACATGATGAGGCAAAACTGATACTAATTGAATTTAATCGTAGAAGAGAGAAAATAAAACAGCCTTAATTTTTGTTCGCCTCGAAATTATAATGCTGCATTGTTAGATTGACGAAAAGAGTGTTCGCGCCGTCTGCGCGTTCTAGAAAATATCCATTGACTGAAATGACGTCATAACTTGGATAACCGAGTATATCTTTGGCAGTTAGCTGCTTTTCCCCATAAATATTGAGTAACATCGACACCACTAAATTCAGTGTAAATTCATAGCAAAACTTATACACAACAATTTTTTTTTCAAGAGCAATAAGCAACTGTTTCTTGTAGTGTCTGTTTTCCTCGTCTTTTAGCTTACACTGATTATATTTTCAGTTATTGAAGTGGCGAGCAAGTTTGAATCATGGCTGTCAGATTTTTAAAAGATTCAACCAGCTGCAACATCGAAATGAATGTTATCGCTTTCAGCCAATATTTCCGATTGTGGCGATTTGCGGTCCATAAATCTAAATAAGTTATTTCTATTTGAAACGTAGCATTTTAAAGCTCATCCAAGGGTACCTTTGAAAAATTAAGGACAATAAAAAAATGTGGAAGTGTTTCCGGGAATGGCGGATATAAGCGAACTCGAAACCGCCTCCACGTTCGGATCATTTAGGAAATGAATTCCCTTTGAGGGTATGAGTGCTGCGAGGTCATGCTGAGCAAAAAACGAGCCTGAAATTCATCTAGCAATCACTAGAATAAGAAGGAGGGGTTCCTTGTAAATAACAAAAGATATGCGGCGACAATTTGTCCCTGGGTTAACGAACATGGAGGGATAATTTTCGCCACCACATGCCGAGTGACGCATTTAGCGAAGCTGAAAAGGAAGCCCATTAAATCGAAACTGTTTTGACGTGTGGAAAGACGGTTTTATTGAATGTCAGCAAGTGTCTATTGTGTTCTACACGAAAAGGGAGGAAAGCATAGTATAGTCAAGAACTTCAGCGAGGGCAGAAAATTTCTTATCGATCTTGATTATCTCGTTTCCTTGGCATTCTAAGTGTCACGTGGAATTTCGTGTAACAACGTGGCTTAGTAAGGAATACAATAGGCCTGGTGGCCGAACTTAAATCCCGCTGTTATATTATTTAACTGCCTGTGATAGGGGTAAAGTTATTCATATCTGTAGGCAGGGTAATGATAAATACGGTCATGAATTATTCACCTGCTGAATCTTAATTCTCGGTTTGGCTCTGATGAAAATGTTGAAAAATAAAAAACAATTAAGAATCGTGCAAAGTTTTAGGTAAACAAAATATGAGAGGAAGCCCAAAAAGTATTTCACTGGAGATGAGAGACAGTTATCTGCTTACGGGTGAACAGCTGCTCACGGGTGTGAGCAATGAATAAATAATGTGATATTCTGGCTAGGAACTATGGTAGGCGGCCCATGAAAAGAAGTCGACAATTAAAGAGTAAACAGAAATGTTGCTAGTCCATACAGTGCTTTAAAAGTTAAAATAACCTTGCACAATAGGAACACCAGTCCGCAAAACCTGTTAACTAAATTGATATTGGAATTTTCTCTCTCAGTTTAGAATAAGATTCCAGTATTTTAAAGCTATTTAGACGCAAAACACACCAAGAAAATTCAGTTCCCTTTTAACTCTGTAACTCTTTCCATCAACCACTTCGATATCGTGGTTTACATTAAAAGTTATCTCAGGGTAAATAAATAAAATATTAATGAACAAAAACCTTGATGCGTTTCAAGATAATTTTCCTTCAGAAAGATATTGTCACAGTAAAGTTTTGGCGACATTTCTGGAATTGTTTTGGCATTGTTCTTATACAAGTAACAACTGAAAAGATAATCTTTTTGTTTGTAACAGATGCGCCGTGATCACATGGCGTGGTGCAAATTGTGTGTGATCCTTTAACAAACAATAACAGCACAATGCAAGAAACTTACGTTGTAGGTATTTTGAGTCGAAACCTTCTCCTTTAAACACTGTCTTATTTAGTTGACTTATCTTTATAAATCGTGCATAGCAAGCGCTCTGGTTTTGTAAATGTTTCAAAAGTAGGGCTAACTGCCCAAAGCACAGTTAAAAAAACCACCTGTCGGCACCTGTGTGAAACGAAACACTGTATAGTTCACATCAACGAACTAAGTGGAATCAAGTCCTGCTGAAATACTATGAAGAACAACTGCAAGAAACAAACAGCATCACACACTTACGTCCTACTCTGACACTTCACGGTGTTTTTATTTTTGTTTTCCAGTCACCAGTAAATTCAATTTAGTATGAAACAGTGATTTGAGCAGTATAGTTTAATCTTTCAGATAAAACAAGCGAGCATTCGGTCAATATCTTACTCATAAATTTTACACCTATGAAAGAGCGTATTAAAGTTATCTCTCAAAGCAAGGTGATGTCGTTTCATAAGACAACTGGGTATGACAAAAATCAGAATTCGATCGAGCTGATTTTATGATGACGTCAAATGAAGGAAGAAGAAAAAGAAGAAGAAGAAGAAGATGATGATGATGATGATGATGACGACGACGATGATGACAGAACAGGGGATATACCTACTGTTGATGCATAAATTCTGTATGTTAACCAGAAGTCCATAACTAGAAGTCTACATCTCTGGTAATAGGCTTTGAGATATGTCTTTCGCGTGTACCTCGCGCTCCTCGCGTGTAGGCTATTTTTAGAACAGCTTTGCCGCGAACAAGTAGCCAATCACATTGAAGTATTTTTTAATTCGCGCCTTTGATTGGTTGAACAAATTTTTGAAGAAAAGCAGAACTGCAGAGGACGAGTGAACTCGAGCGAACGGCATTACGAAATTTCTGTTTGTTGGTCATCGTAATTTCCGTTTTGTGAGGATTAAAGGGGCACTATCACGGCTGATCATAGAAATTTCTATTTTCTAATTTCCTCAGTATATTTCCAAATGCCACCAAATACATGAATAAATTTGATAAATAGATCCCACAAAACAGGATAGAACAGTTATTTTGAGGAAGAAGTACAGGATTGCAAGGATGGAAGTGGATTGCGATTGATTTTTGGACAGGATGTCCAGAATTCAAAGCTGCCATTCTGGTGAAATTTTGAACATTTTGTTAGTCACTGTTTCCTCTTAGTTGATATTTCTTTGCATTTACCACTGTAAGCCTTTTTTTCTTCCTATTGCAAGACAATTAAGTACAATTTATAGCAAGCTACAGCCCATTCTTATAAAATATGATATTTCAGCCGTGATAGTGCCCCTTTAAATCGTCTGGACAAGAATCATCAGGCCATCTTTCATCGATGACGATAGCATCGAAGTTGAAAAAATTCGGAGCATCCAAATAAGCGAGAGGACCTCAGTGTTTTGGAGTCAGAATACGAAATGGCAGCGGGCAAGAGTCAAATTCAAAATGCGAAGACACTAAAGATTAATGGTACTCTCAAGATGAAGACAGGCATTAAGAGAGCAAGTGCATTTTGGCACAGGTTCGTTGCTATTTTGAAAAACAAAACCGTGGTCCCTGAAGCGCTCAACATCGAGCGCGGAATGAACAGAATGAAGTTTGATTCGTTTGAGAACAACATTCAGAGAAAACGACAAGTTTGGCGAGTTTCGCATGTTTTTGGAATTATAAGGACGGCATGAAAACAAAAGACTGACTAAGGTAATGTACTTGTTTTAATATGAATAGAAATACGAGTTTAATTCATCGAACAATGATGATTTCATTCACATCCGTCAAAAGTTTAATTCAAGTTGTGCTTCTCGGGCACTTCGCAGTGTGCAGCTATTGTGTTGTGTATGTTGTTCAGTATTTTAACACGAGGATATGCTGTACAAAATAAAGACACACTTAACTACTAAAAGTTTGGGGAACTTCTGTTCATAAATTCTCTCGTAAATTATAAAAAGTCGACCTGTTTGTTTTGTGAGTTTGTCTACGGAAACCCGGCGACGGGTTGCTTTTTCACTCGCCTTCAAATGCCACTGAACAGACGTTTGAAATCACTATCTACGATACTACTTCTGTCGAAATGTGAGAATTAAAGAGAATGGCCTGTCAAGTGTTTTGATGTGATTTGATTTATTTCACCTGCCACTTTCCAAAATATTCGGCCGCAACTTAGAACTCCAATCGTGTCGAAATAGTGGGTTACGTCATTTTCTCGCGAGACATCAGTTTCTAAAAATAGCGTACACGCGAAAGACATAGCACGCGCCCCAACCCCAGATGTAGACTTCTAGTTATGGACTTCTGACCATATTTAGTCTTAAAAATTGTTCAAAAGCCTTAGAACCAAATAAGAGCGTATTGCATGCCACGCAATTCAAGAACAACATCTGGGTTTGACCTTACCTCTTCCGATAACATTCAGTGTCGAAATGACGTCACAACACGCGAGCAGTACTTTGGCTATGGTAAGGGTTAAAAGCTGCCGTGAACGCGCAAAGCGCGCCGGCCGGGACGACTCTGAAAACGCTCTGCAAAAAGTTGTATCTTAACATGCTGATCATGACTCAGTACTAAAAAATGGGGATCATGGAGCTCGTTTTTGAGTTATGAGCGCTTAAAGCTAAAATTAAGGTTGTTTTTCACAGGTTATACTGTTGATATGGCAGCCAGTGATGTCAAAAAAGTAACCACGACTTGTTGACCAATCATTAGGCATTTGTTTGATAGCATTATTATAGGTTCAACTGATAAAGATTTGTGGTACTGACCCATCAAAGTATAAGAGCTGGAAAGTGCTGGAAATCGTTGTAAGCCACCTTAACCAAACAATGTGCAGGGTTTTGATCATGTGATATTTTCGAATACTGGAGATTAAACAAATGTAGAGAAAGATGCTTGTTGGTCAGTGGCACAAGGTACTTGGGAGATAGTCTCTTCAAAGACCCTCTATATTAGAGTTGGTCGAGAGTGAGTGAGCAAAATATATAACGAATTTAAATTTGCAAGGACCACCGTGACGAAACAGAAGTACCGGATCCTCTAAATGTAGAAGATCTAATCAGCTATAACAAAATAGTAAACGAAGAAAAGCAAGGCTGATTGAACAGTTGGGAACTTAAAATATATAAACCGCGGGGGATCTGAACAAGCGCGAACACAAGGGGGGGGGGCGGGTGGAGTGAGGATAAAAGAAAACAAGGTCTGTGTCAGGAGTCGAACCCTTCCAGGGGGGCGCACGCCGGTCGGACAGTCTATTGGGGTTCCACTGTATACAGTTTTTCAAGTTACTGGAAAAACAGCAGGGAATGTTAGTTTGAAAACATAAGCTTATAGGAAACTGACGTTCCTTTCAAAAAATGAGGAATAGTCCAAGAAAATATCTAATTTTTGTTCAAGCCAATAGGCCATTTCCGAGTTGCCCTTTACCTCAGTTTCAAAACGAGTCTACGTGCAAAACCATTGAAATGAAAATGACTTTGATTTGCATGAAAATGGACGTGGAGGTAGAACACATTTTGATATGAATGGTTTCGCACGTAGACTCGTTTGGAAACAGAGGCAAAGGGTAACTCGGAAATGGCCTATTCACAATGAACGAATTAAGGAACTTGTTGTCGTTTCGCAAAGGCCGAAGATGTTTTCCATGCGAGACCAATATTGGCCAGGAAATATCAGCATTTATTGGCTGAAAGGTCAAATCAGTTAGCTTAAAATCTCATGAGATGTTTGTAATTTTACAGACCAAGTGATTTACACTCACTTTCAAGAATGTCGATCAAAAAAAAATAGTAATAAATAACGCATGTCTTGAAACTCGACAAGCTCACAGGAAAACGATCAAATTCTATCCAGCGCTCATCATCATCATTTTATTTGCCGCATAGCAAGAATATTATTTTACAACTGAATTTGTGCAGTTTATGTACGGTTCAGTACATATTAAAGGGTCCAATTGAGTTTAGTTTCGGCGACTTACGGGAGCTTACAGGGGAATTCCTAAATACTCGCTGAATAAGAAATTTTTATATAATCAAGCCTTCCCGCTGAACATTTCAGTCTACACCAAAGGAATATTGTACTGACTGATTACACTACCTGAACCACAAATCATGCGTCATTAGATTAACTAAATACGTAGAAATATCCCATTTAACCTGCAGTGCACACGAGAGAATTTTTATCGCCAACCTCACACAGTGAGAATCAGAACAGTAATCAGATATCCGTTGATAAAGTTCGTAATAGAATTAGACTGTGAGAGAACAACCTAGGAAACGAGTTAAAAGTAAAAAAACAGAATGAGCACACATACCTTCCTAAAAGAGCTTGTTCAGTCGCTGTAGTCAAATACGAATTCTGTGGGGTTTGCAGAGGTTCATTTGACGAAAACCAAAGACAGAAATATAGAGAAGACGAGCTGAGATTTCAAGGATCCGTCCTTCACTGCGTCTTGATTGCTTCTGAAATGTTACTGATAATGTTTTCTTGATTTGTTTTTTGTTTTTGTGAATAGAGCGTTATTAGTAATTAGCGTGCCTTTTGATGACGCATGCAAATCCCTATAACGTTTAAAACGTAGCCGAGGTGTGGAGGCGCCGGCAGGGAGTGCGTCAATTCGTTTGCTTCAGCTCGTGTTTATTTCTGATTTTCTGCTATTTTATTGGTTGAATAGCAAAACCAGTCCTGCTTAGCAATATAAGCAGATGAACAACAGCATCATTCTCAGAGATTGAAAAATACAGATGGGGATAAATTTGGACAAACCGCAGTTAGCCTTGCTCCGCAATCGAAATTTTTAACGAAAAAATTGATTGATTGGGTAATTACTTGATTTGATAATAAATTTCATTTTAAGACCATTGTAATTATACTAATGCCGCCAATTTTCATACCGGACCTAATATTGGTCTTCAATCGTCCGTAGACGTACAGATCTGTGCAGTTTGCCATTCTCTTAAGTTTTTTTTTTCTTGATGCCGGTAGCAAAAGTCTGCGTTCGAGTCTAGTGGTCCATCAGGTCGGAGCTTATCCCGGTTTCCGTAGCATGTAGCGACTAGGAGTATTTCCACTCCCCCCTTGATGAGATGCTAGTCCCCAGCAGTAAATTAGCCGCTACCCATTCATACACCTGGGTGGAGAGAGGCACTGTGAGAGTAAGGTGTCTTGCTTTAGAGCACAACACAGTGACCCCGGCGAGTGCTCGAACCCGGAACACTCCATCCGGAGTACAGCGCGCTAAGCTGTTAAGCCACTGCGTCTTCCGCAAGGCTTTGATACTTCTGCTCCAACATTGTTGTATTATGCCTGCCGGCATCTCGTGAATATCGCTTTACCTGCATGCTCAAAATTCTGCTTGGGCAACAAAATTCAGCTCGGATTCTGCTTGGTACAGCTGACCTAGTTAGACACGCATTGTGTATAACCAATTGGACTAAGTGTAGATATACACTCACTTCATTCAGTGTGTGCAACAAAATTGTAAGCTGATTATATATCTCTGTGGGTGCGTCGTTATTATTATGTTATGCGATGAGTGATGCGAATAACAATGCCTTTTCGTTTAATTCTTTTAATTTTTCTTAAAAAATATTTGCATCTTTTGTGTTACTGATTTTTCGAAAATGCGGAAGTAGTAAATTTTGCTCAAAATTCTGCCGGCAGAATTTATCTAAGCATAGCTGGCAGCCTTGTGACGTTAATGTCCGTTTGACACATTTGACGTCAAAAGCCTGCAGCTATGACAAACATGAAGATGCGCAGGACACGCGATGCATAAAACAAACGACGAACATTTTCGATCCCAGATCTCTTCTCTTGGCATATGTTCGACTTCCACATTCTCGTCCCCATAGCCCTTTTCGCTTCTCTAAGCCGGTGGGGCCTTGGTACGAAAAACGAAGGGCTCTGGGGACGTAGGATTTGAATTGATTCGAATTTTTTTGATTGGCTGATTAAATCACAGAAATTTTGAGCGGAAGTAAAAAACGCCATTACTCTCCCATACAGTATATCGAAACATCACGACTGCATACTTGAACACCAGAAGTCCCAGAATCTAGGACTGGAAATCCTTTGTCTCCAGAGCCCTTCGTTTCTCGTGCCAAGGGCCTGCCGGCTAGGGGAAGCGAAAAGGGCTACGGGGACGAGAAAGCAACTTCCACGGCTAGAAATCGAAAGCTCTGGGGTCTAGAATAAGTGACATATAACAGCGCATGTTTCCCAGGTGTGAATATCCAGTTGTCTACGTCATAACACGTGAGTATATGCTACATAGGGAGCACGACCATTCGACTTTTAGTTGGACTTCCCGCTGGAAAGTTCACACGAACCACCGTTCATACACAACGCAGTAATTCGGGCTGCGACAGTCGCTACAAAGTCAAATTGTTGACGCGTACCGCGTGTCACCTTGGTCGAGTTACACGAAAATAAAATAAAGAACTGTTTGTTTCACAAGAAATAGTTCGTACGACCATCGCCTAAAAATTCGCACTAGAGGTAGTGTATTCGACTTTCCGCACGAACCACTTTCCGGCCGCTTTCGAGGTTGCCTTTGGTATAAACTGATTCATACAAATTGCTTATGCGCAATCCAATGCGAACGCCACGTTCACGTTCGTAGTTGCGTTCGTGTTCGCGTTCTGTATAAACAGGCCTTTACGATACAAAACAGAGTACTTACTGTAAAACGCTCCAATAAGCTGCCTCCAGCTCCCGCTCTCTAATACTGCCCCGACCCCACCCCAACTTTGGGAACTCCACTTTTTGGAACAAGCCTTACCCCTCCCTCTATAAAGAACCCTCCTTCCTAAATGGTAAATTTACGCTTTTTAAAGTTATTGATCCTCAACGTTTACGTTTTATCGCTACTATTCCACTGAAAGTGTTTTATAATAATTATTTTATACCCTAACTGAGGAATGTTTTGAAACAAGCCCCATTTCTACTAAGCCCACTACCTTCCTCAAAGATGATTGAAAAGAACTAACCCCCCCCCCCCCCCCTCCCCCGGGACATTCGAGAGGTAAGAAAGTTCAATTTCCGTATAGTTGAAATATAATAAAGTTTTCGTCAAGAAAAAGCAATGTAATAATTTTATTTCACCAACTCTATTTTGCTCTTGTTTATTGACTTGCAGGGTCACGAGAAGGACCAGTGTTTTCCCGTGATGACCGCGTTATGCACACAATGATTTTACTGAACCCGTGAAATAGTTCCGCTAAACTTATGCCATTGTTTTCTTTTGTTTAGTTTTGACTATTACACAATAACTGTGAGATATTGTTTCACGGGTTAAATGAAATCACTCTAGCAAAGCGTGTCAGTACTAAAAATGTCTTATCCTACGTGTAGAATATTTTCTTAATTTCGCAATCCAGAACATTCCCAGACCAAGTGTGATGTGTGTGTGTGGGTTGCGTCCTTAACCCTTGCTAAGGATTTGTTGCGCCATTTTTTTCCGGGTTTAATTTACTTTTTTCCCTCTCGAAACCCCACATTTTCAAAACCTCAGCCTGATAAAAGCCAACTATGGCTGGAGAGGCTTTCCTCACTAAATTTAGACCGTCATTTATTTGCTTCAGTATTTATTATCGAAGTCTAAGGTTTGATATTCACGAGTTTGTGCGAGCGGTGGCAGATTCTACCCACTTTTGACGTCACTTGAGGTCGCGGGATCGGATGACAGTCATGATGTCGCACCAAAAATAAGTCTGACAAAAATTACCTCATATTTTAGGACGGAAAATTCCGTTTTAGATTGATTCAGCTGATTTAGTAACTCGGTGAAAACTCAAGAGAGTATTGTAATTCATCCGCTACGAAACTAAGTGTTTGATTCAAGATTCGGTTTACAGCTCTGTGCAAGCTTCAAAGATATATTTAATATGCCAGACTCCAGTACTCTCGTGAACTTATATCCAACAAAGCAGCTCGTATTTCTAGCAATTTATACCTTCATCCTAACCACAGTATGCCTCGCCAATGCACAAAATTGCACTTCAGCAAAAGAATGCGGCAGGGACGGCAAAGAGGACGGTAAGCAATGTTGCAATGGTCTATGCACCCTAAGTATCAGCTGTGTGGGGCAAAACTGCAAAATCAACGACGACTGCGCCGCTTCAGAAGTTTGCTGTAGTAACAAATGTGTCGACAACTGGAACTGTTTGGGAGTAACGTGCTCTTTTGACGCTGATTGCCAGTGGGACGAATCGTGCTGTTATGGTTCTTGTAGAGAAAATAACGAATGCGTTCATCTAACCGCCATAGTTATCATTTGTTCCGTTGCTTTCGTTTTCTTCGTGGCCATGTGTTCCTGCGTCTGCAGAATAATAACTTCCGTAAAGCAGCGGTTTCCTCCTTCAGACTCTTCATCAGAAATAACTTCATGTACGACTTCCGTAAATCTCACAGGAGTTAATTCATATTCAGCTACAAACTTGCTCAGCAGCCAGGGATTATCAAGTGACATTCCGCATAAGTCCCTGCCCCACACTAATCTACATACATTTTTTGCACCCAGAATTGACGACCCTTTGCCTGTTTGTTCTGAGACAACAGAGAAGGAATCAAAATGCGTGAAAACAGCCACTACGTGTTATGGCTCTATCAGTGAGACTGTTCAGCCTTAAGGTGGCTCGAAGGGGTTTAGATATTCCCGTCTTTGGTATTCTATATCAGCTACACCAATAACGTTGAGGTTAAACTTTTAGTACAACTTTGTAAAGGTTTTGCGAATAAACAAATTACAGTTGCTATGACGTCAAAATTCCTTGCCATGGCAACGTCATATGAGGTCAAAGATACCGTATTTTTTACCGTTTGAGGTTAATAACTTAAAAACTAGACGGTGAAAGTTTTTGTTTTTCATATATGTTTGCCTACTGGGCAAAACAAACAATCTAACAATGTTTAAAAAAATTCTGTAGGTAGGGTTCAGAGCCACCTTAAATTAGTGAAAAAATGACGTAGCTTTAAATCCTACCTACAGATTTTTTTAAAAATTTGCAAAAATCTTTCTTTTGTCAGTTGGACAAAAATATATCAAAATCAAGAACTTTCACCGAGTAGTTTTTTAGTTATTAGCCTCAATAGGTCCAATATGGAGTATCTTTGACCTCATATGACGTTGCCATGGCAACGATTTTTGACATCACAATGACGTCAATTTGTTCATTGATAAAACTTGTACAGGTTTGGTCTAAAATAATTTCTTAACAACTATTGGTATAGCCGCGATAGAACACCTAAAACGGGCATGTCTAATTCTGGCTAAACTGTTATGAGCCACCTTAAGGGAACACACCCGTAACTGCGTCGTATGACAAATTGAACTGATCCTTGGGTGATCATATTCTTTATTTCAACACGAGTTACGAGAGGCAGGTTGCTCAAACTCAAGTTTTTAATCCCACTAAAGATAGCCAATAGGAATATATCAGTGTCGACATTTTGCGTTTAATTTTGATCGTCGACGAGTGAAGTGTAAATTATACAACCTGTCTGCGGGTTACTGGTAACAAAATTTGCTTTTCAAGTTCGTTGTTCCCGCCTTTGTTTAGTTGGAGATAAAGCACGATTGGGCTTGAAATATTTAAAAACATGCAGGGCCTTAGGCAGGGGGTGCAATGAGTGCGTTCGCACACCTCATCCGCCGCAAGCTGAAGGTCCGCTTAATCTGAGAGGAAGGGTTAAAATTACTCCCGGAATACAAGAAGAGAGGACTTCAACAACTTGATTTTTCAAAATTTCGCGGGAAAATATACCCCCGGATCCCCCCGAGACGCTCATGCAACCGGTGCTCGCACCCATCCAAGCAAAATCCTGCCTAGGGCCCTGACATGTCACCAAAAACAACGTGTTCGCGCTATTTCGAAACCATTTATATTTATATTATAAGTGACATTTAAGAACATTGCCGCCTCAGTTACGTTTAAGTCTTGCATTTTATTAAAATGGCGAACATAATGTTCCTAACCGGCGCCTTAGTTATAGAGAACATCGTAAGATTTTTCGTGTAAGAAAACATATTTTGTTATGTTACTGTTAGAAATTAGGAACTAGCACAGTAAAGTCAATAAATAAAAAAAATATCTGCACGCGAACATAATCTTCAGGCTTTTGTTTTCTGTTATAACTAGTACGAGCAGGGCTGATTGTTATGTAGGATAGAAAAAAATAATCAGATACCTCCTCTTGAACCATGCCATAGAAAATACAGCCAATCAGATTACTGAAAACCCGTTGTATATACGACCAGAGTTTCTGATTCGACGGCATTAAACCCACCCTTCCCACCGTACGCTGCGCGCGTTCTTATTCCCGACGGAATTTTGGTGAGCGTATTTTCTTTGGTATGGTATAAAATAGTTATGCAACACTTTCCCGTCATATGCCACGGAATATCCCACTTGTCACTTGTCATAGCTGTTTTGCGCTTGATACGCACACCCACGACAGGGTAGACCAGGGTAACCACAACACAGTGCACCAAGAGGACTGGGTACCAGAAGAGGTATTGTCATTAGTAGGTGCAGCGTGACCCTGAAATAGGAAAATCGTAGCTTGCCGGCCCGGATAATCTGTCGACACTTCTTCGTGCACGCGTTACTAGATTGTTCTTGTTGTGGTAGTAATTTCTGTACGTGATTCCGTGGCCTCGGGTGTGAGTTACGACGCCAAAAGTTACGCGGATCTTGCACCAAATCTACATTATTTAGTTGAGTTTCGCTGTTTTAACCGAACCTTCAAGTATATATTAACTGCTCGCTACGAAGGACTTCTTCTCTACGTTTAAGTTCAAGCTCGGACCACTATAAACGACTAAAATAATATTCCTAGGATGACAGTAAGTACATTATATGTTTCGACCTCCTATTTATTACTCTTTATTTTGGTTGTTAGTAATCCGCGGAACGACGGAACACGGAACGGCGGAACGACGGAACAAGAAACAGCGGAACGGGATTTTTTTTCTGTTTTTTTTTTTTTTAACAACAAAAAAAAAAACAACAAAGAGAAAGTAAATATATCTCACAAAATAAAGGGCATGCATATATTCTTTATCCTTCGAAGTCGATCTAGAGCCAGGTTGTCGAGTTCATTTCGAGCAGGGCGCTAAAAAGGAAGGGCGGCGAAACGGCAAGAGCGCTCTTGGGCGATGCGTGATGCGGAGTAGGACTGGGTCGAGCGCGCTTCACTGCAGCAAAGTTCAAAACATGGCGGCAAGTGAGAGTCGATGGCTGGTAGAGAAAAGTGATTGCTACGCAAAAACAGTAAGACGATTCCGCAAAATTCTTTTGGAAATGAAATAACGACATGTTTCCTTAACTGTAAGAAGTTAGAAAGACTCTGATTCTGTGAACGCAGTGTTGAATTATCATAAATAAAACCAACTTGCTCGAAATGTCTTTTGCCCTTTTTTCGAACGCTATAAATCAAGCACCAGTTTCAAGGAAAATATGGTAGCAGATGGCTCAATTTTCAAGTAGTAAGTAGAGTAAGTATTGCTTTTTCATCCGTGTAAATCTCATTCTGAACTTTTTTGAACTTTTTGAGTTATAGACTTTGAAAGTTTATACTGTTAGTGCTTTTAATATTGCTATTATGACAATAGGTATACCTTGAGCTATACCACTTTTCAAGCTTCCAAGGTACTGGATTCTAAGCAAACGAATGTGTCTAGGTTTCAGGCATTTACATCAAATTTTATTGAACATCAGAACCTCCCTTGAAGAATAAACAATGACACTATATATGGCATGGTATGTTTCGTGAAGAACATTACTTGCGTGACATTTGTGTGACCTTTAGAAGTTGATCTAGTTTAATATTACATTTTCCTTTTCTGTTTATTGATTACATTGATTGACATTGCAATTTGAGTAGCTTAATGGTTTTCAGTTGGTTTTACACACGTGTCGGTATGGATAGCTTTCCCGTTTCAAAAGGTTTTATACAGTTAAATTGAACTCTGGAATCCCGTCACGAAGTAAGTCAGTTTAAAGTTGTTTTCCGTTTTCTTAGGCTTTGTTACTTTAACTTGTTGCTTTGATTTCTGTTAGTTAAATTTCTGTAACCGCATGCGATTAACAATTGTGTAATTTACCGCGTGGTTTACTCAGTTATATCTGCTCGTGTTTCTAGGTTAAAACGATGTACTTAGGCCTTTTATTTTCGGTTAGTTTCTAGTGGTTTAGGATGTTGTTTGCTTTGTTTATTTCAGATCGAATAAAATTCATGTAAAATTATACGATTCACGGGAGTTCAGAGTGGTTTATTACGTAAGCATTTTGGTGGTTTTCGTCCGACGGAGCATGGTAGAGTGCATGGTTTGTAGAAATGGTTGGTAAAAGACAGGGCTAATATTGCCTTCCCAATGTCAAATAATGTCTAAGGTTTAATCAGTTATTTGGTCTATTTCTTGGAGATGAGGAATTTCAATCACTAAATGGTATAACAATGCATTGCATAAGCAACCAAACAGAGCAGTGCAAAACACTGTACAGGAATTATTATAATTATAAATCATAATCCATGCATGACTGCACCTAAATACTGTACGTGTAACTCTGTGCTCCTAGAAAAATCACAGGGAGCATAACCATGAAATCTGGGTGCCTAGTTCTTATTGGTACATACCATAGTTATGCTTTTGTATCATCTCTAAGATTTCATGGCCTCGTCCTCCATGACAAATTACATCAGTAGCCCCCTTTTGCAGTGGCTAAAAATTCAAGTACCCCCATTTTCTCACCATCTCCTTCCCATAGGTAATGGAAGGTCATGGCACAGACTTTTCTTTCCAAGTGATGTAGGCATTGTTAAATAGATGCACAGCTGTTTAAATCTGAATTAACATGCCATTGGTTTCCAAAATATATGATTATCCTTTTTTCCCTTTAGAAAGGTTTCAGCTTTACCTGTAACTCTGAAAATTTCAGTTTTAATTTCTCTATCCAAGCCAACCCTGGCCTATTAGTACTAGTGTGACCAAAAAAACAATATCTCAATAAATATGAACTGTTTGTACAAAAACTCATGTGATGGGTTTCTGGTTTATGCTGATTATGATATTTAAGATGTACTCATACTCTCAGCTTTTTTGTATCATATGACAGGGAAGGTTGTCAACATGTGTATGTTTTATCCACGTGCCTTTTATACATTAACAATAATATTTGCTATCAAATTTTTATTTTGTATCATTTTAATATGATCATTAGCTGCATGATTCAAGTCACGGAGTTGACTTGGTCTTGTTGTTATATAATTTTTGTCATTCAGCATTCAAAAAGGTGGTGAATAGGCTGGTCAGTAAGATTGAAGGTTAATGCAAATGCTGTTAGAAAAGTCCCTATCCAAAAGGGAATTTGAATTGCCAGTGCAATGAAATGCGTGTGAAAAGAATAATAATATAAGGCTGTTACAATTGTCAAAGCCAAGAAAAGAACATATTTAAATGCTTTTCTTCCATAATTTAACCCTCTGTCTCCATCGAATATATTGCTAACAGAAATTTGTTAATGTTCTACTTTTAAGCTGCTCTTGCATGCAAAGGATTATGATAGTTTTGCTTTTTATCTTTACATAACCTAAGTAGATAACAAATTGTTGTAATGAAAAAGTTCATCAACTTAATGCCATTGGATATGTGAATTGTGATGGATATTATTAACTAGTAATTGTAATTGTTGACACGGCTACCTTGGTGTTATGGAATAAACTATTGTTAGTACCCTGTAGGGGTTTGGTCTGCCTTGTTTGATTTGCAGAGCATTGATGAGCATAAAAAAATAAAACTCATTAATGTAAAACTGTAAACAAGGAAAAATTGCAACCTTGTTTACTAATGAGTGCACATTTCTACAAACCACTCTACCATGTCATGTAGTGTCATTGTAATTCTTCATTAAAGTTAGATGTAAATGCCTGAAACCTCTACACATTTGCTTGCTTAGCATCGAAGCTGGAAAAGTGGTATACCCCAAGGTATTAAGTATAAACTTTCAAAGCCTCTAACTCAAAAAGTTCAAAAAAGTTCAGAGTGAGATTGACACCGATGAAAAAGCAATACTTACTCTACTTGCTGCTTGAAAATTGAGCCATCTGCTACCATATTTTCCTTGAAATTGGTGCTTGATTTTATAGCGTTCGAAAAAAGGGCAAAAGACATTTCGAGCAAGTTGGTTTTATTTATGATAATTCAACACTGCGTTCACAGAATCAAAGTCTTTCTAACTTCTTACAGTTAAGGAAACATGTCGTTATTTCATTTCCAAAAGAATTTTGCGGAATCGTCTTCTGTTTTTGCGTAGCAATCACTTTTCTCTACCAGCCATCGACTCTCACTTGCCGCCATGTTTTGAACTTTGCTGCAGTGAAGCGCGCTCGACCCAGTCCTACTCCGCATCACGCATCGCCCAAGAGCGCTCTGGCCGTTTCGCCGCCCTTCCTTTTTAGCGCCCTGTTTCGAGTGAGGATTTCAAGGAGAAGCGTGACTGCCCTTCGGACTTGCTCGCCCCAATCGAGACAATGAAACGTACAAAGTCGAAGCAAGTCAAAAAAGCCGTTGACAAAAAAAAACCAATAGAAAGGCCTCAGAAGTTACTATTTCGTAAGAAAAAAACAAAGAACAGAAATGAAAAGCCCACAACAAGGGTTATTTTCAGGTGGTCACCCATCCAAGTACTAACCCCGCCCAACAGGGCTTAACTTCAGCGATCGGACAAGAACCGTTGCTTTCCATGTGGTATCAGATAAAAAAACGAAAGTCCAGTTTCGGCAACGAAAGTGCCTTATAGGCTCCTCATCTTCAGGAATTGTAAATTTCTGCGATTTTTTTTGTTTGATCCTTAGCACTCCATTTTGAAAAATAAGAACTTCCTTATCCTTGGAGGACATCTTGCGCAACAATTTTGACCGGCTAACGAGAACGCTAGACACCAACAGGACCGGAAATTTGTCTTGCGGCAGTATAGAATGAACCCGGGTTAACGGCCGGCGTGTTCCGTTTGTATAAATATCTCTTCATAGACATGATAAAAAAGTTGAATTTGTAAGTATAAAGTCGCTAACCCCTAGGAGGGTTGCAAAACTGTTTTAACCAGTAAAAATTGTTTTACTTGACATGTACAATCTTCAGTGATCTTCATCTTCAATCTTTGAGTGTCTGCAGCGTGTGCCTGCATCTGCAACTATCCCGAAATTTGTAAACCATTAAAGGAAGGTTGTTACCAGAGTCATGCAAATAGAGAACAAGAAATACCGGTAGATCTTTTGAACAATTTGGCACTTTCGTTGCCGAAACTGGACTTTCGTTAGCTGATTTACGCGCTATCTGATACCACATGGAAAGCAACGGTTCTTGTCCGATCGCTGAAGTTAAGCCCTGTTGGGCGGGGTAGTACTTGGATGGGTGACCAACTGAAAATAACCCTTGTTGTGGGCTTTTCATTTCTGTTCTTTGTTTTTTTCTTACGAAATAAGTAACTTTTCAGGCCCTTCTATTTTTTTGTCAACGGCTTTTTTGACTTGCTTCGACTTTGTACTTTTCATTGTCTCGATTGGGGCGAGCAAGTCCGAAGGGCAGTCACGCTTCTCCTTGAAATCCTCACTCGAAATGAACTCGACAACCTGGCTCTAGATCGACTTCGAAGGATAAAGAATATATGCATGCCCTTTATTTTGTGAGATATATTTACTTTTTCTTTGTTGTTTTTTTTTTGTTGTTAAAAAAAAAAAAAAAAAAAAAAAACAGAAAAAAAATCCCGTTCCTCTGTTTCTCGTTCCGTCGTTCCGCCGTTCCGTGTTCCGTCGTTCCGCGGATTACTAACAACCCTTTATTTTTGCTTAACACCACAAGTCTAATGTAGTACTACCGGGACCTTTGTGTATAGGTTATTCGCTTAGTGAAGGCTCATGTAACAAACTCTAGATCAAATGTTGCATTTAATGTAGAATACTTCAATGTAATTCGGTAAGAGAAAATTATCTTCATCAGTATCGCATAGCTTGTGATCAGGCTTTTGGAGATTCTCGGAGAAGTCTGGTTACATACGATTTCCTAAGTGTTTTTGTTTCCTAAGAAGTCACGTTAAATCGGGACAGGCGACAGCGTCTGCGTTTATTCATCAGAGAAATAGTTGGATCGGAATTAGGTCTTGGTTTTCTGTTAGCGCGTTTTAAATCAGATATTATTCGCAATTTTATGTAAGTGCATGTGCTCCGATCCGTTTTAAATTGTTTTGAATTGTTGTAAAAAAAGCGAACAGTAAAAAATTCATTATATGACTCGACTCTTGCTGTGTTTCCCCAAGGGTATCGTCCATATATCACACATATCGACTGTTCCGAACGACGCAGTTTGTTCTCGAACGTTTGCAAGATGTACGGACAGAAGTTGTCATTGTTGTGGATCATTGTACCACTGTTACTTTTGTTCGCAATCGTCCAACAAGTGTCCTAATAAGACACTTCGAGAAAAAGCACTGGGCCCAAAGAGGGACACATTATGGTAAGAAATGCTATTATATACATCTTATCTGGACCGAGGACGCTTTTTAAGCGATGACGTCATATAATGACGTCATCGGTTAATGCTGTAAAGCGAAAAAGCGATGGAATTTATGGAATTTTTGGTGTTACGGTGTGAGCGCGATTACTCCCTGAATTGAACCGAAGAGCATTGGGAACTAGGTGCATGGTTTGTGTTCTTGTTCTTGTCGTCGTGCGAGTGGACGGACGGGATCTGTTGCCTGTTGCAATCGACCGATCTTTCTAGAACCGAATAGAATTTGGAACTAACTTCAGGGATAAACGTCAGTAGAAAAGAATTCAAGTAAAACTCAACAAGAAATCACGGCGTAGAACTCGAAGCAAAATACTCCCGGGCAGTTAGAAAGGACCGATTCTATGTATAAACGAAAGACATAAATTATATTTGATGTGTTTTATTAGGTTTAGTAAACAGAAATCTTTACATTTTTTAAAAGAAAAGGGCTAAACATTTTCAAGACAGCGTTTGACCTTGTATCGTATGTCGTCAGTATCGGATGTCGCGCTACAAGATAACACAGCTTTTGTCAAACAGTCATTCAACACAGAAGTTGTTCAGGAATAAACGTCAGTAGAAAAGAAATCATGTTCAACTCAACAAGAAAGCACTGCATAGAACTTAAAGCAAAATACTCCCGGGCAGTTAGAAAGGACTAATTCTAAGTATAAGTGAAAGAGACTAATTATATTTGATGTGTTTTATAAGATTTAGTAAACAGAAATCTTTAATTTTTTTTAAAACAAAAGGGCTCAACAATTTCAAGACAGCGTTTGACCTTGTATCATATGTCGTCAGTATCAGATATCTCCCTGCAACATAACGCAACTTTTGTCGAACAATCATTCAACACAGAAGTTGTCAGCTATTTTTATTAACTTTCTTTAAATTTTCTGTCAAATTTCCTGAAAATTCTTAAAGACCCCTTGTGAAACGTCATCGCTTCTGCATGCATTGCGTGCCGTTTATTTCTTAGGTCAAAAGGTGCGGCAAAAATGGTCGATGCGAGCTTGGTTCAGGTTAGCAGCTTATTGAGGGATAGCCTCCTGTGCAGACGTCTTGTGAGGAGCGCGTGACGAGCCCTAAGACGCCTGCGCATGAGGCTAATTAAGGGCATTGAGGGACAATCTCGTCCCCAGAGCCCGCGATCCTTCTGGACTGCGCCAGGAATCGAGACCTCTGGGCTGGACTGAAAGCCCGCCATAAAAACGGCCAAATCTCATTGGCAGTTGAAACTTGTTCATTTCAACCACAATCTCCGACGCACGCGCAGAATCAAACCGGAACCAGGATTTCCTGGTTCCGGTTTTGGATTCGACCAGAGCCCATGCGCTTCCCGACCGCTGGTCAAGGGGACGCGGGCTCTGGGGACGAGATTGATTGAGGGAGGGCCAGACGGGAAGATCACATACGTACTGATATCAGTACGTATGTACGGGTACGTACGCATCGAGCACAGTGACATCTCTGCGCATTCATTGATGACGATGCAAACATATTTACACAGTTAAACTAACTTCAGTTATACAAATGATATCAATGCAGGCCCTGTGTAAATAAAATAAATTTAATCAAATAAAATACGCAAAAGAAAAATGATACGATTTATATAAGCACCCAACGAAATACTAGGTGAGCTTTTGCGCGAAAACATATCTTCACGCGTGGAAAGATCACCGCTGTTTTCATGTAACAGTAATAAATTGCGCCTTTCGCTTCAAAGAATATTTTGGTTAATTCATTGGTGTTTATATAACAAATAGAACATTACATGGCCGCTTGCATCCTCGGAAACCCAGGGATTCAAAGGGGACGGGAAGGGAAGGGAAGGGAGAGACTGGGAGCGAAAAAAAAGTCTCTCCCTTCCCTTCCCGTCCCACTTTGAAGCCCTGGGTTTCCGAGGATGGGCAGCCTGGAGATACAAAATTTCCCTTCTCGTTACGCTCACTCGTGAAATATTTTTCAGCACTCAAACAGAAATATCGTATCCTTTCGCGAAGCCATGTAATATCTCTATAAACTTTCCCATAAGTATGTAAGTTCATTTTCGACAGACTTTGCTATTTATTAAGTTTCCGTTGCGTGTTCTATTATCCGAGTGCCCGTTTTCTGATGGCATAATCTGTAAGGTTTCCTTTCAGTTTTGGGTCTGATATTCGGTCGACACCGTAGTGAATCATTGTCCACACTGGTGGATGTTATACAGCTATTTCGAGAAAGGTTGTCGGAGAAAAGTAAGTGCACGCGACATGACCGAAAGGTAGTATGGGTAGAAGTAAGAGAGCTCCTGCACGTGCTGAACACAATGTGCTATAACGACACAATAAACGCGAATTTGCACTTTTTCTTTCTCTTCAGACATGTGGAAACAAGGTACGTTTAGCCCTGCTGAATTTAAGAAGAATTTCCTTTCTCAAAGACATTTTCTTTGTCACTCAAAGACATTTTCTTTTTGTGTTTCTGCCTTTCACAGGAAAAATAATCCTGAGGTGTTTTTTGCAATGTTCAACAAAAACCGACAAAGCAGCTAAAAAGTTTAAGAGAAGCCACTGGCATTGCTGCCTATGTACACAGTTATTTGACAGAATCGGTGACTTCCGGATGCATTTGGCTAGCCATGAGAAAAAAAACCAAACCGTCCAATCAGCACCAAAAGCCGGCTGCAACAGACTCGGCAATTTCTGTTGTGCTGAATGTGGCAAGCGACATCAAAATGCACGCGCTCTTCAGCGTCACGTCAGAGAGGTGCACAGGAAAAAGAGGGAGGGATCGGAGCAATAACGCCCAGCAAATATTTAACAGGTGTTTGCGTTGATTTTCGTTAGGAGATCGTTCAGTGGAGTCTCGTGGCCTATACACTGCCAGCACAGTACGTACGTAGAACCCTCCACTACCGGTGTCACTGCATGTGAGCTGAACGAATGTAGGGAAGCAGCAGCAGTTGTCAGACTCAGCGGCCATCCTGCTTTTGAGTGTATACATTTGCAAAGCGTGCAATTTGCTCTTCCCTACCTAAATGATCTTACCTGTCAAAAGTTGGCATGGTTTAAGCAGAGTAGAAAAAAAGAACGCCTCTCGCTTAAACAAAGAGCAGAACAAGGTCATCCCCTTATTGTTGACTTTCCACGAGAAGCGAGCAACACCACTTCCGAAGGCATTTGGCGTTTCTCTGTATTTGATGAAGGCGTTCACTACTGGTCTCGCTTTCACCGTGTAATTGCCGGCTACGATCAGCAACAAAATCAATGGATGTGTGCATGCTCTCCTTCGAAACGTCCCTGTGTTCACAAATAAGTAGCTAAATGGTTCATTTATCAAATCAAGCCCTCCCTGCTATCCGATGTTCACGAAAAAGACGATTTCGATGACGGTTCCCCATCAGACGAGGACAGTGAAGAGGTCCCGGATGACAATAGTGATTCTAAGAAAACTTGCCACTTTCCTCCGAATGGTCTCATTTTGGACGAAATGATTCGGCCATTCGGTACCATTGCGTTTCCAAATGTGTACCTCCTTTCATCCCGCCAAGACATCTAACTGATGATGACCCAATGCCGACACATTTAATCCCTGTTGAAGAGGTGTGCCACATGTGCAAAACCACTCTTAGCGATCCTCGTGAGATGTCCAAAAGAGCGATAATAGTCGAGTTGACAAAGGTCTACTCAGGTACATTTTTTTTCCTTTACTTTGTAAACTAGCTTAACAGCTTTTACACTCCTTTCCCAATACCTAGCAACATCTTTTCCCCTCCTTTCCTTTTTGCATAGCTGCTATTTTGGACTCTTTCAGTTGTCTTTCATTTTGGAAGGCACAAATTCATTTTTCTATTGTTTCTCTATTTTTTAGGTCGTTTACAGCTTATGATTGCTCTTGTAATCTTATGATTACAACTTATGATTGTCTACATATCCACACCTACTTCAAGGAGTATCCAAATTGTGGGATGATGTATAGATACCAGGAGCTCATACACAGCATTCATAACCTCGATGACGTGCACCTTTTTCCTTTAACTGTTTAAAACCTGATACGGGCGTTGTTGAAGGTATGTTTCCTATTTTTATTTCTCAGGTAATTGCTGTCTCGCAGATTCCATGGCAAAGCAGGATTATGATAACTGCTCACATCGCTTCTTGCACTGACTTACTGACTGACCGACCTACCGACTGACTAACTGAATTGCGAATCCAACCAGATAGATACTTCACATTCTTCACATTAGGTCAATTTACGAATATCTCAGGCTGATTGTTTTTATCCCTCAGTAGGAAAATACTGCTGTAGGAAGGACATCAGCGGCCCTAAGAAGCATTTGCCCATCACTAAACGCCGTGTCTCACAGCGTTTTTCGGAACGCGTACTATCACTTCGAAGCCCTTAGCGATCACAGTTATGACTACTATTGTTTGAGATGTGGCTTCACATGATGGTCTATTGTCTCAAATTTGTTCTGCGGGGAGAAAGTCCACGGGATTACGCTGATTTGTTGTGATCAATGAAGTTTCCTCCCTCGATCAGTATTAGCGACATTCCAGATCGCCTGTCAACAACAGCATTCCTGGGTTCTTTTCGCCAAACCGGCCGGCAGGCTGTTCCCTGCAACTAGAGATAACGTTGCCTCTGCGGAGCTCGGCATTCTTGAAAAACGATTACCATGGATCCAGAACGAGGGAGCGCCGTCACTGCCATTTCCTGAAAAGGAGTGTACTTTTTGTGCATCCGACCACCAATGAAAGTCGCAGACCGATACTCCCGTAGTGACCGTTTTCAACAGGGTTGGAAACTAAAATTTCGGAACGCTCGCCATTTGGGCGAGTGATCTTCAAGCTGCACTCGCCCAGATAATTTTTCATTCGCCCACTCTATTAGCTCCACACAAACACAGAAAGTAAACACGAACGTAAAATATCCAACTTTAATTTTTAATCACGTTTGATTTTGTTCCTTAGTTTAAGGAAGTTTGCAAGGTTTCCGTTGAGTTTCCCAGTTCATTTTCAAGGTATTTCAGCTCATAGTCTTCGGACATCTCAGGCTCTGACTCATAATCCGATATCATCCCTCATCATCTGTGTCTAGCAGCCCCTGGTGTCTAGCTTTTTCTTCATTTCCGTATTCGCGAGAATCGCGGACTGTTGTTGACGTGTTGTTATCAGGAGCGGTATTTTCTTGCTAGCAGATAATTTAGATACCCCTGGAAGAAATCTCCACTTTTAACACTAAGTGAGTTCAAATATACAGTGTCTCTTTATCATCTAACGATTACCAAGTGAAGCTATTTTTGTATGTTTGCGAACCAGAAATATATTTGCGGCAAAGCGCCAGGTTTGTGGGAGATTTCGAAATGGTAAACATTATAAACTATTAGCTGTGGACAGTGTAGATTATTTTTAAGTGGAAAGCATAAAGTTACGCTTATTTTGAATTATATATTCTGGAGCTAAATATCGTACTCGCCAAACCGGGCGAGTGATCGGTGATTTGTACTCGCCCGACAGTTTTGACACTCGCCTGGGCGAGTGGGCGAGCACTAATGTCCAACCCTGTTTAATATCATGCTGGCTATGTACTAAGGAACTCGCCTCAGTTCAGATGGTCAGGTCATTAGCCAGTGTCTTTTGCCTGTTAGCCTTGTCTCATACACCTCATGACTCTAAATTAGTAGGAGACGTTGACGAATCACTGTTAGAAAATGCAGGAAGTAGCCTCCAGTGTTGCACTCTAGCTTGGTTGCACCCCTAAATTTAATTGTAAAGCGAATTTGGGCTTACCATACGACCCGGCGTCACCAATCGATGATGGATTAAAATCGATATCAATCGATGGCAATCGATAGCGATTAATCGATTGATATTGATAATCGATGAGCAATCGATGAAGATTTTGTGACCTTATCGATTGGTATCGATTGGCATCGATTGTTATCGATTATCACAATGCAGTTTTTCTCTCGATTGTTCTTCCCCTGTGTTGGCCTCTTCTCTCCTTTCGTGTACTTTTGATCCACCACGGTAGCTCCTATCACGCCCGTGTGTCACAGCTAATTAAGAGTTTAACAAAACATAATCAACCATGCCGCCAACGTATCATTTGGTCAGAAAGAAATTACAATGCATAAGTGATTTACTCGTCACAGAAGTGTTGTCAGTTCCTTCTTGCTCCTTCTTCTAAACTCAAGTGAAAGCGTGTCGCGAAGCGGCGGAAACTCGCCGCTTGGCGGCTCAATTTCACTTGGAACATCTGTCATGAAAGTATTTGCCAATCGATTTCAATCGATGAAATTTTTTTTTGTGACTATCGATTGGTCATCGATTGGCCGATACCAATCGATATCAATTAACTAATTTTATCGATTGATATCGATTTATTGATTGCATTTCCGATCATCGGTTTCATCGATTGGTAACGCCGGGCATACAAAAACATACCCTGTATAAATGCATTATCAATACAGTATCTTTTTAGTAATTATATAACAGCACGTTTTCCTTTCTTTTCTTTGTCACTATTAAGGACGAAGAAGAAGTTGGTGACCGGCTTTATTATATAGAAACATTTGTTTGAATAGTAATCTTCAAAGTTATTTCGATTTATCTCAAATAAGCTCAACTCAATTAAACGGAGCTCAGCGCAAAAGATAATGGTAAAGTAGTTATTTTGCATGAAGATATGGATAAGAATAAATAGAAGAATTAAATTATTGACAACTGATGATGTACAGTTGTCAACTGTACTGTATACCTGAAATTGTTTACAATAAAGGTACTTTGTAGCGATAATTGTGTAAAGTGTTTGCTGCACTTTTTACTGAATACCACGCGTGACCACGCGTCGACCCATTTAATGCGACCACAACGCTCAGAGTACATATATCTTATTAGACACTTTAGTGTGTAGCATCGCTTTATATTTTTACGAGTCATGCAGTATTTTGGCGAGCCCGAAGGGATACTACACACTAAAATGTCTAATAAGAGATTTATTATCCAACGTTTTCGTTTCCCCAAGATTTTGACTTGCCAAGGTTTTTAATCTTTCGCGCGGTCGGGGGAATGAGACAAGTACAAATATCGTGTGATATTTGTACTCGTTTCGCGCGTTATTTGTACTCTACGAAGCAGTGTTGGATAAGAAAGCGTGATTACTGTGTTGTGGTTCATCGTGTTGTGGATCACGGTGTCGCAGTTCACTGTATTGTTGGTTCACTGTGTTGTGGTTAGCCTGTGGTTGTCACTGTGGTGTGGTTACTGTGTTGTGTGAGTTGTGGTTAGCCTGTTGTGGTTCACTGTGTTGTGGTTCACTGTGGTGTGGTTAGTCTGTGGTGGTTCACTGTGTTGTGGTTAGCCTGTGGTTGTTCACTGTGGTGTGGTTACTGTGTTGTGTGAGTTGTGGTTAGCCTGTGGTGGTTCACTACGTTGTGGTTAGCCTGTGGTGGTTCACTGTGTTGTGGTTAGCCTGTGGTGGTTCACTGTGTTGTGGTTAGCCTGTTGTGGTTCACTGTGTTGTGGTTAGCCTGTGGTGGTTCACTGTGTTGTGGTTAGCCTGTTGTGGTTCACTGTGTTGTGGTTAGCCTGTGGTGGTTCACTGTGGTGTGGTTACTTTTTTGTGGTTAGCCTGTTGTGGTTCACTGTGTTGTGGTTAGTCTGTGGTGGTTCACTGTGGTGTGGTTACTGTGTTGTGGTTAGCCTGTGGTGTTTCTCTGTGTTGTGGTTAGTCTCTGGTGGTTCACTGTGTTGTGGTTAGCCTGTGGTGGTTCACTGTGTTGTGGTTACTGTGTTGTGGTTAGCCTGTTGTGGTTCACTGTGTTGTGGTTAGCCTGTTGTGGTTCACTGTGTTGTGGTTAGTCTGTGGTGGTTCACTGTGGTGTGGTTACCGTGTTGTGGTTAGCCTGTTGTGGTTCACTGTGTTGTGGTTAGTCTGTGGTGGTTCACTGTGGTGTGGTTACTGTGTTGTGGTTAGCCTGTGGTGGTTCTCTGTGTTGTGGTTAGTCTGTGGTGGTTCACTGTGTTGTGGTCAGCCTGTGGTGGTTCACTGTGTTGTGGTTATTCCGTCGTGGGTAAACGTCCCAAACCCTCCTCCTCCTCCTCTCCAACCGAGAAAAGAAACCTGGGACGAGGCAGTAACTGATGCGTGAAAAGGTTCGAAATGTTCGGCGGTGCATTAAGATGGAAACCAAATTAAGATAGAGTAAGTTAGGCAGAAATTCATTGCACTTGACCTGGCACCAGTGTGAGAGCACACCGATATGCGGTTTATCAACATCGCTCGTGTTATCAAGGCTATCTAACCTAAAGACAGCACAAGATGGACCTTCTTCTTGACATAGCTTTAGAGATAAAAATTGCAATGATAATTTTAAAATGTTCTTGGGTTTTGATACTTTTTTATGAAAGCTGGCAAAAATTTCTTTACAATATTCCGCACGTTACATTTCCCTGAGCGCATAGCTTTTGAAAGCTTAAGTTCTTTTTTGTTTGTTTGTTTTTGTCTCATCTATTTTTGTTTCAAAACCCCAGGAGAGGCCTACGTGTCTCAGTTCGCAAACGACAAACAACACAATTAACTTTTTACGAAGTTTTCAGAAACACCGGATGAAATTCCAGTGATGTTTTGAAAAAGGACTCTTTTGTTTTGACATTTTGTGAAGGCGGTCATCTTATTCAAAGACTCCGCATCTTGCTGCTTCTTCATTACTGATCTCTCAACTGGCGGGCTGCAGATTTCAGATCTTAAGCGCAATGAAGAATACACTTTTTTGCAGATTCTGGTTGCTCTTAGCCTTAACAGTCACAGTTTACTTCGCTATGATAGCCTTACGTGCAGAAGCCCAAGAGAGAGGTCGCATCAACAGTTCGTTATCTATCGTGCCTGGTGAGTCCAGTGATCGGTGCTTGACTCAGGGTCTTAACGTGCAGCGTAATGTGTCCATCGTTGGAAAGACCATTTTCGCCGAGTGTTCCTGCGGCATGCAACTTAACGAAAGGCTTTGCACAGTTTGGAAACTCGGCTCAAACGAGACATCTCATGAAAGATCACACGTCAATGTATTTACTAAGTTCAGTACAAGCTTTGTAAGTCGTGCCACGTCGGCCACGACAGGAACCTGCCAAGACTACACAAGGACTATTAACAAACTTTACGGAAGTGATCAGGAACCAAGCTATTACACAGCTCAAGAGGCCAAGGCTTATTCGATTGATTGGAGTTTCTGTGATGATATGCCTTTGCAAAACGACTTGGGCTGCAACTACACCATTGTTCCGACCAACTCCCAGAACAGCTCCAGTGTCCATGAGAAGATTCACTATTACGTTCCTTCTTTCACCAACGCATCCCAACACTTGGAGGTGGGCAAGAGTTATAAGCTGGACATTGGGAAATGCCAGCATACTGCTGTCGTTGAGATTGCTATAAAAAATGATGGTTTTCAACCGATATCACTTGTTGTGAAGACCCGAGCCCAGATAGATGTTACTAAAAGTACAACACCACCAGAAAGTAAAACAAATGGTGGAATGTTTTCATTGGGAAACAATGTCCTATACACTGTGTCATTGGCGGCTCTACTTTCGAGGATGTTTGGAATTCTCTTAATGTCCCCAACCCCGTGATATACTATCCACAAACACTCTCTGGTGTAATATTGCATTCTTCAAAATTGTTTGTATAAAATTACAGTTGAATTCTGACAAATCAAACCTCCAGAAGGCCCTTAGGTTATTTTCTTACTAATTTTACCCTCCATAACTCGACCCCCTCCGCCCTTGATAATTCAAACCTTCGATCGATCAGTGAATCAATAGTTATTACATAGCTATTTCAAATAATTCACCGTGGACGAGACATCTAATTTTGGGGAAAAATAACCAAAGGATAAACAAGCCCTTGTTCATTCATAAAATATCGATCCAGTCCCTGAACTCTCAGCACTCCGCCTCTACATAAAGGTTGAACCTAGATGGAATGGACTGGTGAGATGTTCAAACAACTAAAGGAACCTTAGCTTATAAGAAAAACTTCGTAACTAAGTAAACATTGGCAAAGGTAATCGAACATGCATAGAGAGCAGTACATTAATTTGAAGCACTTTTAAAATGCCAAGTCATATGATTCTGTATTCCAAGGCTCAAAACAGGGTTCTCATTTCTCTGGATCTTTGGATAACTGCGTCTTGGCAGTATTTGCGTGCGTACCTCCATGGGGGAACCCAGCGGAATTTTGGTTGGGGATGCGCCGCCCACTTCGCGTAGAGAGAGAAATAGTAAATAGAAAGGAAAAAAAGGTCTTGTTGTTATAGCTAAGTCAAACGACATTACCTGTTACCACATTAACGTGAAGTGTAGCAATGTTTACTTCTCGTTAAAAATAAACCATTTTTCAACACGAAGGTAACCAACTAAGTTTGATCAGTCTTATACCAGATCTCTCTCTTGGTATTCTGAATTTTCTCCTAGAGGACTGGAAAGAGTAAGAGGATATATTGCAGTGCCTTGACGTCGACTAGGCTCGATTACCAGCCGCTGTTCGGGAAATGAGCCCGCGCTCCTCCCAACAAAGACCGGACTTGGGCCGAGCCTATGACGTCGCCACATGAAAGAACTCGCAGAGTCTGGGAAAAAGACTGTATTTGACATCAGTTCTTGGTATGAACTGTATAACATCTACTCACTTTTAAACTGGACTATGTTATTTTTTAACTAAGTAAAGAAGAAATATCTTTCTTAACGAGTAAATTGTAAACAGCTGTTATATTATTAGCCTGGAAGTTCACAGTCCTAGTTAGGAAAGTTTTAATTAATATCGAGCTAAGTTCTCTCAAATGACCCTCATCTCATGACATACATGGTTCACTGTCAGGAGAAATTAGACAGTGATCATCACATCAAGCGGGATTACTTGACTTTTAACTTATCAAAAAGCAGTTTTGTACAATAATATCACCATAACATTGAAAATCAAAACTACTGAGCTCGTACGAGTCTTGAACACATTTGAACACTACAGTATATCGAGCAAGGCATTAACATTATGAAGTTAATACTTTAGGTTAACATTTTAGGAAAATTATTTTTAAAAAATTAAATTCCACTAAGTCTGAAATTCAGCCGTCCTCTCGTCCCAACCCCCCAACGGAGGGGTGCGGGCGAGAGGACGGCTGAATTTCAGACTAAATTCCACTTTGCCTCAAAATGTTGAAAACCATAATTAATAAATTGTATTTAGTTATCTGTACATGATTGATCTACTATAAGGTTTCTCTTGCTTGTTACAATACCTTTGTAGAGTTAAAAAAAATTAAAAGCCCAAAAATGACTTAAACGCATGTAGAGCGGTCTTAAGTTGTTCATACATACCCTTGTTACAACAGCGATTTAGGTCAACATGAAAATTAGTTGCCCAATTCCTTTGGCAGCCAGACACATATATACAAGTTTGAAAACACTTTGTAAATTGTACTTGTTAATAAGTACTTCATGTTTGACTGCATTATTTGACAGTTTCGTATTCCTTCATATTTGAAAGAATTGAGTGTTTTGGTGAACTTTTATCAAAGAGGACACTTTGTGATGCCCACCATAAAGGGCGTGCATTTCATTAGCGGTCAATACTGTACATGTCCGTTATAATTAACAATTATCCTGTGAAATCATACGGAGTATCGCCTGATACTTACGCTAAAATCAGGCGATATTCCGCAAGATTGAGCAGGATAATTGTTTTATTATTCAACAAATTGTCAACGAAAAATATTTTAGTTTACATTTCTGCTGTCATGGAGCACTTTGCAAGACTTTGGACGAATCTTTGCAACCTACGTATATCACGGGATATCTGTTACGTACAGATGACGGATAACAATGACTTTATGACCATATAAAAGCAGCGTGACAATTGGTCGAATAATAACGGACAATATTCTTCATCCCGACCAAAGTGGCCCTTCGTTATACCACTAACTATGGTTATACCACGGTTCGTGGTAAGGCCAAATTGTACAATGGGCTCTTGTGCAATAGCCCGAGGCACTAAACACACTTCTCAATCATGTAAGCAGGGCTCAAGTATTGCAGCTTGTTTACTTTAGTACACCAAAAGGTGCCGTGATTACTTAACAGAAAAACTAACCTCCCCTCCAGTGTTCTAACCTTCGAAAGCTTTTTCTATCAGAGCTGACTATAACACTTTCTCGACAGCCTCTCATTTCTAGTTTTCAGTCACTAGGCGTAAGCACAAGGATAAGAACAATTACAAGCGGATAACAACGAACACACTATTTCTCGTTGTTATGCTCTCCTTACAAGGACCACAAGGAACAGGGTTCATACTCTTAGTGATCTGTTTAAATTCCGTGACTTTCCTTCACATTTTCCATGACTTCTCCAAGTTTTCCAAGACCAAAATTTGACCATCATTTTCTTGGGTTTCATTTAGGGTATGTTTTATGTTTTCACCATTTTCTTTGCGAAAAAAAAACTAATTGAAATTGTACTTTTGAAATCAACGTCATTTTCCATGACTTTCCAGGCCTGGAAAATTAAATCAGTCTAAAATTCCATGACTTCCAGGTTTTCCATGACCCGTACGAACCCTGAAGGAATCACCGCGTCATTAACATAGACAAAAGCGTAAGCATGCCAATGCTACGGCGATTTCTAGTGAGGCCAGCGTAACAATAACACGCGTGTCCGTTCTTTTCATCCGCTTATAGACCGCACATCCAGGAATAATGTGTTGTCGAGGCATGGAACTAAAGGAAGTACATTAATAAACATTCCGTTAGAAGTATACATTACCTAAAACAACATACAAAGATCTACATCTAGTTTTTATCGTGTTACTTAGTCACTTGGAATCTAACTTTATTAAATCTTTTACAGAAACAAATTTAAAGTAATTTAACACCCCTGCCATGTTTTGAAGAACTCTACCCAAACTCACGCTCTCCAAAGATTGTGTTTAAGCCATAAGTATCATCTTGGATCAAAAGACATTGCTTGTTCATTCTTGACATCCTCAATGATCATTTTAGCAATTTTCCACGCCATTTCTTCTTTAGCCTATGACATAAAGCAACAAAAACAACATCAAACACAGCTATGTTTTGAATAGGAACCATACCATTTTTTCTAGTGTTTAATTATTGCGCCGCACAGACTTAATTAACAGGGGAGTGGGGTGGGGATGGTGTAATGGAGAGAGCATTCGCTTCCCACCAATGACCCGGCATCATATGTGGGTTGAATTTGTTGTTGGTTCCCGTCCTTGCTCTCAGGGTTTTTCTTCAGGTTCTCCAGTTTTCCTCCCTCCACAAAAACCAACACTTCTAAATTCTAATTCGACCAGGGATCAGTGGATGAAAAGCCACTTTGTGGAAATGCCACTACAAAATCCATTATTATTATCATTATTATTACTATTAATATTAACGCTTGTAATGAACGTGTTCCACGTAAATCAGTGATGCTATTAGCATGTGACAGATGCATTATTATGCTATGGTGTGTTGGTTTTGTCCATCTATATTTAATAACAAAACACAATTTTCGTGTTTATAAAACTCGATAGAAATGATATATGATGCCGCCTTAAGTGTCTACTGGCAAGAAGAGAAATGATGATGATGATGGTAATGACGATGATGTATTGTCCATGGATACATTCCATTGAACGTACTGATGTTATATTTCATACCTTATCCTCTCCTCCTGACACCAACTTTCTCATGGCCTTTCCTAATTTGGAAGCTTTTAAAAAACAAACAGTCAATCAATTGATCGATCAATCATCTATTCTCAACCTCTATTTTTAATTTGTTATATAAACTATTGACATTTAAAGTATAAGTTATTTAATTATTTAGCATTTTCCACAAATAGCTTGCCTAAACATATGCCCTTGACACTTAATAAAGTATTTATTTTGTAAGTTCTATTTTATCAGTTGGTTGTAGACTACACTTTCCAAAGACTCCCTGTGCAGGTTCGAAATTAATCTGAATTAGAAATTACTAATTTCATAAAAGTGTCTGAGGTCGACTTAAGAATAATGTTTCAACCAAAAAGCTTTGGTCTTTGAAGGTTTACTGATGATATTATAAATATTATTATAAATATTATACATGATATTATAAATATTATTATAAGTATTATACATGATATTATAAATATTATTATAAATATTATACATGATATTATAGATATTATAAATATTATTATAAATATTATACATGATAGTATAAATATTATAATTATAAATATTATACATGATAGTATAAATATTATTATAAATATTATACATGATAGTATAAATATTATTATAAATATTATACATGATAGTATAAATATTATTATAAATATTATACATGATAGTATAAATATTGGCAACAAAACGAAACGACTTTATAAGTTTCTTGTTAACGTTATGCAAACGTCAGCGACAGACACTTCTTTGGATGAAATATTTCAATCCCTGACTGCAATTTAAGTATTTTTTGTTTACTATACGAATGAATAGTGCTATGAAAGAAAATTGAAATTTAAAACCCACATGGCAAGAACTTTTATCCAACTTTGCTGCATGCTATGTTGCAAAGCAAAGCATGATAAGGATGTTTTAACTCATACTGACTAACACCCTATTCATACAAACTGTTACATCTTTAGTTAAACAAGTTAAAAAAAAAAACAAATTAGTTTCAGCGAACTAGAGCGAAAAGTTTGCAGATCATTATTACAAAAATCAGATTTCATTATGAACATTCAAGTAAACCTTAGAAGTGAACTATTCTGCCCGAAACAATTTTGAACAATCCTCCAAGTTTATTTTTTTCCTTAGTGGCCATTTGGCCACTGACTGCTCAAGTCTGGTCGCCAGTGAAAAATTTTAGTCGCTTAATTAAGCTCACGCTTTCAATCCTTCTTCTCAATTTTAGTTGCCAGGCTGGCGACTGCTGTTCCAATTTAGTCGCCAGCTCAAAATTTTAGTCGCCATGGCGACTAAAATGGTCTTAACATGGAGGGTTGTTGAACCATGTTTTATAAAATGGGTTTTAAGCCTCTAAGATTAGTTGTTAGCAGGGAATTTAACCCTCCACCAAACTATCAACAACAGACAAAAGGAAATGATTTTAGTCAGACAATATTACTTTGTACCAAAGACCTGCAAAATGTGCAAAGAAATACAACTATACCACCCTTGCATGCATCCACGGATGCATTGCATACTTGTAAAAACTAATATTACTGTAGGTCCTAAGATACTCTATTTGCTGATCAATTTTATGGGGGTAGATTGACGTCCCCTGGATGCCCTGGATGCCTTGACTCAATACCAGGATGTGGTTACATACCTGTAGAGGTGCCATTGCCACTGTCTGGCTCGGGCTCAAAGACAGGCTCAAAAATTCCAAATTCATTGACTTTTCCCAATGACAGTCTAGAAATAAAATCAAAAAGTTATCAGCTTATTACACTGTGGATGTTTACAAGGAAAGCTAGTACCTGATGTTACCAATCAATAATTTTGGCAACCAATAAATATTGATGCTAAACAAAAATAGTCAATACATGTATCTCATTGCCTGCTTCATAGGATAAAAGAAACTACCACAAATTACTGGCTTCCTGGATCCTAATGCCTCAAAATACAACGGTACTTGTCAAGTTTTTGCCACTTCTAACCTCAACTATAGGATAAACCTACCCAGGATTAGGTCTTTGCCAAAGGGCATCTGGATGCTCTGTGAGATCAGTGTCAGAGCCAAATGTTGGCTTTACCAGGCGACTGTTTTCCCCACTCTGAGCACCCAGGCTCTGCACATCATCTACACTGCCAACAGAAGCTGAGAGGGTCTGGGAAGAATGATTGCCACTAATGGAATTTAACAGCTCTGTGAGATAGTTGTAGTATACTTGACTTTTCAGGAAACTTGGAAAAAATACCTGAAATGTATTCAGCAACATATCCCAGCCATTAGAATGAAAGAGTAAGGGCAGATTTACACGGTATGAATTTCTTACACATGACAAGCTTATGACAAGTCTATATCATGACTTAGGACAATTTACATGCGTGCGCCTCTGTTGTAGGGATGTGGTAGGTTGATTTACATGATGTAATTTGTGTTGTAGTCATGACATGAGTGTGTGATAATCATAGGCAAAATTGTACAGACAAATTTGCCCCTAATGTGGACATTTCCTTCTTGTTATGCTTTGCAATATTGCCCAGGTTATCTGAAAAAGTCTGGCTACGGGCCAGGAAACATCCGCTAAAGCACAACTACTGACAGTCCCAAAACTGATCTCCCTAGGAGATAATTACACAGAATACATGTACCTCCTCAAGAAGACAAAGAACATGTTCCATGGGATAAGTAAAGCACTCAGGTAGTGGACCACCTTCACGGCATATACTGTTCTCTATCTCAATCCTTGTGATATCACCCACACCAAGAGGTGCACTTGCTTGCATGGAAAAATACCTACAATGGGGTACAACGAACCACATGAAATATCTCATTTTGCTGCACTCATCTAAATAATTACCACACGTGTGAATTGTATTCATTACCAGAAAATGCAAAAGGCCATGAGATGCATGTTTCTATGGACCACATTGAGAAGGGCAAGGAAAGGGGAAGGGGAAAATTTGTTACCAGGCACCTGGCCTAGTGCTTGAATTTAAAATTTCTCTGACCATTAAGTAAACTTCTTTTATTGCCAAGAATTGAGACTTAGATAATACAACAATGAGGTGAGAAAATGTGCCACTGGTGCAAACTGGTACTGAGACTTTTGTTTCTGAAAGAATGCCTAACCAAACCAGTCAAAAGGCCCAGAAATTGACCAATTTAGAGATGGCAAATAATCACAACAAATTAAAGAAATGTGTTCTGCCAAACAAACAATCCTTACACAGTTCCAAAACCTGGAGAAAATTAAACCACAAGGCATGCAACATTAATTATTAACAGCACTGTGCAGACATCCCTGTTTCCAACATTTGCAGGAAGAAAATTGGATATGAACTATTGCTTATTGCTTATTGCTTATTGAGAAGAATTATGATTTATAGTCATCAACCGTGTAACCAAATGCGACAGTTTATTTCAATCTTCTGGGGTTGGAATCAACAGAAATGGAACTCACTTGTCATAAATGATCATAGCATCATCCAGAGCATGTTGTGCATTGTATTGGTTGTTTTCTATTTGTGATTTTAAGTGAGACTGAAAATTATCAGCTGTTAACCAGAACTCCAGCATGTGTTGAATCCCTTCCTGTTCCAAGTACTGTTAAAGTAACAATCTCAATATTAATTTAAATGCACCCAAAAAACTTAATTATTATTATTATTGTTAATATTATTATTATTATTATTATTATTATTATTATTATTATTATTATTATTTTAATCTGGTACAATGGAACACGTTTAAACTTGAAGACACTTAAAACAGGGTGGTTAAAGTTGAGCTCCTTTTCTTCGTGGAAAAAAAAAAACAAACAGACAAAGCTATTGATGGCATTTGGTAAGCAGTTGTGCAAGCCATGCAAATTTAATGCTAAATTTCACTTGTGTGATTTACAGCGTACCTTCAGCATACCTATGACCTTTGTTTTACTAGGGATAGCAGAGTCAACTTGAAGCACAAAAACAAGACATTTGTCTCACTTGGTGAGAAAATAAGCATGTCATCTGAAAAGTCTGCTGACATTTTTTGATTAGCTAGCAAGCATAGTTTAATCCTTTTACTGGGGTTTAAATTTGATTGAGTTGAAATGGAAATTCGACAACTCCTACACTGTCGTGGTCAGGGTTATTAGCTAATGGAAATATTATCAAGATAGGTTTTACACAAATTTGTGTTGTGAAGTAATGGTCTTCATTTGGAGCTTGATTTAATTGTGATATTTAATGCTTGCTCTAATTTTGCTTGAATGATGTGTATCTCACAGTAATAAAGGAAGCTTAAACTGGTTGGACCCTGATGTGTAACAGGTATTAGTAGAAGTCTTGGGAAAACAATCCTATGGGCAATGTCCAGATGTCAGCTGCAACCTTCTAACTCTCCCCTCCCCTCCCCTCAACCATTTACCATACTAACCTATCCCCCACTCATTCCCTCTCCCTTCCCCTCTCCTCGTGAGCTCACACACCCCAATTCCCTTCCCCTTCCCCTCTCCTTATTAATCCTTATATCAGAAGCATACATAGACAAATACATTTTGCCTGATGTATCAAGTGTAAGTTACATGTATGACTACAACAAAAGCCACTAACCTCCATAAAGTAAAACATTGCATTTTGATTGTAGAGAATGTCTGAAAGGAACACTTTTCCACCTGTCAAGATGTCTATTTGATGCTTACAGTAAAATGAACTGGTAAGAAATGCAGGGAAGTACCTATAGCAAGAACAAGATAATGCACTAGATGTTAACCTTGTTAATATTCCTTTTGTTGGGCTGCCTTGGTAGGAAAATACACACATGAAAAATAGTAAAAAGAGAATGATGTACATAGCAATTGCATCAATACCATAAATTAATGCAAAAAACCTGTAAAAAGTCAACTTACATCCTTTCCATTACATCATATGCAAATGACTGGGCTGGCTGAAACGAATCTGGACAAATCTTTCCATCTTCACTGCAGATGTTAACTGTTAACAAATGACAAAATAAACTTAAAATATTATCAGGATCAAGTTGCACAAATGTACTAGAAAAGCAGTGGTACAAATTTAGTTTTACAGTAAATGACTATCAATAATTTCTGTTATTGTTTTTCTTACTTTCAACCTGACGTCGGATGGATTCCTCGAGTCCAATTGGGTTTGATGCCTCTAGTGAAATGTATTTGCTATAAATACTAACAGCATCTATTACAATACTTCTTGTCCTTCTCCGGCAAAACCCACGCTGTTCATGTTCAAAGTCTGGTGTCAAGTCAAAAGTAACTTTCGATGATCGAATTCCTTTTTGTGTTCCAGTGTCATTACTGAAGATATTTGAAGTTCCTTGAATGCTTTCCACCTTTGATTGGTTATTTACGTCCATTGTATTTACACCATTTTGTAAACCAATACTAAAACCTGCCTCTTGATTGTTAGAGCAGTTTGAATAACTATTATTGAAAGTGCTATTATTAGAAGTTTGTTTATCACCAGTACAACGTCCACAATGATCACAAACATTCTTGTTTGAAGCAGAAGGGTTAATTATTTGTCCACAATTGTCGCATAACAACAAAACGTCACTACTGTTCTTTGCATTGGAATCACTGGAAGCAAAGCTTGTTGGCTTGTAGCCAGTGAAGTCACCAAACTCATTATTGTCATCATCCAGAATCCATGCATTGTCTGCAGCCTCACTTGAATTACCACAAGCGTTATGCTGATCCAAAGAATTTTCCAAGCTACACAAATCTGAAGAATTTGACAGGGTGGGTAGATCTCCATCTGGAATGGCACTAGTATTCTCACCTTTTGGGGATTTTAACCTTGACATAGAGTTAATTCTTAAGCGGTTAATAGTTGAAAGTCTAAATGTTTCTGCTGTTAGCCAGAAGTTCAACAAATTTGTTGCATTTTGTATTTGCATATACTCCATAAAATAAGGTAAAACACTGTCATCCATTAAGACTTCTACCAGGGTCTTGGACAATTGTGATTTTCTCCGAAATGTTGCCACACACTGAAAATGAACAATAAAATATTATTGATAAAGAAGTGTACAAAATTGAGTAACTCTGTTTGATTTGATGAAAGTTTTAAAAAAAATTGAACTACTGTAGAAACAATTCCTTTTAAGTTTTTAAATTCTATACCTTGGCAGATTTCGTCCTTGAAACACTTGCTAATAACTTTCTGCATTCTTGAACTGTGGAGAGAGAAAAACCTTTGTGGTCACTACCAAGAAGTTCAGTTATTGCCTATGGGGTTAATGACAAATACAGTGTACTGTATTATGGCAAAATAGCAGCAGAGTTGTTACTTTAGAGATCATATAAAAGATTCCAAATGTACATCGGAATTTTGGGTTTTAAGTAAAGGTGGAAATTTCTTATGAAGTTTGGTATGTGCTTTTCCTAGGATGTGGTGGTGGTGGTGGGGGGTTGGGGTAAAAATGTTGAGGGTATTTACCACTTCTCTATTATTTTCAGTTGTCTCATAGCTTTATTAACATTCATTAATCCCGCTACTAGAAAAGCTGATAGAGAGCTTGAAGGCATTCATAGCAATACTCAGTTGGATATTCAGGAGAATGATTACTCCTTATGACTACAGTGGAACCTCGATTTAGCGAAGTCGCTGGGAACTGGCCAAATTAGTTCGTTAAATCAACGGTTCGTTGTATCGAGGTTCTTTTTCATATATTTTACTATTGCTGGGGCAAAGAATACCGTTCGTTATATCGAGGTTTTCATTAAATAGAGGTTCGCTAAATCGAGGTTCCACTCTACCCTTATGTCCTCTAATTTAATCACAGAGGTTTAATTACAATAAATGGAAAATGGTCAAGTCAAAATTATGAAGGGAAGTTTTTATCATAACATTCTAGGCTGCCTTTCATGCATGTTTAATTTTTGCAAATTTCTTAATGATACTTAATTTGAACACCAGCTGTGTAAGTGTTGTGGTTTAATTTTATCTTTGGTTTAAAATTTTTCAAACCAGTTTGCTTTTTATTTCCCTTTGTTTTAGATTATGATAATGAATTTGAGACAATGAAAAATCAAAATCAAAACTGGTTTAAAAATTCTAAACCAAAGGTAAAATAAAACCAGAATATAAGCACCAGACAAGAGGGAGGCCACAGGTCTACCGGTAAAACCCGACAATGTCTGCTAATTGATCTAACAGATTAATAGAAAGCTTCTGATGATTTGGTGACCTTCACATCTATTGGCCTGTTGGGATTCCTTGTTGGCACCTTGGGTACTTTCCATTTTCACAACTGACCGGTCAGACCAACAGGGACCAAATGTTGTAAAATGGAACAACATGTTCCGATTAAGCCGAGCCAACTGAACACAACGGACCTTTCCATTTTGCATTCCCTTCCCGGCCAGTCCCCACATATGTGAGAAGCAACTTAACTGAAGTAAGGTAGCTAACCAGTTTGTTAAAATGGAAAGGTACCGTAAATTTCAGTCTGACGGGTCCTACTGGTAAAAGTGGACCACCTCCAGAGGTGGTTTCAAATATTCTGGTCGGACCAAACTGAAACAGATCTGTCCATATGGCTTCCGACCGAAATTTTTTGGGTAAATGGCAAGCACCCCTTGTCTTTTAAACTGGAACCTTGATTAACTCAGAAAGGACGACCTGTTTTTGTCTGTCACTTATTTCCTGGTGTGTCTCTTTAAAAAGGACAATAAAATACTGTCACTAAATACATTTATTTACTTACTCCCAATCAGGTTATTTCTTCCATCATTGTCTTCATGTGGTGAAGCTGACTGCTTATTGGTCTTTCCTTTGTGTTTTCCAGATTTAGAGTTCTTTCCTTTTGCCTGCTTGTCTAAAGAATGTAATGCAAACTTTAGCCCTATAACTAAGCCTGTGTTGTTCTGGCTTTGCATTTGTCTGTGGGTGGGCGAGTGAGGGGGTGGAGGGTGAAGATACAGCTTTTTTAACTTAAACTGGTGCAGTACTTACACTTGTTCATGTAGGCCATACACGATTGTCACATTTTCACTGCTGTTGAAGAAACTGGATGCTATTCATCTTTCACATTTCACTATGGTACCAAGATCAAAATTCATCATCTTTCTTTATTGATCACCAAACAGTATGCTATTGACATAGCTGATCCTACAGTGTAGCAGTATGCATGATGTGAACCTATTAAATCGCCTTGTTTACCATGGGTCTCTTGGAAGCTTAATGATAGAATGGCCCACCTGGTGTTAGGGAGGTCAAAGGTTCAATTCCTGTCAGTGACTCAGAATTTTTTTTGTCCCACACTTATGACATGATGATTATATTATTGCATATTTCACATTTCACTACTGTGCTTAAAATTCACCATTTTTGTTTATTTATCACCATATACTTTGTTCTTTTTAATGCAAAATTGATTTCTTTCACACCACTCAAGGGTTGGGGTTTATTAGTACAGATTCTATCAAAAGCACTTAAAAGCAGAATCTGTCTGGGCATGGGGTACCTACCAGTGGTCAGATTTTATTTAATTTTTAACTTTTTTATCCAAGACTAGTGAACAGCACAAAGGAGAACCTTAAAGCTGTGAACGTTTCTTCCTTCACTTCCAACACGAGACTTATTCACTTCAAGGAACAAATGTTACAACTATTGAACAGAAGTGGCTAAGCGGCTAAGTCAAACCCCCCCCCCCCACGGAAGTAACCAATACAATTACTATAACTGGTCAAACATTATTAAAAATGCCTTAACATGATACTGCATGTTGCACTGTTATATTTTGGGGACCATGAGATTAGGGCTAATTGTATACAATTACGGTAGTCTGTCTGTCTAGCCAAAATATTGGGCATGATTATTTAAAGAACAGTTTTAAACATTTTCAGCTTTTTGATAAGCCAGCATTACAGAAAGTCACTGGCAATTTTACTTAGCATGCACTGCTATAACATGCTGTTCAACAGATGTAACATTATAGACGAAATGTGTCAGAAATAAATAAAGAGATGTTTACAACCATGAAATGAAGGTTCTCTTTGTCTTGCTACTTCTAGTTAAGAAAAGATAATTACACCTGACCACCGGTAGGCCATAGGGTTACATCATGTGGTAGGCCATGGCCTAGGCCACATGGCCTACCCCACCTTTTGTCCACACCCCTGGGCATGTAGAGTGAAATTAACAAATGATGCCATTGGGGAAATTCTGGCACACTTTTGTGGGTGGCTTTTGCTCATGCAAACCTTGGACTTGTATGTGACTGGCAGTTCTTCCCAGAGGTTACATTGTGCTGTGCCATAAGTCTATTGTTTTTTTATGCAAAACCAGTTATATTTAGCAGTGAAGCTACCAGCCCAGTTCTTAGCTCTGTGAGCTTCTTGTTTTGTGAGTATTTTCTAAAAAATAACATTCACTGTTTTTATAACATTAAATTGGCTGTTGCCAAACATAAACAAGTATAGTAAAGAAATGATCCTTGCAGCGGAATTGCAATAATTTAAAGAAATTGCAGAGAAGGACGCCTGAAAAAATTCAGGGCTTCAACAGATTTGAACCTGTGACCTCTGCAATACTAGTGTGATGCTCTGTCAATTAAGCTATCAAGTCACACATTGGGAGCAAGGTCAATATTGGGAGTTCTTATTTTCCTGTGAAAGAATAGAATGACCTGAAGTATATGAAATAATTCATATTTGAACTGTGGATAGTAAAGTAAAGAAATGAGGATCCTGGCATTGAAATTGCAATTACAGAAGTTGCAAAGATAGAAGCCTGAAAAATTTTTTTTCAGGCTTCTTTCTTTGCACTTTCACTGCGAGGATCATTTCTTTCCGCTGTTCAAACATGAATTATTTCATATACTCCACGTCATAGACAAGTATAGCCTACAAGAGTTACTTTTTGCTGCATGGAATCTGCACTGCATGTACACACTGTCAACAGATTAAAAAATTACAAAAGGTTCATATCACTCCATAAAAAGCCTATATATTTTGTACCATGTTTGCAAATCTTTCAAAATGGTGACAAAAAGCTCTGAACTGATTGATATCAAAAAGATAAGAAACATTCAAATTTTCTTGACTAATCATTTTAATTGAAACTCCTTTATCTTTTAAAGAGATTTTGAAATTACAAGTTGAATGGGTTAATATAAAACTGAAAAATTAGACTATCACTCAAAGATATAAAAAAAGAAAAATTCTGAATCATATGGTACTTTCAGGTGTGTACCGTATGTAGCCCTTGGTCCGTGAGTAAAAGTTATAATCTTAAATATCTTACCTGATGGGCTGAAATTTTCCCTGAAGATAGATTTAATGTCTCTCGCTATAATTGCAAAGTGACAACTCCTTAACTTAAACATTTTTCGTGTAATTCAAAAAACAGTGACCGTGCTCGCGGGTCCTTGATCCGCAAATATGGTCCTTCATCCGCGAATCGTGTAAACAGCCTGAAAATTGCTGTAAATCTTGACAATTTCCAAAAAAGAAACATCATTTGATCTATTCTTTATTATTCTTGACATTTTTAAGCTTCAGTCTTGTTGGAAGTCGTTGTGAGGTGCGTGTATGAAATAAAACCGGAGTATAAAATAAAACCGGAATTTCTTCAGATTTCTTTCAGACGAGAGTCTCCCACACAAACATGCATTTTTATTTCGTTTCTTTTACCTTTAAATATGAGTTTTGAAACACTGGATTCAAGAATATATGCCGCAGCAACAATGTGCACACCCGGTGCTTATTATTTTACTAAATTATTATTGTTTAAAAACAAATATTTTATCCAAAGTCCTAGGTCGCGGACCAAGGACCCATATGCACAAATTGTTGATAATTGTCAATAGTCGCTAAATCGAAAATTTGAAACTCTGCAGCAAATCTCTCCGCAGCAGCTGAAACCAGTTCATCTATTTACTTGTTCTCCAAAAAAACATGTTTTCCTGTTGCGTTTTATCTGTGCACTAGCTTAGTAAACGCGACCATCTTATTCACGGAGCAGCGAAAAGTTGAAATTTCAAGAAAGGCAATTTGACCTGTCTGTCAACAAGCATGAATTCCTCATCGTAAACTGATAGTAAAAAGCTGAAAAATTGCCATATTGAAGAAGAATAATCAATAAATCATTGGAAACATTCATTTTGTGCCGAATTTTAGTTATCACGGAAATATTAAATCATATTCGTAAAAGTCCCGGACCAAGGACCTCACGGACCAAGGACCACATACTGTACCTGTCACACCCGTGGCTGTTATGATATAATTAAAATTAAAATAACTGCACAAAATGCATTTATCGTGCTAAGATCGAGAGCAAATAGCTAAATGGAGAAGTCAGTTATTCTTATATAAATCAAAGAAGTGACGGGTCAATGAATACTGTTCACAGTAAAAAAGAAACCGACACAGTGTAAAATGTCAAAATAGTCGTGTTTTGCATGGTGAATGCATGTTGATACATAAAATTTAACCCAACGCATATGTACATGTTGTGTAAACAAGCATGATGCCGACCTTCCAGTTGTCTGACACACAGGACCGCATCAAGCAAAATGGAACGATTATTGCACAAAATAGACTCTGTGCGAGAAAATTCGGTAACGTAAGAAAAGTTCCCCGCACCGATAAGTTATCATACGTACATGTACCACACTACATGTATTATTGCCCATTGCACAGAAAACTTTACCTTTGGCTGATGGTTTCCTTGAAAATCGCAGCATTCGAGCATCGAAATCTCTTCTATATCCTTGTAAAATAACGCTCAGTGTCCAACGCTAAGTAGAAAGTTGTCTTCATAGAAGAAAACATTCGGAAATTCGGGGATTTCCGCCTTATTTATTTCTCAAAGTCTGCCATGACACTTTCAACTCTCCCATATTGTATTGCACTCAACGATATACTGCTGACCATTGACCGAGAAACGCAGGCGCAATGACGTAATGACTGGGTCGAGTGCGGCATTCTCTCGGCCAAAAAAAATTGGGGAGGTCTGAGGAAGACCAGGACAAAGAGCCGAGAGCCGAGGGCAGAGCCGAGATAATCAAACGTGACAGGTTGCGAGACGACCTCTGTCTTTGCGGAACAAAAGGTCTGTGGCGGGAACTTCTTTGATCATAATAAAGCGACCACTGGAACGGAAATCCACGAATTTCAGAAAGCCACAATAGGTCTCGATTGTTTTGTGATGAAAGTATCGACGAAAGTTGAACTTGTTTGTTACTCACGCGGATGATTGACTCTGTTGTGCAAGACTTGTAATTAACAGGATATCGATGAATAAGGACTGCTGACACTGATTGTTTTTATAATTCACAACTTGACCGTCAGCTGCTTTCAAACTACAGGTTCGCAGAGGTAAGTGTTACGAATATTGCTTGTGTTTGTTTTTAGATCTCTTTTCTAAGTGTTGGGAGTCCCTTATTTTCAAGCTACTTCATGCAAGTGAATCTATTGCATGTCGTACAGCTATCTCCGCGGGTTTTCTATATCCAGTCGCTGAAATTCAAATGTTTGTAAAACCCTCGAGTTTCGATTTTTCGCGCAAATTCGAGGTCGCTTGCATTGAACAGCTCATTAACTTTGTAACTTTATGAGAGGTAAATTTAGCGTACCCGCTGATAAGTAAGAGTCTTTCATGCGTGCAAATGCGTTTTCACGTTCTTTTCGCTGCGTGTGGAACGAGGCACTCAAAACTAATCTTCTTTGGATAAACAACGGCTTCCTACTGCCTACAGCTCTTTGCCTGAAAATGTTCTGTGTTTCGATACGCGTGCCAGCGATCATTTCTCTGTATGTCGCGTGGCTTGTTTGTATAAAATCAAAGCATTGAAAAGTTTCCCGAAGGATGTAGATTTCCTTTTCATTCGTGAGCGTCATGTGCACGTCAGTTCTCGTATCGCGATGAAATTTGAGAACGAAAATTTGATTATCACACAAACTGATTTGAATTAACGGGATATCTTGAGAAAACTCTTAAATTTTCACCACATATTGCCCTCTGATCACGTTACATTGTGAAAACGCGGTGAAATGAATCATCAAGTTACACAGGATTTTTGCACGCGTGAAAAAAAGAGGATACAATCTGAAGCATATAAAACACATGTTCTCAGAAAAATATCTTTTGAATGGTTCTTTAATTGTGGTTGAATGTGTTACTTTTTTTAAATGGAACTATGAATAATAAATTCACGTTTTTTTCGAAGGTCCGAGCCGCTACATGGCTTTTTGCACTTTGTCGGCGTTCTTCAATGGTGGTTATCAAACGCTTAGATCTAGTGATTGTTCACTGTTTTCTTTGGCCCACTCACGCTCCAGATCAAAGCAACAAAAATATTTTTTTATACAGCGCTTTCAATTAACAATTTTGAGGCAATTTAGAATAGGTAATGATGGCCTTGGGCAGCAGGGGACATTAAATATACACCAATACAGGAGAGTTCAAGGTTTCAAAAATAATCCACCTGTCACTCCACAAACAGGCTTTAGAAAATCCCGCAGAATGGAGTGATAATACTCGATTTTGTTTACATTTGTGCTTGAAGCTAAATGGAGGGTAAAAAGCTGTTTGTTTGACCGCTGCATATGAAAATTTAATAATCCTGTTTGCAGTTGCAAAAGTTACAATTCATTCTTCACAAAACGTAAAATTGGTGGATTTTCCCTCAGCGAGAAATGTTTCAGATTGGCAAGAGAATTTATGTGAATTAATGAAATCCATGCAAGAAAACGATTTTTCTGTGATCAAAAGTGAATTTGAGATTTTAATCATAACAGACGTAACTTGATCCAGAAGCATTAAAAACTTGTCGGCCAAACATGGAAATTCCATTGTTGGGAGAATTAAGTGGAATTTCCTGTAAAAACAATATTTTACAATAAATCGTCTTGTTGTTAATTGTAATGTTTTTTTTCTTTTGATGCAGATATGTCAGCCATTTCAGTATTGTGGACAATCCTGTCCCTCATTCTACTATTTACATGTTCTTTAGCATTATTTTCACCATTTTGGCATGAGCACATTCCTGATCCCATGTCAACAAACACCAGTGAGTCCTTTGTAGCTTTTGGACTGCTACGATTTTGCTTCCAAGAGCAATTTGTGACTCTGCAAGCGATAAATGCATGGAGAGACTCAAGATATTGCTCATTTTATGAAAGGATTTTTCCTGGAATTCCTTCCGTGTTCTGGAAAGGAGCTGTCAGTACTTACGCACTTGCGCTGGTTTTGCTGTTGGTTGCTATACTGTTAGCGCATATTTCATGTTGTCGTAAAGTTCTTTGTGGAAAATCACTCTTTGCCATTGCTGGACTTATTCAGAGTATTGCAGGTAATAATATTAACTAACCGTACTTTCAATAGTGTCTATATAAAAATATTATTTTGCTTTTAAGCACACAAGATGCTACTTCATGTCTTTTAAAGTTACACTTTACACTTGAGTTGTAATTTTTGGGTACAAACTCACATTTTTTAGTCCTTTTATTTTGATGTTTAGCTAAATGTTTGACAGCGATTTTCAAAATGACTTTTGAAAGTGCCTGAGTGGTGTGATAACAGAGCTTTTTGTGAGCTCTCTAAATCCCAGATTTAAATGAATATAATATTACTTTTAGTAGTTGAGAATTTAGCAGTGTTATTGAGCACTAATTATATCATGGTACTAGATGGGCTGGGATTTAAGCTAAATAATAACATTATAGTAGTGAATAAATTAATTGAAGCAAGTGGTCTATTTGTATCATCTTAAATCACGGCACAAAAAGTAAGCCTTGATCACGAAGATAGATCATGAAGATGGATAATTTACTTTGATACAAGTGTCAAAGGTAAAGTCCTTTGACATCACCTTTGACAGAGGCCCTGCCCGGGGGGTGTCCCAGGTCGCTTGTCGGAATTTTAAAATGTCTCGTGTCGGCGTTTTGTCAAGGCTACACAACGCTGTCTGAAATTTAGCGACATACATTTGGCTTCGTCAGTCGTTTGTCGCTATTTCGTTTGAGCGCTGTCGCTACTTTTTGGCCCATATCGCTTGTCGGAATTTACCCTGGCAGGGCCTCTTGACAAGGATTGACGCATGTCAAAATTACTAAAGATTTAACTCAAGCTAAGACAAAGGTACTTTTGACACGAGTCAAAGTCACATTTCACTGTACCTTTGAGGGTCCCCAATAGGGTTCTTCAATCCCGCCATCCCGACCAAAATTTTTCCTCAATCCCGGGGGCATCCTCCCCAGGGAAATTGTGAAAATCTAGACATGCTCTAATCCCGTTTGGTGCATTTTTGAGAAGCAGTTTGTTGTCATTTGCAAGCCATCTTGAAGCCATGTTTTGAATTTGTATTGTCGTATATAACACATTAAGGCAACTTGCAATCACGAGAGTAGCTGAGACATATATGGACATCACCATATAAGGTTGTTCATCCTTCTTTTTCCCAAAAAAGTGTCTGTGGGTGGAGGTCTGGGGGAGGGAGGGAGGAACGAGCCCCCCGGCTTTTTTTACTTTTTTTTCACCTGTTCGCAAGCTATACCAATGGCAGGGGTGTTACTAAACACCGGAACGGAACGGAATGACCGGAATGAACCGGAATGAGCCGGAATGGACCGGAATGGACCGGAATGATACCGGAATGATACCGGAATGGACCGGAATGGACCGGAACGGAACGGAATGAACCGGAATAAACCGGAATAGACCGGAATGATACCGAAATGGATCGGAATGAGACCGGAATGGACCGGAATGAGATTCATTTCACAAAACACACTCATGTGAGCGACTGGTTTTCAAAAAAACATTTCTCCGTGTGCTTGTTTGTTGTGGGTTGGGAGGGATGAAGTCGCTTTTGCAATGATATTCCTGGTTATTTTGAGTACCCGTTGTATTGGAAAGCAGCCACTTCAGTAAGAGAAGTGTTCGGGGTGGGTATGGATATGTTGAAAGTGTGACACATAATATAAATTGATTCTATATAACCGCTTATTCTTTAGCTGAACTCAAAAAACTAAAGATTCGAGTCGCACCAAGAGTCGCACATGAAATGTTTATAATTCATTACATTTCCAACATTTCAACTTGTGTTTGGATGGAACAGTTTGCCTTTTTTACACTATGAGATACGATCGAAATGTTGTTGCACAACTTAACACCTTCAGTTTCAAAAATGCTATCGATGAGTTTCCTTGACAACATACGTGTATTATGTTTGAGTACAGACAAGTGATTTATTCGTGGTAATAGTTTATCATTTTCACATGTTCGAGCTTCGACGCTTGGTAGAGACATTTGTGATCCAAAATGTAATTCTCCTAAGTTGTACTATCAGTGCGTATTTTCCTTGTCAAGTAAGTTCAATAGTTTATAGTAATAACAAAAGGAATAATTCGTTATCTTATTATTCCTGGCAACAAGTTTATGGTAATCATGGTTATAACTAGTAACTTTGGTCTCTTATGCATATGTACAAATCTGGGGTGTACAACAAGACGATTACTGGGAAGCAGAAAAGACCAACACCTAGAATGCCTTTGATTAAACAACTACCGAACGTGCACATTAGCTAGACGACCGCTAATCAGTGCACGCTCCTTGATAAAATGTGACCCTTTATGACTAACTAAGTTTCTTTACCTCAACGTTTTATTTTGAAAAAAAATAAACGTAAAAAAATAACAAAATACTCTTACTAAATAGAATTATTTGAACGGTCAATGACTGAAAGTCAGCTTTCAGAAACTCGTTTTTTTATAAAAAGAAATGTTTTTGAAAACCAGTCACTGACATCAGTGAGTTTTATAAAATAAATCTAATTCCGGTCCATTCCGGTCCATTCCGGTCCATTCCGGTCTCATTCCGGTCCATTCCGGCTTATTCCGGTTTATTCCGGTTCATTCCGTTCCGTTCCGGTCCATTCCGGTCCATTCCGGTCTCATTCCGGTTCATTCCGTTCCGTTCCGGTCCATTCCGGTATCATTCCGGTCCATTCCGGTCCATTCCGGTGTTTAGTAACGCCCCCAATGGCAGGGATAAAATGAGTCCAGAATACTGAGAATAGCAAGGTAGAGGAGCATCGTAGCGGTATCGCGGAGGTCACGGGTTCAAATCCCGTTGAAACCCTGAATTTTTTCAGGCTTCTTTCTTTGCAATTTTACCATAAGGATTATTTGTTTACTTTAAAACCTTACAGTTTCCTTGAGCGGTGAAGTTGCGCCCTCAAATTTTTCCTTTCCCAAAAATGAACTTCAGGTCTTCCATTTTTCATGAAAAAAGAGCTCCCCAACTTATATCATGTACATCTGGATCATCGCTGTCAGTGTTAGCTGACATCACTAGGATCCGCTAGGCCCGGGGCTAGGACACGCTTCTCCAAATAATGCTGTGTCACTCTCCGTCAACGACCTAAAGCTACAGTCACACGTGCCGATCAATATACAATAACTTGATACTCGAGATTTTGCGGTCGACGAAACGTCGCTTGTGAATCGAATCCAAAGGATATTATTACGACCAAGGTTCACGGAAACAGACCGGATCACCATAGGGGTCACAAATTAGCTGCGTGATCGGATCGTGGATACATTTTGCTGGCCAATTTCCGACATTCATGAAGATGACAGGTTGGTTTCGTACATTTTCGTCAACAGACTTCCCGAATCACAGCTCTTGAAAATAACATTTCCTGAGTCCCGCTTCGTAAAATCGCCAAATCCCGTGTCCCGTTCAAAATTACAATCCCGAATCTCGCTCCCCCTTTTCTCCGAAATCCTGATTCCCGGCCTTCAAATAAGCCAAATCCCGGATCCCGAAAAACCTATTGGGGACCCTCTACCTTTGTCACACCTTTGATAAACATCAAAGGAGTATTACTTTTGATCACAATCAGAGATGGCTTTGGCCACAATCAAACGTATATATCAAATGGTTGGCAAAGACGGCCTTTACCACCTTTGACCCAGGTAAAAAATATGGGTCAAAGCCAATTTTTCATGCTGTGTTAAATATAATATTTAATAGTCATTTTATATAGCTGCCAATATAGTTGCAATAATGCATATAAACATTATTAAAAATTATTAATGGTCTCTTGCAGTGGGTCTTCTGATAGTCAGCCTTATCCTGTACCCATTTGGTTTAGAATCTGCATTTGTTAAGGAGCAGTGTGGCTCATCAAGTGGATTCTTTAAATCAGGGACATGTCAAATCGCTTGGGGCTATGTACTAGCCATTATTAGTACAGCACTTCTCCTGTTCTGCCCAATGATTGCTTACCATCTTTCAGTTGCAACACCAAGATCAAAAGCAACTACCGTTTAACTCACAAGAACGCCACAAAACATTCAGCGTGAGGTGTACCACACGTTGGTCTTCTTGCTAAAGCACGATGGACGACACACAGGGGGATTCCCAGCTTTCCTGAACAGTATTTGTATATAAAATTGATGCAGCTGTATCTTACACAACTAATATTTAGTAATAATGAATACACCATTACTAATACACTATTACTGGCCAACCATAAAAAATTATTCACAGCGTAGAGAATATATATAATGTGAAATACTCAAATCCACTGAATCATAATCATAATAATGTAGGTATTCTTAGGGAATATTCAACAATTATTCCATGAGCGTGCGTTGGATATGATATGGTAGATAGCCAATGAGGTGCTATGCGCCTCATTGGCTACAACTAGCTCATATCCAACATTAGCACGCATGGAATGATTGTTTTATTAAAAACGCCCAAAAATTTGCAATAATTGAGCTCCAGGCTCTTCTCTCTGATGCATACACCTACCATATTTGTGGTCCATGGAATATGAGCTCAAATACCATGGCCTGTGAGCCAATCAAAACTCAGGAATTCCAATATACCATGGCTAAGTTTTTAATAATATGAAATATAGCTACCATGCTAGTAATAGCTGCCATGTGATCACAAATTATCCGAGTTCAAGTTTCATGTATTTTGTAATATTTGTTTTTATTTTAAAATACTCAGTTCATATCCATCTTTTCTTTAGTAATACTCAAATTCATCCCCAGTCAGTCACACAGTTAACAAATGAGTAAAGTTTATAGTGTGCTCATTGCATTTTGGTGTCATGCTTTTCTCAGTAACATTTTTTAAACCCACTCCTTTTCCTGCCACATGTGGTATGCTTTACCCCACTTACGTATGTGAAACATATTATCAAGAATATTGTCACTCTAATAAAATGATGCTACTGGTAACATACAATCACCTTGGTGTGGGTGATCATACTTAAAAAAAATTATGTACAACAGGGCTCGAAATTAACTTTTTTGCTTAGGAGCCAGCTGGCGACTAAAAGGAAAAATTTGGTTGCCAGATCAAAAAGTTTGGTCGCCAAATTATTTAATATACAACTTTCACGAAAACATGATTTTAAATGTTACTTTACGTACAAGGAAAGTTATAATAAAACAGCTAAAAAGGAACAGCATGAGAAAGACGTCTTATCAAGCTACGGTTGCTTTCGGCTTTTATGTTTTGGTTTCGTGACGGTGTTTTGTTCGCTTATTTGAAATAAATATGGAACGTTCTAAGTTCATTGTTTCCATAGATAGACAAACCTGAGAATTTGTCCTTGCTTTTTACCTCTTCTAACCGCAGTTCTTTATTCTCTTACGGCCCACTGCACTTTATTCTCTCACTGCACTTTATTCTCTCACTGCATCAATTCTACTTCCACCGTTTGCGATAGCTCTGTCGCCATTCGCTGTCAAAGCAACCGGAAATAACACGTTTTCGGGAATCTTTGTGAGCTCTGCAGCCCTTTAAAATGCTTCATGAGTCGCGTAAAACTCGGCATTAAAGAAAAGTTCGCTGGCAACAAAAAGACGTAGACTGGTACATCGTGATTCATTTCCACACAGCTTGAGCTGCGATGCGATGATCATCGTGTCGGTCCGTCGATAACTGGAATTAAGCTTGTTCCAAGGATGTCCTTCGGTAATTTGGTGAAATCTACGTTTTCAACATTAACGACTGACGAAGGATTTAAATTTTCAGTTAACCTTCTCGCTGAATCTTCATCGTCCGCCAGTAAAAACTCACGCAAATCCTGCAACTGATTTACATCTGCCGCCATTGTTTTCGCGGCAAATGAAAAGCCCATGGTGTTGAAGTGCGCCCGCGACCCCACTATTTTTTAAAAGAAGCCGCTGAAACAATATGGCGCCTGGTAAACACGAGTATCGAAGTACATAATTTTTGTGTTATTAATTAACAGACCGTGAAATCGAATCTTTAGTTTTATTTTAGTGGAAAAGGAAAGGTGAGTTGTCTTCTAGCCAGCAGTTCCGAATGATTTCTCCATATTAAGACTTAAATACAAAAATTTCTTCTGTTTATGCTAAAGCAGTGAAAAGTTAACGGACAAAGCGTGTGTCGCCAGCTGGCGACCCGTTCTGAAAATTTAGTCGCCAGCACTCAATTTTTGGTCGCATTGGCGACCAGTGAGTCGCAATTTCGAGCCCTGTACAATAAAATTGATTCATATCGTGTACAAAAATCTAATCTGAACATAAAATAAATATTATTAGCCAGTTCAATCCTGATTTCTCAAACCTTCAGAAAATGACAGAGAAGTGCAATTTGATTCCAAGGGAATCAAATTGATTTGAGAAGTCAGGGGTAAAATTACAGAGAAGTACTATCCAAGGGAAATTTAAATTGCTTTGACAAATCAGGAGTTTTGAGAAACTGAGAGTTCAAGAAATCAGGATTCTACTGAGTAAGCAACTATTTAAATCTGAGTAAATTACATGCGTATAACAACGAGTACACAAGAACTCATCATGTGACAGAAAGAAAGATTATATATATTTATATGAGTAAGGTTAACTTACATCGACTGTAGCAGGCCAGGGTTGAATAGAATGATGCTGCTGTTTTTAGAATTGCGAACCTCTCTGTTTACCCTGCTACTTTTATGCAGCTTAGCTTGCCACCCTGCTGCTGGTGGCACTACTTCAGTACTGTCTGGCTCAGTAGCTGTTCAAAGGGCAGATTATCGCTTATCAAGTAGATAAAATATATATTTGCAATATGTAGAAATGTTCCATATTTGGCCTTTCCCACATGACGCTTTGATACCCACAAACAATGGTTCCAATATGCAAGACGAGGCTGGGGTGGACAGTTTTCGTACATTTACTGTGACTTGTCCACCCCAACCTTGACTGAAAACCTTTCTTCAAAGTCATTGGTGTGAATGCGGGAAAGGTTCATAACACTAAATAGCAACAACTAACTAGAACTTATTTGTAATCTTTTATAACAAACATATTCAATTGAGTATGTGAGAATGAAGGTTCTGTTCATGTTAGCAAGGTATCTGTAGAAATATATGATATTAAAGAAAGGGAAATGCTGATTTGATGGAACTTGGTGGAAGCTAGACCACAAGATAATGCATTTTGATAATATTGTATTATTAAACTGATTTGAAAATGTAATGTCAGGTGTAAAACAATTGAAATACAATAAGAAAAAAATATTTCAGTGACAAAATAATGTTTACAAAATACAGTTGAATTCCAATAACTTGAACTTTCAAGGAAAAACAAAAAAGGTTTGAGTTATCGGGGGTGCGAGCTATTGACCTGGATGGAAAAACGGAACAGGTTTGAGCTATTGAGGGTTTGAGTTATTGGGGGTTCAACTGTAATGTATTAAAATGGTGACGTGACTTATCCATTACCGAGTTATGGCTGTAGCTGATAAGGGCAAAATTAAGTCATCCTTGTACATCCAGATTTTATGAACACAATTAGAACTATTATTATGAACTGATAAAAAAATAAAAAATATACTCTAGACCTTACATAGTGTGAATCTATAAACTGGGAATCAACCTTTGTAACCTGAGTAAGTCCGGCAGTTGTTTTTTTTTGTCTTTATGTAAGTTGAGAAAAGCCAACTTGCATCTGGATGGGAAAGCTCTCAAATTTACCCGGAGCCAGTGGGGAAGGTGGAGGGATGCCCCCATAAATATCACAGGATAAAATTTGTGACTTAACTACTACCACCACTTAGGGTGCTTTAATCTAAAACAACAAGTTGAGTTTTACCAGGGCTTCACCTGGTACTGTTTCAGATAGTATTTCTGGAAAAATATGACAGGAACAATTTTTGTTCAAAACTTGGTAACTCTTTATAGCAGCGAAAAGGTCACCCCTTAGAGAGGTCACCCCGTCCTGGCTGGGAATCGGTAAAAATTAAAAAAAATCTGTGAATAGCTCCAAATAAATTGGAACATTGACTGTCAATCCCGTCAAAAGTCTTGCTTAAGTACCACTTGTGACGTCATCACTCACTTCTAACCGGTGATGTAGCCGGGCGTGTCAAACGTTACCAGCAGAAGATGCAACCTCGTTTCCAGAGCCTTTCTGAAGATGAAGAACAAGGTTTGGAGATACGCTAGGTTTTTTACGATAGGTTGATAAATTAGGAAAAAGTCTTAAAAAGCATGCTGAAAATCAACTTGACCGTGATTGAGGTAAGTTACACACAGTGAAGTAATTTTCAAAACTGAATAAAAACAATGACAAATGAATCATGAATATCGAATGAAATTTTTAAATGAATCACGAATCATTAAGGTAAAACAAGACAGGAATCAGGAATCATGAAAGTCCAATGATTCCGCTTCCACCCCCGATGCATTAAAACTTTCACATCATCCTCCTTGCGGTCAAACCAAAAGTCCTTTGATGGCTACTTTGCCCTGTGCCTCATGAATGGGTTACCCATGAATGAGAATGCTTCGAAAATTGCAGAAAACTTACTGTTAGGTAGAAACCAATTATCCAAACTACTTGGTATACAGTCGACTCCCGATATCTCGAACTCTCGCTAACTCGAACCTCGCGCTAACTCGAACCAAAATCAATTTCCCCTGGATTTCCATCATACATTTGCTGTAATTTTACCCTCGGTAACTCCAACCCTCGATGACTCGAATCTCCCGCTAACTCGAGCCAATTTTCGTTTCCCTTCAGGTCACTTTCTATATATTAAAATTTTACCCTCGATAACTCGAACCATGTCTGTCAATACGTGACAAGTCAAAGCAAACGGTGTACTGTAGTAAAAAACACTGAATTTATTTTGAAATAAACACCTATACGAGTCAGAGCCGCGCCCGAATGCCCCTCAAAACACGATTTGTGCTCGAAATTGTGCCACGCCATTGACGTTGTACAGACGTTTAGTTTGTTGGTGGACTGGATACCGATTCTTTCAAATCGAGCCTTAGAAAACTTTCAAGGATAATCGATAGTACGTAAAAGATAAGTCGAGAAGTGTCAAGGCGTATTGAAAGTAAATCGCATGAACTCTGTAGTAGTAGCTCGACGTTGTTCTTTTTGAAACCTGCAATGTTCGCAGCACACTGTTACGTCAAATATGATTCAAACAGTAATTTAGAAATGTATTCTTTCATTTTCACTCGGCCTCTCTTTACTCTAAAATAATTTGTTTAAAATGTACATTGTATGAACAGAAAACAGTAAACACCGTTTTTCCCTTTTTTCCGGTCATTTGTTCTCAACTTCCGATAACTCGAACTCCCGATAACTCGAACCTTTTTCAATTTCCCTCGAGGGTTCGAGTCATCGGGAGTCGACTGTACGTAGTGCGCAGCAGATTAACCTGGAAAGGACTCTCCTTTCCTGGAATAGACTAGGATTAGATTAAGGGAGGGGCAGCCAGCAATACAGGCGTAATTTAGCGAGTGAGCGCATTTTAATCAGGCAGCTAAGGGAGGGTATGATCGTAGGTTAAAGAAGAACACCAGAGTGGCGGCTTTGGGGGCGAATAACCTCTCCACGAGTGGGGATTTGAATTCCCCGTGAATTGAAGGAATTAATCTCAGGCAGGCTTGGGGTCTGGGTTCAAGTAACAAAAAGCTACACTTGTTTTGGGTTATTTTAAACTGTCATTATTTTCGTATTGCAAGTCTCAATGAAATATGCTCGATAGCTTAGCTGAACTGACCCAAGCATCAGGAATCCAAGCGCCAAACAGAATAGCCAGCTCATTCACAGTCACTACAAAATACACAATAACTCTCACGCAGTGTTGTTGATATGCATGTGTATTTGGCCTTTCCTTATAGTTTACAAGGCTTAAAATGACCAAACAATCCCGCTTTTTACACATTTACGTTTTATATTAATAGCGTCGTGTGCATTATAGCAACATAAGATAATGCACGTTGCTGAACAAGAACTCTCCTTTATCACTGCTCTGCCATGCAGAAGTTGTTTTCAGGTCTAGCCCACTGGCGTTGTGTTCACTTCTTGGCAGTTCTGTTTCTGCCGTGGCCGGCATGACCTGGTGATGCCTCAATGTCTTAAAACCTTGCTGGATATTGGACTAAGGTCCTTACATGGTCACAGCACTTCTTACAGTCTACCCATTTTCCTGAACTGTGGGACTGTTAGCACAGGCACATTTCTGGTGTACGCCTTCACTCTGAGGTTCCTGTCATCTGTCATCAAAACAACTTTCCTCTGGATAGTTATTGGTTGATTTTCTGTGAAAATAAATCAATGTTCCTAGTCTTTACATGTAACATTCATGTAGTCTTACAGCTTTTGGAGGACTGTCAAAGACAGGTTCAGTGCTCTTTCTTATGAGTTACAAAGCAACTGTGAGCTGGTCAAGAGCGAATTATATCTATTTCATTATAATTAAGAGTTTACATCCATGAAAGTTGTGTTATTTTTTCAGGCTTCTTTATTCCAATTGCTTAAATTGGAAATTCACTACGATGGTCATTTATCACTTTCATATACATCCCCAGTTCATATATGAATCACTTCATATACATTACGTAATTTCACTCCTCTCACGGGAAATTAAGAACTCACAATTGACCTCACTCCCAATGTGTCCAATCCCGTTGAAGCCCTGAATTGTTTTCAGGCTTCATTCCAATTGCTTAAATTGGAAATTCACTGCGATGATAATTTATCACTTTCCAAAGTTGTGTTGTACAGTACAGCAAAAGACAAGATAACTGTACCTGTAGCTAACCGATTGACAAAGTTCTCTTCACAATAGTGTAAACAGCAGGAAAGAATGATGTCATCATTGCACCCCTTGCCCTAAAATACAACCAAAGGTTCAGTATCAGCCTGTCTAGAAACACTATAACAACCAACATAGATTCACTGCTGGTAATAAATAACGTCACTTACACGATGTTAGCTATAAGATAGCCTGGGCAAAGGGAAGGGGCGGAAAGTGGGTTTATAATATGTACAGCCTCACGATTGCATCCCACGCTCCATTGCTCGTAGTCTCCTTCGCAGTCTCCTTTTTCGTATGTCACGCAACGCTCCCCCAAAAGGCGGGAGCGTTGCGTGACACCCCATAACACGGATGCAAAGGAGACTGAATACATTGCCCCTGATACCACACTGCTATCTGTTCATTGTCCAGGAGACAAATAGTAACGCGAGGCGCTCTCCTTTTCCCGTTTTCATCAACTGCTATACTCTTTTCGATTTGCAAGCTTGGAACAAGCTTTAGTATTCCTGTCTTATACCCCATTCACACCAAAGCTTAAACATGTTTAAATGCTGTTTAGTTAAACACGGTTTAAAATTGTTTTCTTCATGGAAGTTGCTGACTGATGTTTATCGACTTCAAATTTGGCACAATGAAAGCACAAGTTAGAGCATACTTGAAACCTTTGTAAAATTTAGTCTGTCAGTTTTCTGTTGCTGATTTTCATTTTCTTAAACCTGGTTTAACTAAACATGTTTTGTTGGTGTGAATCAGGTATTAGTAAGGACGGCAAGTTACCTTCCTTCCTGAAGGATCTTCACTTCTGAATGTGATTGTATCCAGTTCAGAGCCTTTACTAGTAACTGTTTTCACCTGAGGGTTTCTCTGACTGAACTCGTACTCAAGAAAGTCAACTGCACACCTACAAACATACGCAGCAAAACAACCATCAACAAAAACATGTCTTGTTGCATGTACTACATGTATATGTCTATCAGATTTATTGTGTGATCTTCTTTTTCTCTTCACCAAATGTAGTAGCTATAGAAGAGTAGACTAGTGATACTAAATATTACTTCTAAGGTTTGAACAGTAATTAATTATTCTTGCAATCAGGTAATGTATAATGTCACATCAGTACTTATTGAAAAGCGGCACTTATTAAATTATTTTTGGCAAAGGTGCTGGGCTTATTCGAGAGCAGCGCTTGATCATTTATGGTAATTTTGCAACCCTTGTTAAGGGTTGCACGCGAAGAAACAGAAATATAAATTATATTTTTAGTATGTGGGTATCTTTTAGGGGTCAAAAATAAGCTTGAGTCACACCCAGATTGGTTTCCTTTAGGGTTCCAACGGGCATCCCCGTCTGTTTCATATGGGAATACCCCCCCCCCACCCACCCAACGATAGAAAGGTGCACATTTCAACAATAATTATCTTTTTAGTTTTTATATACAAACCTGGCATTCTCCAGGACGTACTGAGCATGCTGTAGATCATTATACTTGTCAACATGGAAATCCTTTCTTAAACCATCAAGTTCATTGATCACTGCAAAAGAAACAACACACAGATCACCCACTAGCACCACTTCACATCACCGAAGCATACTTGTTCAGTGTTTTTTGTTGGCACAATCCACCAACAGCCTTATTAATTGATATCTACAGGGAAATTGGGTATTACTGAGAAAGTTTTAAAAAAGTCAATTTCGTCCAATTGCCAAAGTTGAGACAATAGGTTTTTAACCCACTAGGTTCTTATATGCGGGTTTTTACTGTAGCTTGCATAGTCAAAACATTTCAAATTCTGAATAAGGGATGAATTTCGAACCCTAGCAACTTGATTTCACATCACTCCTCAGCAACTCCCATTACATGCTGCCAACATTGAACCGTACAGCAGCTGCACGCATTTGAGAGGTATGGCAACTATAGACAGTTCTTTTTTACCTGAACGAAGGCAATCCCACAATCAGACAAGTAAAACTAGCTCTACCCAGGCACAGGCTGGGGAAGATAACCCATCTCAATCTTACCGATGAGTGGTACCACAAGAGTGAAAGACTGACAGGCTACAATGGCCTTGAGTCCATCCAAATGATCCACAAAACAGTTAGTATCAGCCACCAGGTATGTTGGGTAGTTCTCAAACATTAATCGTGGCTTTGAGATGTGCTCCTCTATCACTGCCTGTAACACAATGATATGTCAGTCAGTCTCTAGGCATTCTCTTACAAAATAATGCAAAACAATCTCAACAGCGGGCTTATAATAAAAATATAAATATAAGCCCACAGGCTTATATTCAGGAGGGCTTATTTTCGGTATCTCTATTGGCATATTGCAGTCAGCAGAGGAAAAATGTTTCTTGGGAAAGGACAGTAATCTGAAGTTTTAGTTCTTAAAAGTAAGGAAGTAATGTCCAAGCCTTAGCTTAGCAGTGATTACCTTTGCCTTATCTTCTCTCTCCTTGTGATCTTCCACTTGTTTTTTCAGAGCATCCTTCTTGGCCTAAAAACACCCATTATAGAAGATAAATATTCTAGCTCTGTACACTGCTGAGTGACACTGACTGCTTTTCACTAACGTATAAGGTGTTCATCCTGTAAATTAGAGTGATTTTCACTTGAGTGTTGAAAGTATTTCGGGTTTGCTTTGGTTTTACATTACCATGTTACATGATTAGTTTAAATGTTACCTGTTACCTAGCTTCTTTGTGCCTCGTTTAAATATCTTGCCCAATTTTCTTGAGCAACCAGAAGACCGAAACCAATGGTGACTCACTCACACACGTTTTCCCGCGCTTTGCATCAGATACATGTATTTGCCACATGTTTTGATTGGTTCAGTGAATTGTCTGTGTCCTTTGTGATAAGCCAGAGCGATTACTTTGGTTTTGGTTTAGAACACTCAGATAATTCCACACTAGCGTAAAACTGAAGTAATGGACAGAACTATGCTACAAATGTCATAAATCAAGCTGTGTACGAATTTGAAGCCAGTTGTCTAGTAACAAAACATACCTTGAGTTCCTTCAAGTCTTTTTCCACTTCATCGCTGTTATGAAAAATTACAGAAAAGGTATGTCAAGCAGGAACAGTGATAAAACACCAGAGCAATGCCAAGGATACAATCTGTATAACTGTTGGAACAATAGCACTACAGTCCTTGTAGCATTGACAAACAAAAACTTGAGGAATTTAGCCATGATATGGCTCATTTTGTGATCAAACATTTCATACCCTGAATCCAGCTCTTCTTCTTCACTTTCAATAATCACATCATCTTCATCATCTGATTCCTGAATCAAACAGAAATATTTTAGGACGGTCAAACTAATTACCACTTGATTGCTTTACAAAGCAACTAGGTTCTACTCAGCAAATGGCTGAACGAAACAGCATCCAAGACTAGTTACAAGGTCTGTGTACAAAACGTTTGTTACTTTTGAGAAGTTTAGGTAATGTCTCACAGATTTTAGCCACATTTAGGCATAACAAAGTGAAATATAAACATAACCACTTACATATAGAACAGTGAAGGAACATTTCAATAATGCAGTAAATACCAAGAAAGAAGGTATGGATGAACAAAAATTGAAGAAGATTAAAAAGGATTGCAATAACAGTTTTAAAAAACCATATGGCTATTTAGTTTTCAAAGTTAATCTCATTTACTTGTAACTTTAAATTATAACGTCCAGGAGACATTTGTTTGTAATAAAGCAATGTTTTGTCATTTGGATCCATAGAAGAAATTTCTTCACACAGGAAGTATTGGAGTCCCGTTTATGTACAATGACAATCTTGATTTTTGAAATTCAAGCCACTTATCATAAATCTGCTTAACAATGCATTAATTAGATACAGAATTTTGGAGTTGGTCACTGCCTTGAGTTAGTAAATAAACATTTAGAAACACACCACTGCATGGAAACTAGTTACCACTGATTACTGCTCACAATGTTTAGCTACACACCTCCTGTTCATCATGTTGTGACGTGTCCAAGCGAACCATGACTGAGTTTGGTGACTCCTTAGCTGGTGAAACTGGAGTACTTTTTATCATTGCAGAGAACTCTCCTTTGTCATCATTAAATTCTAATGGAGGATTTTCCAAGGAAACTAAAAATGCAGCAAATTCCTTGAGACACTGACAGCGAAGATAATCCTCAGCCAGGTTCTATGAAAAACACAGACAAACTTCGAGATCACAGTACCCAAACATAACCACACTGAAGAGCTCACCCTTATCATGATATCCCTAAAGAAAACTACTAAATCCGATTTAAAAAACTTTGGTAGTTGTTGACAACCTTGAGCGACAAAATACTTGGCCTGGTCTCTACTGACTGTAAATTTGTTTTTTATTTTTCTCTCAAGCATCTGAGCAGTCCAGAATCATGTTCCTAGTTCCTGTCCCCTGGCGCCAAGTTGAAAAATAGAAATGTCATTTGCCGACATCGCTCAGTATGTATCAGGAAAAAATTTGCCCACTTCTTACAACCTTCGGAAGTATCCAAGACCTCAGCAAATGTTTTCTTGATTGGGACCTCCAGCCAGCAAATAAAATCGTTGTATTTAATTTTTAATGATTCAATGAGAGAGTTTTGAATAGTTTACATAACTACATTTACCTTAAACTCTACATCAGACACTCTACACAATGGTTTTGTGGCTGCATTCAATGGCTTAAATCCAGCAAGAAATTCATCTTCATGCAGGGTTACCATCTCGTCACCTAAGGACATGACACAATAATATTGGTAGACACACAGGCCAGTTACATAACTACTACAGGTACATGTAACTGCTTTTATAACACTTACAACAATACTTACTATACATGTACAAGAATCTTGCTAACTAAATTATATATTACAAACTAGCAGAAAGTATTTTTACTCATTCAACAACATAGCACAAAAGTATTCTTCTAACAGTAGCTGCTATGCTTTTTTCCAATGCTGGTGAAAATGTTTCAAGGATTTTTTAAAGATCCTTGAAAATCTGCATAAAAAACGTTTTGCAGATTAAAGGCATCTTTATCCAAATTCTACAAGAATCTACAAAGATCTTTGAAGATCCTCAAGATTCTTGTCAAGCTCCTCAAAATCCTTGCCAAAATCCTTTAAGATCTTCAAGGAACTTGCAGGATCTAGAACATAATCTTAAGGCTCCTGTATTGATCTTGCAAGAGTTATTATGAGATCTTGCTAAAATCCTCATTTTGCAAAGATGATCTTACTAGTTAAAACCTTTGAAGATCCTGCAAAGTTTTCACCAGGTTACAATCCACCTTTGACACCTAGTCATGTATTCATTATTTTAGTTTACAACCAAATGACTTAATTAGGTGTCATTTTTTTACTGCTATGAACAGCAACAATGATCAAAAATAATAATTAAAAATCTTACCATCCTCATCATGAACATTGTCAATATCCACATAGCATATGGCATTTGAGAACTGGCTCACTGATTCCCAAAGATTTCTATGAGTACTAAAAGAAAAATAATCACATACTCATTAACATGTCTCCTCAAGTTAGTAATAAAAATTCCTGCTACTTTTGAGGTATCACAACTGAAAATGGTGCAAAAACAGAAAACACCTCTTGTGCTTTGATGGATTGATATTACAACTGGAACATGCCCTAATTCAGCTGATAATAATAGATAATAGTATTAAATGAATGCCCAGACATTTGCAAACATGATCAGTCATCTTCATGACAAAACGGGTTAAGGAAGCAACAGTACTTGTTAAAAGCACCAACAGTTTCAGTTTCAATGTTGAACTTTTATGCAGCTTCTCAAGTCTTATGGGAGGAGTAACTCTGAGCCCATTCCACAGGCGTTATAACTTAACTGTGGATTAAAAACAATTATCACTTACCTAATAGAAGACACTTGCCACAGATCAGCACGGCATACCAGCCAGTCAGCAAACACTTTGACTGCAGGCAGAAACTGTCTTAAAGGTGCACTCAGGCCTTCATGAGTTTTCCTTGCCTTAAAGTCTATACTCTGTAGCAGAGCACAGCAGGCTTTCACCAACAAGATGAACATCTCAACAGCAAGATTCATGGCTTGGTCCTGTGGTGTACCCACTCTAACGTACTGTTCTGTTGGATCTACAGGGCAAAGAAAAGAAACTAACATCAAACCTAAATTATGCTAAGGTATGCAGTAGGCCAGGTAAGCCTGTAAAAAATGAGCAATGGGGTATCCCTATAAAGTTGGAAAAATCATTGTTATGAGTGATAAAGCAACAATAACGAAAAAGACAAAAACATAGGAGTTTAATATTAACGTTGGGGTGTGGTCTCTTGCAGGATGAAAAGCACCTTGCAAGAGTGCCCTTATAATGTTGGTCAGCTGAGCAGCTCTATGTTTTCATATACAGCATTTCTCTATCACATGTAGACACCCCTAGAGGAAAGGTTTAAAGTTCCCTTCAAAGAAATTTTAATTTTCTTTGACCATCTGGGATGTTTCAATGGTCAGTCCTTAAATGATGTGTGCAGGAAGCTTGCTTATGAAGAGGCCAATAAAACAGGAATGTGACTTATTTTTTAACTAACCTTGTGCTGCAGTGTTGTCAATAGCAAACATGTTGATGGCCATCATCTGTAGAAGGTTTGACCTGCTTATCGCTGAACATGATGGGTATTCCAACAATGTGTGGAATTCACCTATTAGTTGGTACTGTAAGGTAGGCAACCTTTCCATGCTGAAAAATATTCAACAATTATCAAATTCATCGTAGAAGATGGAAACTCGTCTCAGACAAAACACCACCTATCCTTTTCCTTCCCTCTCTCCCTCTTACTTTTCTTCCAGCAGTAATTCCTCTGACTTGTTGCTCTTTAACTGATCAAAATTTGTATTTAGTGACTTAAGTGATCACATGACAGGAAAACCAAACACTACAGGAAGAGTGCAAAGTGAAATTGCTTGCACAAAATGCAAGAACTTTTCTTACCCAGTTCTTGAGTACAAGAAGCCATGAGCACAAAGAAAATGGCGAACAAACTTCTTGTTGACCTAAAACAGTTTTTTAAACAATATAACAAAGTTAGGTTTGTGTGTTTAAATGTTTATTTTAAGTGTTTTAGCATTTCATGAGAAGACTGTGGAATACAAAAGGTAAACTAAGATAGAAATTCAGGGTTTTCCTAAACCTTAGGGTTAAGGTCAATGTTTCGCAACACAGTTGTACACATAACATGGCTACAAAAATTATTATTAGTGATTAGAATAATTGAGACTGTCTGAAATAGATCTTTCATCACCGATGCAAGACATTCTCTTGTTTACTGGAAAGGCCATATTTTATGACATCATTTAATTTGAAAAAAAAAATTAATAGCAAAATGTTAACATGATTATACAAATTCTTCAATCAAAATTTCCTCAACAGGCACTCACTGTAAATAAACTAATAATTTGTTTGCTGCTACCGCACAATTGTAACAAAAGTGCCATGATGTGTCAGGTGTGGCAAATTACATGCAGTGGCTCATGGGGCACTGATGTTCTGTTTTAGCTGCAAGTTTTGAACAACTTTGCTGTAGGACTGACTTGGACTATGAACTCTGACCACGTGCATAAATCACAACATGCAGTGACATCATCTGTGTGTCTGTACACAGACAGATACCAGGCATTAACCAATCACAACACAAGCAGTATCTTGGTTATTGTATAACTAGAGAATTATAAAAAGTATCTTCTGATTCTATAAATTTAAATTTCAAATTATTTGCCCAGAAGCAAAGGCTAGCTCAATTTAGCCAGACTACCTCTTGAAGGGATATCTTTTGTGATTCCTTCACAGGGTCTGTAGGGTGCTCGTCATTCTTTGATTCAGAGACAGGATCTCCAGCTGAATTAACTTCTTGTACTTTACCATGGTCAGTGAGCACAATCCTCCTGTACACTCCATGATGCAAAAACATCCATACCTCATGCCTGTGTGACATGGATGATCCAGATTATCCCTATTACTACTTATCTCAAATTATTTGCAACATTAAATGAAATCTGTTAGATTTATTAACTGTCTGAAGTAATTAATATACTATTAAGGCACATCATTATGAGCTCAGTAACATTTCAATTAATAAGTGGGCAAGCTAAGATAAACCAAATCCTGTGCTTTGATTGGCCACCTGAGAAATGGACTCTTTTGCCCACTCAGGATTGTCCACCATGTCCCGCAAGAGAAATGGTGTTCCTTGCCACAAAATCCAATCCTTTTTCCATCAAAATGGCCGAGACTATGTTACCTTGTTCCTTTTGTTTCTTGGTCCATAAACACCAAAAACATATTTGGCCAATATCCAGTCATCTTCAGTTGGTCAAACAAGTTTGGCTAATAACCCATATTATCTTGAACCATTTTATAAAATGTATTTTTTGCTATACTCGTAGTCCCACAAACAATTCCACATTTAGAGTTTTCCCTGGAGTCGGCTACAGCACCAGGCAATGCTCCAACAGATGTGCAGTCTAAATTACAAAACTGCTGCATTACTTGGCGAAGGACCTTATTACATTCATAAAAAAAAACAATGCAAGCTTTGATAGGCTGGTTAAATTTGTATGGAAAATCTGCAGATTTTTCATAATTAAATGAAATTTTTGTTTTCTCAAACAATGTCTTAAACATTCATTTTGTGTAACTCAAGATACTTAAGTTATAAGAAAAAAAAGAACTGATCATACCTGCCATGAGAAGCTTTGTGTTCTGAGATAAGTCCAAGACCCTTGGCTACCTCTCCAAACACTGACCTTCCTTTCGCTCCTCCTGTGTGATCCTTGCCTTTCATCTGATTGACTTGTTGCTGTGAACGAGCCTTCTTTTCATCTTCAATTCTTTGAATTCTATCTGCCTGCACAGTTATGATTTAAATTCATTTTACTATTACTTACTTACTTACTAATTAAAATGGTCATTGTATGTGTCTGGCACATATAAGACTATTATTACATATGGCAAGACAATCAGCCATTCAACCCTCCAAGTTAAGACCATTTGGGTTGCCATGGAGACTAAAATTTTGGAGCTGGTGACTAAATTTGAACCCAAGTTGCCAGCCTGGCAACTAAAATTTAGAAGAAGGATTGAAAGCGTGAGCTTAATTTAGCGACTAAAATTTTTCACTGGCAACCAAACTTGAGCAGTAAACTTGGAGGGTTGCCATTAGTAGTAAAACTATGGAACACTTTACAAGATATTTAAACAACTATATTAAAAGTAATTGTAAGTAAGTAAGTAAGTAAACTAATTGTATTCCAATTTGACATTGTCCGTCCATGCCAAGATCACAGACCAACTAGTGTTTGTTGTATGGGGCACTCTTTATTTTTTGTTGTTGTTGTTGTCCACATTTTGATAATATCTGTAAAACTATAACAGAACAGATGCACAAAAAAACATAGAATGTAAATTATTTTCCTAAAAAGAACAGGGAAATTACTTAATATTAATTTTGTTATATAAACCTAAATGTTCTTAGAATTCACTCAGTGTACATAGCTATAATTGAACCTTATAGAACCACCTGTTTTTTCCTTAGTGGGGTGAGTATGGATGCACCTACACTAATTGATAATATACTCACCTTCTTCTGCAGTTCATAGAAAATAGTTGTCAGTTTTTCTCTTGCTGTCAAGATTGGATTACTTGCAGCAAGGCTTCTGATGTAAAAGTACACAGAGTCTAGCTTCCGATTGGCTAACACTGCAATGACACCCAGCTGGTTGTAAGGCTTGCCATTCTTAGGAGCCAGTTTGCTAGCTTTGAGATACCATGATCTCATGGATGCCCAGTTCTTGCTTGGCTGAAACTGTCCTTGATACCTCTCAATGTCTCCAAGACAGATTAAAGTATGATGTGAGCTCAGGAGTGCAAGTTTAGCCTAGAATGAACATTTGTAACATATTACAAAACAAAAATTGACAAGTATTTGTTTGAGTTTTCAGCAAATAAAACCTGTTTATAAACCCCCCAAAACCCTAGGAGTGAAGAGGGGTGCAATGGTGAGAGCATTCACCTCCCACTTATTATGTGGCCCAGGTTTCATTCCGACCAGGTGCTATATGTGGGTTATTATAATTATATAAATCTTCTATATTTCCTTATTGTTGTTAGAGTCAAAACACTTTGTTCCAGTTAAAATAAATAGAATTTTCATTTTCATTTTCTGTTAATGTGGATTATACTTTTTAGCTCTCTCCCCTCCTTTTACCACTCAAAATTTCCGATAGGATCTTTACAGTATGTAATCTTCACTGCACAGTGAAGGTACCAAGTTAAAAATATCACAAAGCTAACAAAATTATTGTGCGAATAAATGCCACATACAAATAAACCCCAGTTCAATTAAATTCCAGATCCATGTACAGTTGAGTTCTAAATAAACACTTCAAATATTCTTTCAGGTCAAAATCATTTAAACTACAATCATGGACAAAACTCTTGAGACACTTTACCAAATTTCCACTTATTCAGGGTACCTTAACACCCCCCTCCCCCATTTCAATGTTGTCAATGTTGCTATGTGGTCAAAACAAAGTCGGGTGAATTGCAAACCCCAGGAAACAACATTGAGTGGGGGGAGAGGGGGATTAAATATTCTTTACCCGCTTGTAAATCAAGACATTCGCGAAAAATGTGTGATATTCGTTTGTTTCAACTACTTTTGTCCATGATTGTCTGAAATACGTTTCATGGAATTTTTAGAATTTGCATTCGTTTTATAACCTGATGAGCCAAAAATATTAAATACTCTGTGAATTGGGTTTACAAAATGCCTTTTTTGTCTTCACAATATGCTACACTCAATTTTTATTAGCAAAAACGAAACTTATTGCGTGGCTAGCCATAAGAATGGCTGTGTAAGAGGCTATAGATGGTATTGTTGCTAGAAAAAGCGTGTTCCTAGAGGAGTGCCAATGCTATATTTATTATAAAGCCATTTACTCGAAGACTCCACCTCAACTGAAATAGATAGAGAGCACTGTGTAGTGAAAAATCGCTAAAAACATCCCGATTCCCTTAGGCATGTTACGATGCCTCGTGCTATCCCGCGGGAAGTCCCGGGATTTTCGAAATGTTCTTTCCTCCTTTTTAAAACGTCAAGCACTAAATGAATCTTAGTAAAAGTCGATTCACTTTGTAGGTTGAACACAATGAATGCAAAAAGCGATGGTTAACAGAGCTTTTCGACAGTTCACAACGGTTCACAGGATAAAAGAATAGATGATCATCTAACTCTTTTAGAAATAGCTGTGAACCGTTGTGAACCGTTAAAATTGCCACAAAACCTCATGTTAACCGTTCAAAATCACAGTATTTGCAGTTATCTAGCGTTCTAGCAGATAATTAGGGTTAAGTTATGCTATCTGAGACAGAAAACTCTGATTCAGCGCGTGTGAACCGTCGATGACAACTGTTTGGTAGTAACAGCCTGTTTGTCACGCGCTATCCAATTTGTCACGCTCGGGATGTAATCGCGTGACACCGTTGTTATACTTGAATCCGTGCAACAAAAGGTGGTGTTTATGACATATACTATCCTTCTGTTTCTCTTGAGTACGAAATACGTCACGTTTAGTTTCGCTTTCGGTACTGGATGTTTAGTTTTACGACGAGTTTTCGAGTTCATAGTACACTATCAACGATACAGTATCAATGAAAGCGTTACAAATTGTTCCAATTACCACCAATTACGAGCCTAAAACACTAATTATATATTTTATCGAAAGTTGTCAAGTGTAGTAGTTGCATTGAAACATGTATCAGCTCTTCAGTAAAACTGCTTGTTACCTTATTTCTAGACAGACTCTGTCTCCAGTAAATCGGATAACATTTCAACCGTCTTACCTGGCCAGGCGTCCAAAAAACCATTCTAATTGATGCATTAAAAAGCTTAATTGGGTTTTGCTGTACCCAGAAAGTAGTTTGCCTAACACTGGGTGATACTTCAGGTTTGTGAACTCACATAGATGTCGAGCAGAACAATGTGTTCATTATTTTTAGATATTTCTTTCCTCAGACAATCATGGACAAAACTCTTGAGACACTTTACCAAATTTCCACTTATTCAGGGTACCTTAACACCCCCCTCCCCCATTTCAATGTTGTCAATGTTGCTATGTGGTCAAAACAAAGTCGGGTGAATTGCAAACCCCAGGAAACAACATTGAGTGGGGGGAGAGGGGGATTAAATATTCTTTACCCGCTTGTAAATCAAGACATTCGTGAAAAATGTGTGATATTCGTTTGTTTCAACTACTTTTGTCCATGATTGTAGCTTGGTTTGTAAGGATTGTGGTAATAATTCTGGAATAAAAGAAACAATAAGTCAAACTTGTTTGAAATCATTTTGACCTGACATTTTAAACTACAACAATTAATATTGGACCCAACATATATGCAACCTCACAGTCCATTATGTATTAATACCAGTCAGGGTTGGAAACTAAAATTTCGGAGCACTTGCCATTTCGGCGAGTGACCTTCAAGCTGCACTCACCCAGATAATTTTTCACTTTATTTATTTATTTTATTTAGTTATTTCACTTACCCAGTCTCCTAGCTCCACACAAACACAGATGACATTAACGCCCCCCCCCCCCCCTCCTCCGCCGCCCACAAATATAAAATATCCAAATTTAATTTTTAATCACGTTTGAAACTGTTCCTTAGTTTACGCTCGTTTAAGGAAGTTTACAATGTACAGGGTTTCCATTGAGTTTCTCAGTTCATTTTCAAGGTCTCTTCATCATTTAATGATTACCAAGCAAAGCTATTTTTGTATGCTTGCAAACCATTAGCTGTGGACAGTGTAGATTTTTTTAAAGTGGAAAGTACAAAGCTACGCTTATTTTAAATAATATATTATTCTGGAGCTGAAAATCATACTCGCCAAACCAGGCATTTAAAGTGATCCGTGAATTATACTCACCCGACAGTTTTGATACTCGCCTGGGCGAGTGGGCAAGTGCTAATGTCCAACCCTGCCAGTTAAATTTATTTTGCCCATTTCTCTTGCCTTGTTTCTAAATCCTTATTGACTGCAGAGGTTGTGTTTAAAATAAAGGCCCTTAGCATTTAATCAAGGAAATACAGTACTTACACTCTTCCCAAGTTTCTCCGCTTTTCTTGGTTGATTAACCACATCCTGGACTGAGAATCCATGTCCTTTCTGTAGAAACTCAAGAAGACTTTTATAAAATGTCTCTGCATCTTCCAGGAATTTCTTCAGACAATTACTTATCTCTTCAGGGGAAAGCACTTCTGTTTTTCCTGCATATCCTAAAAAAAGCTTTCCATACTTTCTAAATGTTTCAATCACTTTATAAAAAGCATTTCTCCAAAGGTGCTGGTCGACTTCTTGTTGAACTGCGAAAGAAACATCAAGCATAATAATCCCTTTGTATGCATCCTGGATTTCTTTGCTAAGGTTAACAACTTTGTCAAAAGCTGCCTTGTCAAGTATGTCTCTAGATAACAAATTACTCAGCAACATCTCTTTTTGGGCTACCGCTCTCATTAATTTTTGAACTTTTTGTTGATGTAGGGTCTTCAACTTTTTCTCCACTTGAGTCTGTTTGACAGATTCTTGCTCATTTTCCACTAAAGAGTCCTGAATGCCTTCACCTTCCACACAATTTTCATTAGTTTGACCACTATCTGTTTCAGTTTTTTCTTCTCCATAACAGTCTGTGCCTGCCTCCTCATTTTCTCTTTGAAAATGAACTTCTTTGTTCTTCAAAACTTCGCTCTCTGGATGGTCTGGATCATATAATTTACTGCTACAGCTTTTACTCATTGTTCTCTTTTGAGAAGGCGTATCAGTCTTAAAAGATTCTTGTTCTTCAATTCTGTCATGACTATGTATATCAAAACCCTCTGGTAATTTAATTATCCCCCTTGGTTTAGCATCCTTGGGTGATACCTCTGCAATATGAACAGGGTCTTTTGATAACCTTAAAACACCACCAGTTCTTGCTCTTAAATCAAGCTCATAATTGTCAGATTCCTTTTCGTCCTTATCGATCTTGGTATCTTTTTTCGATTTTCCTCCGTGCTTTCCAACAACTTTAGTTGCATTCACTTTGTCGCCATTGGAAACGGTCCCTTTGTCTTTTGCATCGTCCACATTGTCTTCTGTATTAGATGATGATTTTCGGCTTGGTTTTGATCCTGACAATTTCTTTTTCTCCTTCTTTGATTCTAGTTTCTTTTTCTCGTGAACCTGTTTATCTTTGTGATCGTTAACGTTACTTATTCCTGTTCTTTCAAGCTCTTCTTGCCGTTCATCTTTCTTGTGACAAATATTCTTGCTGACGTCAGTTTGGTCCTTCTTGTCAAATTTTCTCGCAGGTTTAGAGTCCTTTTCTTCAGATTTTCCGTGATGTTTCTTCTTTGGGTGTTTTGCGTCTTTTTTCTTATCTAGCTCGTCGGCATAAGCGACCAGTTCGTCATATGTAATTCGTAACACAAGGGGTGAACTGTTCCCGCTTGAACACGCCGCCATATTGAAACAAGACTAGTTACCAGTCTCCCCCTTTAAGAAATATGAATAACCCAGTCTGCCTCGTCTGCCTGCGTCTGCGCAAGCTGCGCGCTAAATTTGAATTTCGCGCCTGTCACGTGTTGAAAAAGATCAAGAAATCAGAGACGGACGGGGAGCATTTTGCTCGAAGTATTTTTCATTTCATGTTAAAAGGCGCGTTTTAACTTGGGTGTCCATCTACTAATTTTTAACTTCAAATTCTAATTTTCAAATCACATTAAATCTTTACATGTACATCTTACATCTTTACATGTAATATTTCTTACTAATCCTTTGAGAAAAACTATCTCTCTCCAAACATCCCCAAAAATCACCCAAAAATTTACAAAACGCCGCTAAACATAGCTTTGTGAGATGAGCTAAGGGTTTTGGAAATGCTTGAAACGGGAGCGAGATATTTGCATTAAATACAAGTTAAGCGGTGGAAAAACGGGCTTCAGGTGTACCCCCACCTTAATTCCAGAAGGGGTATACCATCCCCGTGTAACTCAATTATTTCAACAATATTCTTTTAATCAATCGTGCGATTACAAACCGAGGTGGACTCCACGTAGTCGTTTTTCCAGTACTTATATAATTTAAGTTTTGGGGGATACACCTACACTACAAAATAGACCAACATTGCATTTTTAAATCGACTTGTTAAAAAAACCTGAATAATTTTAAGACGGTTTCCGCTGAACGTTCGTCAACGACTCCTGGTACTCTTGCCGGTGATAGACAGCCATTTCACCAATTGGTTATGGGACGCAGTGGCGGATCCAGGGGAGGGGCTCGGGGGCCCGAGCCCCCACCTTATTTTTTCGGAAATAGCGCATTTTCTTTGAAGTGCCGGAATTATCTTCGCAGAATTCAACCTTCACAGTCAAGCCCTTAAAAGCGGGCCCCCTCCTTAGCTGAAGGCCTGGATCCGCCACTGGGACGGGTTTTCAACATACTACTCTTCCCAGTAGACCGCGACACCAGAGATTTTTTCCGCCGTCTTCGTGGTGTTTGAAAATGCATCAAGGGTATTGGTCTCTGTTTGGGTTTGGCTTAAACAACGGAAACAACCAGAGAGCAAATAATTATTATATGGGAAATTAAAGGGGCACTGTCACGGACATTTTTTGGCTTTTTTAATAAAACGGCACCAAAATTACGACTAAGTACTTTCAACCATGCAGAAAATGCTCCTAGAATGTAAAGGGAAGGATATCTAGCAAATTGTTTAAAGAAGAGGGTGACCGCAAACCACAAGGACAGAACTTGAAATAGTCAGGCTGACCTTTTCAAGTTGAGATCAAAAGCTCCCGATGGTACAGTGAAATCACTCTATGTTTAGCTTCAGCATGTTCAGTACACAGGTATAGTAATTTTAATAAAATCTGACCACTGTTAATAGGTTTCCAATGGTGTTAACATATTTTTGGGCTGTTGAAGTTTTGAAGTTATGCTCGTGACAGTGTCCCTTTAAGTACAGGACAGTGGGTTTTCATTTCAAGTTAAGCTACTAAACACGGGTCGGGATATAATGCGGACAATTTTGAATGGATTCAGTGCTTTAGGTTCACACCTACCCCGCTATATTTGAAATGCTTTAAGGTGAGGTGTGTTCGGTGCTTCAGCCAACGCATTTTTCATGCGACTTGCGAAAGTCGCATTTTGGAAGTCGCAAGTCGCATGAAAATGCGACTTGCGAAAAGGGCTATGGGAGCGCAAATGTAACAAAATAGCCCAAAATAGACTGGACACTAGTCAAATTAAACCCCAGCGGAGGGACACGCTATTTTTGTTCGTAGTGGAAACAAATTGAAGCGCGAGCAAAAATAGCATGTACTAAAACCCGAAACAAAGACATGAAACGAAACTTGCTTGCGGGTTAGCGTTTACTCCGGTTTGCTTTTGTCTGTTGGTTTGGGCAGTACTCAATATTTGTTTCGTTTCGGGTTCTAGTACATGCCAGGTTATCTAGGATAACCTTCTCGAAACAGCTGTATGACCCAGTAGACGAAATACGTTGATGAAAATTTTATTTATTTATATATCTATGATTACTCTAAATTGATGCGCTTTTTGTAAAAATGGCACGCTATCACGTGAATATTATTTAGTGAACTATAACAGGAACGATTATAAGCTTGGTAACTAATTTCCGAAGTAAAAATAACCGAGACCCAGTTGTTAAAAGCAGGGCTTCAAACCTAACTCTCTCCATCGATTATAGAATCCGAGGGCACACGGGGAGCGACGGGAACACTTCTTTTCTTCCCCTTCCCGTGGTGCACCGCGCCCCTTATAGTTCCTTCTCCCCAGACTTCCACTCCCGGTAGTATGCAAGTCTGTCGAGAGAAATGTGTTGCGTCTACATTCAGGTCTACAATTCCGCCTTAATTTTAGCGAATGAAAAGTTAATTTCACGTTCACTTTAATTCTTTGTTTCATTTCGACAAAATCTCAGGTCATGATTTCACGGTCACATTAGCAGCGAAACAAAAGTATCAACTAAGCGAACAAAGACCAAGATATGGCGGATCAACACCAACCACAAACAACCAGTCCCAGAAATTCTCCTCAGTTGTATAAGAAATCGTCTTCTTTCTTGTATAAACGCAACGAAGAACAGTTAAAAACTGGCACATCAAGTTCTACTTATTTTGTAGTGTACAAAATTTTGGGAAGTCGAGAAACACTTCGAAAAGTCACAGAAAACGCTTGAAAACCCCGCTTGAAACTGCTTTAGATTTTTGCACAGACTTTTTACAACGCTTACATGTGAACAGTTAACAGCGAGAAGTCTTACTCAACAACTGAAATAACCGAACATTACTGTACTAAATAGTTTCAGAGCATAAAAGGCTTATAAAACTAAACATGTGTTTTTATATGCTAATTATAATATCTTCATACAGTTTAAATAAACTGAGTTCTCCGAGCTTTTACAGCGGCGTTAGAGATTTTCCCTTAGCATGCTGTCATGAAGGCGAGCTACCATCTTCAATTTTTAGTCTCTTCCATATGCACACCACGTTAGTGTCAGCAACGGCTACAATGAAATCCAGATTACTGCTTGCACTGACTTGGTTAAACACCTTCGTGGTCTCGTTTGGACACACAAGAACCTAGAAAAAAAATTCACAATTAGTGAAAAATTGTCCTATTAGTAGCCTGGAAATGGTGTGATGTTCAGCGTTAACGACTGTTTCGATATATACTTAATTTCTTTTTCAGTCGCATATATTTTAGTGGGAAGCCGCTAAACACTAGCTTCATTGTGTTGACTAGAAGCAAGATGTAGAAACACTGGCTACGAAAACTCGGTTGGTCGGGCAATGATTTCACTGCACACGCTCCAATCTAGTTTTTCAACTTCATCTCACGTGACTGTTTCCTTGGTAAAGAGGCAGCTTTCTTGTCAGGGTGAATTGTCAAGACATAACCAAGTGGTCTTCCTTCTTCAAGCGACGGCTTCAAGCTCAACATGCCGTTCTTTTTAAGAGTTAAGCCTGTCTCTATGTTCAACAGTGCCTTTCTTGATACTGTCAGCCTTATAATAATTTGGGTATTTTTTTCCTTCGAGTTTAAAATACATGTATTGGAATGTACGTTCGTTACATTAATTGAAAAAATGTTCAACGTAGTAATGTTTTTTTTAACTATTGGCGAAAGAAGCCTGAAAAACGTAAGCAGTTTTGCGTTTTTACACCATTGTATTTTAGTTATTCATATCATGCCATGTTGTTATTTAGTAATTAATATTCTATGTACATTGTATTTGTATTACATCGACTAGCGGTCTAACTGTATTTGAAACTGATGCAGGTCATCCGAAACATGTTTGTGATTGTCTCATTTTAAACCATGTGTACTTACTAGTTATTAACGTTGGTTTCTATAATAACTGGGCGGATAACAAAGCTTGTAGGTCTGCCAGCACTTTTTGAGGGTACACTGTAATTTAACATTCCTTACCTGTGTCTCTTTTAGGTCATCTTTGTCTTTATTTTTCGCCTCTACCAAGCAGGGTGCCATATCATACAACCAAACTGATCCTGCATCATCCCCAGCCAACATCACTGAGCAAGCTAATAAAACATGTTTAATAATGTCACTATAAAAATTGGCAAGTGAAATATAATTGTTGTCCTTTAAGAGTTAAAAAGCATTCTTGCCAAGTTGATTAGAAGAAATCTCTTTTTCCACATTCCTTGAAGCAGAGATGGAAGCAAACCAAGTAGAGCCTCCCCCCCCCCCCCCCCCCCACCTCCCCCTCATACTATCAACCATTGGTGTGTACAGCAACACGTGAGATACAAAACCTGACAAAACCCATATGAAATTTCCTGGACTGGTGTTCTAAGTTGATGTGAAATGTAACAGTTCTACTGCATACTAAATACACACTGCTTTTTCAAGTACAAAAACGGTAATGCAAAGCTTCTACTGATATACAATACAAGGAGCCCATATAAAACATTTTGGTCATATCCCAAACTGCTTAGCATAAGGCCTGTTTGTTGCATGTTTGTTCACCCACCTGGTACAAAGTGGAACTTCAAGAAAGGCACTTCTGTTAACCTCCATGGCAACTTGTATGCTACCCTGAAATCATTCTGAAATACAATCACAGACTGAGTGTCTGTAAAGCATAGGTAGAGGGGTTATATTCCATTCTCCAGTCCACTAGGTAAAGCAGTGAACTCTGGACTAATCTCGCCATAACTTAGCACTCCAAAATCTCCTTTTATTTCACCTTGATTTGCCTACTGGCAGTATAGGTTATAATATATTTGTATAGCACCACAGTTACCAGTACATGTTTAGCAAGACATATAGCTGTAGACTTTGTCTGAAGTGATCGGTAGACTGAATATTTGAGATTCATCCTATCTGAGTTTCATTTACTACTAAATTGTCCACGTTCATCACAGTGAGAAGATGTTCTTTTTACAGCATAGCGCTAAACGTGTTTGAATACACAAGCAAAGTTTTTAAATTCCAAGTAGTGGAGTGTAAGAGTGCGGAAGGGGCTTTCTTTCATTAACCGCGTTTGAATGCCACGATTCCAAAAAGAGTCTCTTGGTGTAACTTGAAATTCCTTGTTTCTCGCTTGCGTATTCAAACACATTTAGCACACGCTAAGTTGTAACAGCATCTTGTCACTCTGATGAACGTGGACAGAGGCCACCGAAAATTTAGTAAATCAAACCTCAGATCGGATGAATCTTAACTCAAAGAAATGTAATAATATATTCTACCGCAACACATCAAACTAACACATCACTAGCATCAGGGCATTTATTCGAAGATCACTTCAATTTTTTAAAAATTTGGTAAGTTTCCTCCTTATTTCAAACAAGTGATCAGCTACCTTAATTTTCTCAAAAACCTGAAAGCAAATGATCACAAAACTTACAGAAATGATGGGCGTATTTAGAAGCCAATTAAATATTTCTATTGTGTAACAATTGCACCATTAGATTTTGTCTTCCACTTGTCTGTCTACTCTTCTCACCTGTGCCATTTCAGACTCAGAATACCAAATATGGATGCACCCTTCCTCGACTCTCTTAGTTGCTGGAGAAAAGAAAAGAACACTTTCCAACATATGTTGTAAAAAAACAATGATAAAAAGGTGGCTAACTGATTTGAGAGTGTAAAATACTTAATGTAAACTCAGTGCATAACTGTGTTTTAAGACAAAAAATAAAAAAATAAATTACCTTTATTTAGACACGGTAGTATTTAAAGCTAGAAGCTTGTGGGGCCGTGTATTCCCGATCGAATTGGAATTTGGAAGTGTTAGCAGACATCTCCTTCTTGTGCTTAGCCAGTTCTAGGTTTTTCAGTCAGTTGGGGAGTATGGCAAGTGAAAAAAAAGGCAAGGGGTTTGGGGTGAAAGAGCAAGGGAACATGTTCCATTGCCTCCTCCCCACAACCTTCTCATTATTTTTCACTCAGTTTTTCATGCTGCTCCCGAACTAACCGAAATGGAATAGGAAAAAGAAGATACCTGTATGCTGGTTAGAAAAAACAGACTTGTAGAAAATTTATGACTTTTTGTTGTCTAGACAATCCAAATTAATAGGATTCTAGTAAAAATGGAAATTTTGCCATATAGACCGTTTCCATGCATAAGGCGTGTATTAAATTCAAAATTTGCAGCTAAAACGAGCGCCATATAATAAACTACCCACTAACTTAGCTTGCTTGAGCCGTATTGGGGAATATTGGCCCTCAGTCGTTTTCATAAGGACCTCCCTGTGCTCAGTCTATGCTGCCATGACCTTGTGCCAATATTCCTCAGTATGGCCCTCGCACTCAGTAAGAGGTTAATATTTGCAAACAAAGTAAGTATTTCAGGGTGTGCATATTATTGATGAATAAACATACAACAAAGGATTCCAACTTACCAATTAATTTGTCTGAAAGGCATACTATGCTGTCTAAAGGAATGGTCTTTTTGCCAGGAAAGTCCAACTTTCCAAAATATGTTCTGCAAGAAAAGAAGATACTTTAAAGTTTTTGCATTTTAGTAACAGCCAAGTTCAAAAGTCATTATACCCACTGAATGCTGAATCCAGTTGCTTTACAGATTAAAAGTTAAGAGTCAATGAATACCGATGTAAGACGAGTACATTGAAACACACAAACCTAATGTGCTTCATCTGTGATTTTGTACATTTGTTTTTGTACCTTTTGATTCTACTAAATACAACAACACTCAAACTCAAAACGCTGTAAAACTGTTGTGATAATTTTTGGTCATGGTGCTCAGTCATTTAAGCAAAACAATCACCTTTTTGTGTACCACAAATTTACAAGGTGGTTGGTTTTGGTAAAAAGGGACACAATGTGCTCTATCCTGGAATAATAAATGCATGGCTTTAACATCACACTGCAGAAATTCTCCTGCACAAAAATTAAAACATCTCAAAGAAGCTTGTCTTCATCAATGAATACTGAAGGTCTCACCTTTTGTCCCCTTTATCAGTTTTACTATCAAAAAGTTTCCACACGTAACATCCATCGTCACACCCACCAATAACAACCTTGCCGTGTGGAGGGATAGAGAATAATCGCACTATTGAACGAGACTTCAGAGTCAGAAGGAGTCTGAAAACAAATCAATTATTATTATGCTAGGGATAAACTTCAACTGGATGGCATTCTACAAGGTCGAAAATTGAAAACAAACAGATCTTTGTAGTTGTGAAACCGAAAATGTCGCAACTGATCAGTTTGCTAAGAGCTGTTGTGTTGCATGTAGGTTGGCAGTCAAGAGCAATACTTACCTCATTGCACACAATTGTTGCCTGATCAAATTTTGTTTTCAAGAAAGCAAACATTTGATGTGAAACAAGAAAGTGGCTTATTTACCAGCTATATAGGAAATGTTGAACAAATTCTCAAAATTTGTCAAAACGCCATCAGCGAAACTATAGCCTTTTTAACTGGTTCCCATAGTGCAAATATCAGGTGGTATTTTTAATTTTTAGCCTCTTCTTTCAGTTGGAAAATAAATTACCACATTTACTTGATTGAGTGCTATAGCACTCTAAGTTTAATAGTGTTTTGGTTGCGGTGCATATTTGGAGAAAGTGCTCATTTAAAGGCAATGCACTTTAAAAATATAAATCATAACATTTCTGAATGATAACAAGTGAGAGGGCATTGTTGTAATTAAAGTGGCACTTATTTAAGGGCGGTGATCTCGAACATTTTTGCTCTTACGTGTGACATTTAATCAGGGGTGGTGCTTAATCGAGGGAAGCACTCAATTGTGTAAATACAGCACCATTAAATTATTCATCTGAACACTTACTGTGATTTCCCTTGATACTCTGCTGCTTTAGGCAAACCAATTTCCCAAACCATAATTGTATTATCATCAGCTGCACTCAGCAGCCATGTGGGATGATGAGGATGAAACACCAAACACTCTAAAACTCCTTTGTGTCCTTGAATCTCTTCAAAGCAAACTAGCTGATTAGGTTCTATTATTTTTATGTCATTTTGATATCCTCCAGCTGCTATGAGGTTTGCTTTTCGTTTCTTATCAGTGTCATAGTCCAAATAAACTGTAGTCCATGCTAAACAGTAAAATGTTTCTCCTGGTTGTTTGTATTTTTTCATAACACGTCCTGTACTACAGTCAACAAAGCAGACTGAATCTCCTCCACATGTTGCACATGTTGTTGTTGTGTGACCTACAAAAACACAGAAATCAAGAACCATTATGTAGAACAAAACAAATTAACAACATAATTCAGCTGTAGTGCCACCCACAAAGTAAACAAAATTTCCTGACTTTGACGAGAAATTCCATGATTTTTTTTCTGACCTGTAGCAACCCTGAATATTACAAGGTGACAATTTCATGTTTTCCTGTCTATTTTCCAGTGAGACATATGGTGACTATACTGTATTGTGTTCCAGGTACAGTAAGTCACATGTTTTCTACTTCATTGTGTATGTGGGTGTGGTTTTAGGTCTTGTTACCTTTTCTCTCAGGGTCTGGTTCAAATTCACAGCCCCAGACTTGTGTTTTCCTGTCTGTAGGATCATTATTTAGAGAATGTGTTTGTAGCAGATGAGACACAGCAAACTGACAGTGCACAGGACTTGTGCTTTCGCTCTCAGCCTGTTAATTAAGACAATGAACAATCAGTGTAGAACAACTAACATGCGTGTGAGGAAACTATGGGACATGCATGTGTTAAGCTTGGTTGACATGTGAGAAAGTTGTCAGTCTGTATTGAATGCTGGGTTTCAGTCACCGGTCTCTCCTGAAGTTGAGTGGTAGAGTGTCCACCCACTGAGCTGAAAGTTGTCGGTTTCATGGATCTTGGTAATTTTATTTTTTAGTTACTATGTTTAGAGCCAACAACTGATATTACAGTACTCAAGGCTGCTGCCTAACGGGCGCCCGGTCGCCTGGGGCGCCTAAGTTATGAGTGCGGGAGACTAAATTTTTGTTCAAATTTTTTCGCCATCCAGCCTCGGGCAAATAAAAGGTGGATAATTTTCAAAGGTCTGTGCCAAAAATCGTTCCAATCACTCGGTTTTAACGTGCTTAAAAGCCGCCGCGAATTTTCAAGTTCACTGCGAAATCGCCATCGTCAAAGGATATGGGCCAAAACGGTCGATCATAACGCCGATATCAAATTCGAATTAATCAAAACCAATGGTCAGATTACGCAAGCTAGCGACAAAACAACCTTTGCCACATCCCCCAGCGCACGGCGTATCCGACGAAAACCCCTCTCCCATATAGTAACTGGTAATGATTTTGGCCAGGGTTGTTACAGAATCTTTGAAAACATTGTACTTTCGTACCATCCTAGTTAAGCAATATAAAAGACGAATTATTATTAAACAGACGCGCCGTGCGCTGGGGGATGTGGCAAAGGTTGATTTTGTCACTAGCGTGCGTAATCTGACTGTTGGTTTTGATTAATTCGAATTTGATATCGGCGTTATGATCGACCGTTTTGGCCCATATCCTTTGACGATGGCGATTTCGCAGTGAACTTGAAAATTCGCGGCGGCTTTCAAGCACGTTAAAACCGAGCGATTGGAACAATTTTTGGCACAGACCTTTGAAAATTATCCACCTTTTATTTGCCCGAGACTGGATGGTGAGGGACGCTTGGAAGTGGGAGAAAATGGACAAATTTCGGAGGCTGTCGGTCTCGGCGGGCCATCGAAGTTGCCTGCCTTGTCTCTTTCTCTTACTTTTGTTTAGGGTCGGTGACGGCTAGCGAGGAATTAACGTCCAAAAAAACCCATAAAATCGCAAAATACCTCCCAAAAGAAAAAAGATAACTGAACCTTATTTATCTGGCTTACAATAGATCACAATTTGGGATTGAAAGATGCAAAATCCAGTATTTTATGGAGCATTTCTCGCGATCAGTTGGATCAAGCTGAGGTCAGTCGTTACAAATTACAGTGAATGTATGAGATCAAATAGCGCGTACCCTGACGCTTACGTCACACGGTCTCAAACACAGAGCCTTGTCTGCCTGTGCTCAAACTTTTATTTTTTCACTTTTGAGAACGCTTAATTTCATAACAGAAAATATGTGCCTTTTCTGTGACATTCATATCAGCTACCGCTTTTTGTGGATCAAGTTTGTTTGTTCATTAGCACTGTTTCATGTTTTATCTCGGTCATTGAATCGTGACAAGGAGAAAATTACTCTTGAAAATAATAATGTGCTAGAAAACTTTGCTGAAAACAGTTTAAATAACATGAATTGTTTTTAAAACTACTAAATTCTATTGTATAAGCAACTCATTTGACAAGCCTAGAAACTGTTTCTTTTTTTCACAACTTAATTTTCTGGTCTATTTTTGACAACTGATTATGAAATGTAGATAAGATCATAATTTAATGAAAGTGTTTACACAGGTGTTTTGACTTTTTATTACCTTTGCCTTAACCTTCAAATAGACCTGCTAAATTATAATCTTGGTTCTGTTAAACCTTAATTACTAACAATAATTCAAGTTCTTTAGTGAGCTTACTGTGCAAAAGTTAAATAATAATTTTGCTGCTTCATGCTTCATTGATTTTGCTTCAAAACTTTTCATCACAGCACAATATACTGGTTGGATTTTCAAACTCATTTTAAGCCTGCAGAAACTTTCTAATATACCAATCAGTGTAAAAAGGGTTTTATTGAAGGAGAGGCTCGGCTAAATAAACTTTCAAGTTAAGAAAGCTAGAATTTCTGACACAACTATTTGCGGGAGGCAACCCTCAGAAGCTCTCAGAACAAAATCTTGTCCACAGGAGTTTTCTGTTCACGTACAAAGGCTCTACTGACAAAACAAAATGTGTGTGCATGTGGAAGGGGACGGGATGGGGGGGGGGGGGGGATGGGGGCTGCTCCCCAGGCCCCTCCCCTAGATTTTTTTTTCTTCTACCCCACCCCCTCCCCCGAGGATCGACCATGGCAACTTTCAGGCTGGGCTCCTAAAGTAATGGCTTGGGCTCCTAACTTTTGATGTTAGGAGCCCGAAGGGCTCCTTAGAAATTTCCTTAGGCAGCAGCCTTGGTACTTTTATAAAATTTAAGGAAAGATGTAAAAAAAATCAAATAATTTGTTGAGAAGGAATGATATTGTGGCATGCCATGCATACTGACATTTGACCATGGATGCTACAAGGAACACACACAAAACAAATCAAGTAATATAAAGAAGTCTGGAACACAAGTATATATTGCAATCACACATCCACCTGTATCAAATTTTACAATGTTCATGTTTATCACCAATTACATATTCTGACGTCAGTCAACTAATAACACATTAAACAACACTATACCTTGATTTCTTTTCTTGGTGCCCTCTCCCTCTTTCTGTCCACTTTCCCTTCTGGTGTTTTTGCAGCCTTCTTTTTGTCTGCTGCATCACTTGTACCCTTAGTCGTCTCCTCCTCTGGTTGTCCATTTACTGTCATATGATAAAACAGACAGCACTACTTTAAAATAGAAACAAATATTTCCAACCAAAAGGACGCTAACATAACATCACTGAGGAAGCAAATGGTAAATGCACAAGTCGTGTTGTGTGACCAGTTCTGGATAGAGACTGAGGAAAAAATATGTCTTGTCCACACAAGAAATAACAAACCTGCCCAGGGCTAAAAAAATCTGGAGATTTAGGCATCATTTGCACGGATGGGGTTTCCAATCGACACGGTTTGATGACCTCAAAACTGCATGACGTGGCTTTCAAAATGTTTTTAAAACAGAATTTATCAAACCATTGTCCAGGTGTTTTTTTTAATCTGATTGTATAAGCAAGCACTGCACTTCATGTGAGGTTGACAATGTTTACTTTTTGCAAGCCAGCCAATTTTGTGACCAGAATATACAATGGTTACCATTTTCAAATCAATGCGGTTTGGCCATTTACATGACCAATAGAGCTGTATTGTTTTGAAAATGCTCCACTTTTGACAGTGTTGTCAAAATGATGCCATTTCAATATTAGTCTCAACTATCAGCACCATACAAACCAAGGCACAAAGAGGGTCTATTATAGGGGGTCCTGCATCGTGCCATATTATGTTCTTCACAGACCACAAACTGCTTTCATCTGCATCTGTGTAAACAGCGCTTTGAATCCAATGCACCAACCATTTGCAAGACAACTGCCTCCCCAAGTGGTTAGTATATTGCAAAAAGAACAAAATACAAGGTTATGTGTGTTGTGACTCTACCTTCAGTGGTTTTCTGTTTTTTAATACGAGGCTCTTCTGTTGCCTTTTCTTCACTCTTTAGTTTCTTTAAATGAAGTTCTCCTAAAATTTTAAGCTGATCAAAATAATTGCCGAGTTAATATACATGTACTTGGTCAATGAACAGAAGAGCTAAATTACAAGTTAACATTGAAAACAATACAAAGTAGTTAATTAAAATTAATGATCATTTACTGGTAAATTTAAATTTATTTAAAAACCTTATATTCTCTATAGTTTTTCAACATGGCAGGGCCACAAGTAACTTCTGTCTGAAATAACAAACATAAACAACGTATAAATAGAAAGTAAAATTATTAAACAAAAAAATAAACAGTAACAGAGTAATATTGCAACCTACTTTGTGATATCTACTCCAGCTTTAGAAGCCAGTAGGCTCAAGATCAACAGACTTTGTTAAATGACTTTACCATATGATTCATACCTTAAGCTTTTCAATAAACTCATTTTCAAGTTCAGTTCTTTTGACATCTTCTAACTGAGTGTATTTTGCCTTAAATTGCTTCTTCCATATTTCAGCAATCTGCAATAACAGTTCAAAAGGAAGCTTAGAAGGCCCACCAGTTAGTTTATAAAGTGCAAAAATAAAATACATTGTCAGTAACATTATTACAAGATTTTCATTTTTCAACCTTTTGTGACATTGTAGAATCCAATCTATTAACAGCATCCCTCATCAGACTGATATCCTGGAAGATAAAATAAAATAAACATAAAGTTAACAAAATGACTGCAGTATATAAAAGAAGTAAAACATTTAGCTTGTAATTAAGAGATGACTCAGAGAGACTTTTGGTGTCTTCTCTTTCAAAGAGAACAAAGCTGTATGTCACTTGAAATCTGTAGTACAGGGTGTAGTAACTGGAGCCTCGCACAAGACAAAAATGTATTTTATGGATCAGGCTAAATAAATATCCAAAGGTAGTGCAAAACCTTGTGTGCAGATTGTTATTACAAGATAAAATTAAAATGGAAGAATGGTTCACTGATGGCATTCACCAGGAACTGTTCTTGTCCATCTTAAATGTTCTTGCACACAAGAACATGTAATATATATACATATAATACACAAGTTGAAATTTAAGCTTAAATAAAATGTACACTGTCAGAGTAAACATGTCAGGTGAATCAAGGTTACAGTCCAACCTCTACTAAGCAGCCACCCTCGGGACTTTGAAAAGTGGCCACTTAATAGAGGTTGGCCGCTTAATAGAGGTACAATATAAATTGGATAGGAATGGCAGTAAACATGATTTTACTGACCCTATATAGCAAAATGCTGTTAAAAAGGGAACATATATTAAGAGAAATCCAAAATTCACTGTAACAAAACATCAAGTGCATTTCCAGTCCATGCATAGTTCTAGCCCTAACACAGAGGGCATATATTGTTAGCTATTGCTATGTTTGTATAGCACTGGATATGAAACATTTGCACGTGTATGCAGCTTGTGACTTGTTATAGTGAGACTAAATTGAAGTTCTTGTTTTCTTGTTGATGTCAGTTATCACCATATATCATCTGCCACCATTTCGCATGGAGAGATGATTTGTTGGCCGCTAAATGGAGGTAAAAACCATATAAAATACACTTGCGACAGCAAAAAGGTGACCGCGGCTGCTTAATAGAGGTGGCTTTTGAATAGAGGTATCAAATACAGCAGTTTACTGACAAATAAATCGAGACTTTGGAAACTGGCCGCTTAATAGAGGTTGGACTGTAATTAAATTCGCAAGGTTAAAAATATATATTTAATGCTGACCTTTCCATCCATTGTCTTTAACAGAGGACAGAGTGACACTAGTTTGTACTTGTCTGAAACCTGTACATAAACAGACAAAATTACAAACCTTACAGTGTGTGTGTAAAAGTTAAAAAAAGAACCATAGTTACATGTAGTCAAACAAAGAGCTGTAATTTACAGATACTTATTCAACCATCTCTTCACTCGGTGATGATCTTAGTTGTGTGTTATGAGCCCAAACAGGTATTTACGGCACAGAAATCATGCCCTTACTGTTCATACTAGAAAACATCAAATAATGAGGTTTTCCAGGTACTGATGAACAAAATCAAAGGAAAAACTTTTTTCCTCACATATCTGGGAGCAGGGTTTGAGTGTGGGTTTTTTGTTGCATAGTTTGGTTGACTCCCAGTTGTCTGTGAGAAGACATGCTCTGCATTGGCATAAAGGGGAGAACAGGGATAGTGCAGTGTTGAGTGCTTGCTTCCCACCAATGTGGCCTGGGTTTGATTCCTGGACCTGCCGTCATATGTGGGTCGAGTTTGTGGTTGGTTCTCCTCCTTGTTCCTAGAGTTTTTCTCCAGGTTCTCTGGTTTTCCTCCCTCCACAAAAACCAACACCAGGGGTGGTGAATGGTCCTTCAAAAAATGCAGGTCTCGCAAAATTTAAGCCAAATTCCAGGGGTCTTGTCGTCTCATATTTTTTATGGGGGGCCTTCTCGGAGTCTCGATTTCTTTTTCAATGCTAAGGAAGTCTCGGGCTCGCAGAAAATGTATCAGTCTCGCCGTCTCGCAAAGTCTCGCATTTACCATTCGACACCCCTAACACCTTCAAATTCCAATGTGTTGTTTCAGAAAATATCCATTACCATACCCCTCCCACAGAAGGTTTTTTGGTTTGAATCCCCCCAACCCTCTGGAAATTCCAGTTAAGCCCCATACAGCCCTTTTAAAATTTTGGATTTTTAGACCCCCCACGCCCTCGGAATTTCCATTGACCTTCCATGGGGTGGGTATGGATATTTTCTGGAACTGCACAATTCAATCTGGAATTTGAGGGCCACAGGTTTATCAGTTGCAAGACTGTTACGTGCAATCCTTGCTAAACAAAGTTAATTTATTTATTTATTTTACCCAATTTGGGATTGTCACCTTTGGGAATGATAATATATATGTTGCAGTTCAATTTTACCCTGTTGTTTTATATCCATCATCGCCATACACCCAGTCCCCTCTTGCCAACAATGGCGGCCGGACGCGTAAACTCTCTGTCCTTAAAAATTGGCATATTCCTTTGCCTATTTCTAATCTTCAACAGTTCTATCCTGGAAATTCCTTCACTCAATACGGTATGCAAAGTCAGGGATGTCTGTTTCGCCACCCAGTTGGCTTCTAAGGTGGAAATTCGAGCATTTCATGCCCCAGTGAAACGTCATGGGCGTATCGAAGATAAAGAAGTCAGTGGCTTTCAGAAGGGATATATTGCCTGTAAGCTGTTCCAACATGCTTCCTTAGCATTTGTCCTGTTAGCCCTGGCTGGCAACGTGGAAATCAATCCAGGTTATCGGAGTCTAGTTGATATCAGAAGAACTCGAGGGCTCAAGATTGCACATTTAAATATCCGCAGTCTTCGACAAAAGATCGACTCCATACGCCTGGAAGGTTTGGATAACAAAACCATTGATATTCTCACATTATCGGAAACATGGCTGGATGATACCATCCAAGATACCGAGATTGCATTGCCTAGTTTTGTGTGTATCAGACGGGATAGGATTGTTAATAAAACAGGATATGGGGGCGTTGCTGTTTATGTTCGTGAAGGATTGCCGTTTCGCGTCAGGCATGATATTGACTCTGGCGATAATGAGTGCTTGTGGATTGAGTTAAATCGCACCAAGTGTCGCCCGACACTAATCTGTTGCGCTTACAGAGCGCCCGAGGCGAACTTAAGCGAATTTATTTCCGATCTTTATAACGGCATGTCTAGTATTAACCTGGATAAATGCAACTTGGTTCTACTCGGTGATCTGAATGTAAATATGCTCCCGCATTCCAACTGCAGCAAGAAAGATAAACAAGAGCTACTGAAATTCTTGCGCACACTGGATTTCTCACAGCTCATAAAGGATCCGTCTCGAGTAACTGACAAGTCACGAACACTTATTGATGTAATTCTAGTGAACAATGAACATCGCATTGTGAACTCTGGTGTTGTTCCTGTCACACTCAGTGATCATTTCCTTATCTTTTGTGTTCTGAAATCAGGTGTAGCCAAGGCCTCGCCAAGAACAATTGAATATCGATCATACAAGCACTTCGATGTCAACGCTTTTAAAAGAGATCTTGAAGGCGTTCCCTGGCATGTTGTTGGAAATGAAGCTGACATTGACGACGCCGTTTTCACATGGAATAAGTTATTTTCGGACATTGCGGATTCACACGCGCCTGTAAAAAAACGTAGAGTGCGAGGCGTGCCGTTGCCATGGATGAATACCAAGATTAATGAAGCGATGCAAGACCGTGATTACCATCACCGTAAGGCTATCAAATCGAACTGGTCTTTCCACTGGACTGAGTATAGAAGGCTCAGAAATTTGGTGAACCGTGAAATTAAGTCTGCCAAATCCAGTTATTATTGTGACTTAATCAGAGCAGCTAGGGGGATTCAAGTAAATTATGGAAGGCTGTAAACAAAGCGTCATCTCGTACCAACAAATCTTCGACTCCACAATGTATTATCGCTGACGGAGCTCATCATACAACTCCGCAGTCTATCGCTTCTGCACTGAACTCTCACTTTGCTTCAATAGGGAGGATTCTAGCTGACAAAATAACATCTGTAGCTCGCACTTCATTGCCGATTGCTCGTCTTTCTGGATCGTTTCAATTAAAAGAAATTAGCGAAGCGGTTGTCCTTGAACAATTGTTTAGTCTCGAGGTTAACAAAGCTATTGGCTTGGACAATATAAGTGCAAGGCTTTTGAAGTGTGGCGCCCAATCAATTAGTCATTCCATCACAAAGTTAATAAATTTGTCTATACGCTCAGGAAAGTTTCCGGGGATATGGAAGTGCTCTAAAGTGACAGCTTTGTTCAAATCGGGTGACCGAACAAATGCAACAAATTATCGTCCCATCTCAATACTGCCCACTCTCAGCAAGATCTTAGAAAGAGTAATCCACTCCCAACTGTACGAACACCTGGCCTCAAACAATTTACTTTCAAACAAGCAGTTCGGCTTCCGGCCCAAACGTTCAACAGCCACTGCACTGACTGGTTTTGCCGATGAAATCTTATTAAACATGGAAAGAGGGAACATCTGTGGTGCCGTATTTCTGGATCTTACAAAGGCGTTCGATACAGTCGATCACGGGATTTTGATGTCCAAATTGTCATCAGTTGGAGTCTCCCCCAGGTCTTTGGAGTGGTTTGCTTCGTACCTTAGAAATCGCAAACAGCAAACTTCCTGTGAAAATAATTTATCCGAAGCCCTTCCCGTTACTTTCGGTGTTCCACAAGGAGGTATCTTGGGACCGTTATTGTTCCTTGTGTACATCAATGAGCTACCTGCTGTTATTGAACACTCCGAGGTGTCATTGTACGCTGACGATACTGTTCTTTACTGCTTTTCAAAAGAACCGCACCAGCTGGAGAGCAAATTAAACGCAGATCTTTACAACGTAGCAATGTGGCTAAAAGTGAACAAACTTACACTGAACCTTACAAAGACAAAATCCATGTTAATCGGTAGCAACAGAAAATTAGTAAATATTTCCTCAATGTCTCTATCTATTTTTGATTGTAAATTAGATAGTGTTAGTACGTTTAAATATTTAGGGATTAAGCTGGCCTCAGACTTCACATGGTCTGATCATGTAGAGCATGTAATTTCTAAAGTAAATCAGCGACTTGGTCTTTTACGTAGGATAAAACATTTGTTACCTTTCACCGCTCGCCTACTTTTCTACAACAGCCTTGTTTTACCAATTTTTGATTATGCTGATCTTGTGTGGGGCGACAAGAACAATGTGGAGCTTATGAATGACCTACAGGTTTTACAAAACAAAGCCGCGAAAATCATCCTGGACAGACAACTTTATTCGTCAGCTTCTGATGCCCTCGTAGCTTTAAAGTGGCTTAACCTAGAACAACGTAGATTTTATCATCGCTGTATATATGTTTATAAGTGTATTAATGGACTTATGGATCACTCTATGGAGTTACTAGCTCACAGGGATATTCATAGCTATAACACAAGGAATAAAGACATGCTTAGGCTACCTCATGTAACCAAAAATTGGGGAAAGCAGAGAGTGTGTTATCACTCTCTGAAAGACTGGAACAACCTAGACAGAGACACCAGAAATGCTCCTGATCTTGTAAATTTTAAGCGTAGCGTTCTAAGTAGGTTTGTTAGTTAATTCTTTCTTTTGTATTCAAGTTAGTTTTTAATAATAGTTTTTAATTCTTAGGTATTTTTTCGTTTTATTGTATATAGTCTTATTAAGTATTTTTAATCTTAGTTAGGACCTTTCTGAAAACCACTGTATAGTGAATGAAGGCTTCCTAATAAAAGATTATTATTATTATTATTATTAACAAGGGAAAATACTAAATTGTACCAAGTATAAAATTAAACCAAATTGCTTATGTCCAAGCCACATCAATTTTATTCAGTTTACTTAAATCAAACCATAATAAAAGATGTTTGTAACTTCAAACTGATAACCAATATAAACATAATGCATGTAAGAGTGCTTAAGGTTTACTGCACTCAAGAAAATTGTAATATATCCTGATTGACCTGATTACCTCAAGAGTTGGATTGTTGGTGACATCCAGGCTTTCAAGATTAGGAAATGCAGTCAATCCCTCTACATTAATGAGTTGGTTGCTGGCAAAACTGACAACCTTCAGTTGTGGCAAGGATCTTTCATGGCAAATAGCTGTTAATTTGTTTTTGGACAGATCAACATCCTCAAGATTTGGCAACTGTTGTAGTAACTCAGCTGGTATACAAGTCAAACCAAGACCTGACAAGCTAAAGTAAGGCAAATAGAAACCAAAATAATACTGTAAAATTAGTTTTTCACTGATCATGTCTAAATTGACAATACACAGTGCTGTTGCCATATGTATAGAAGGAACCATATATATTGTTCCAGAACCCCTCTCAGAACCCCCCTCCACATTGGAATTTCAAATCCTTCACCACAGGGACAGTATGGATATTTCCTGGAACCACTTAAAACATGACGTGTGAACAAACAGTTGAATTGGATGCGATTCCTGGATCATGTTGTTTTGCATGACTTAATTATTGATTCTTTTAGTGTCCTTGTAAATGTCTTTGTTTTCAGCTCTATGGTTGGGTTTTGAACAGACAAAACTTTTTCCAGCTGTTTTGTCACATACAGGATCTCAACAGAAACCATATGCAACATTGAAATCACATTTCTGAGCATAAAAGTCTAAACACGAACAGCAACTGCCTTGATTTTTGTGTGAACAGGAAAAGTTTGTTTATTATTTGTGACACATGAAAAGGCCAAATATTTATCTGATTCAGTTTTGCAAAGGGGTATAGGGGATCAATAACACACTGATCTTAATTATTAATGAAACTTTAATGCAATGGTTTGAAAGAGTAGCAAAACAGGAAAAGAAATAAACAGAAGTCTTAGTATTAGAGATGGTCAAAAATAGCCAAGATTGAAATAGATTGCAAATATTCCTCATATCTTTTGGCATGTGGTTGTTTGTATGCATGAATATGCAGTCGTTGATTTTTAGAAATCCTCTGTCTGTCTGTAGCAGAGATTTTCACTCCGAGTGAATATCTCCCCCTCAGTCTTGATCCCATAATTACAGCAGATATGCATAAATTGCCAACGAGTATGTCCCAGATGTCACCCAGGAGGGATTGCACATGCACTAATACTGGCAGTTCAGTGCCATTGCTGTCCAAGGTATTTACAAATATTTGCAATATCAATAATGTAAAAAATAGTACAAGAATAAAAACTAACATTTCCACACAAATAGAGCGAAATGTCGCAGTCAATGATTCGAAATAGTCTACAAAAACACAATATGCGCATTCAACTTCATTTATCACATGTCACCTTACAGTGGTGGAGCCCACCCCACATCCGGAGTTCAAATGGAATTCAATAACAAGAACACACATGCACGAACACAAGCACTTAACATGACAAAAATACTTCACATCAGATCTCCTATAACCTAATAGTAACTCGGTTCACTGCGAACGCCATCAAAGAGTCAGCATAGGAAATTTAGCAAAGAAAGAATACAATGCTCAGCTAGCTCGCTGCAGACCTTGCAGTATTACGTACTTTAGCTGCCGAATTTCGGACAAGTTTTCTCTGCCAGACCGTTTCTTGATGTCCTCTATGGTGATTTGTGCACTGCTCGACATCCTCCACGCCCCAGAATCACAGCAAATATCACAGAAGAGACACTAAACACGCGATAAGTCACATCCCTCACAGACGACATTTATAGAAGTAAACAGTGCCAAGAACACGTGTGTGATGAATGCAAATGCCATGCGCACTGCCAGGACTTGCCCAATATAAAAACACCTTTCATTGGACAATAAAGAAATCAACCAATTACAATCGCTGTAAGAAACCTTCGAGCTGGGAAATTCTAAACATGGCGGCTGCCAACGAAGACTGCGGTTGTAGTGGTATTCGCAAGTGCCTACTATGTGAAGATAAAGGCAGATTTAACAAAATGTCAAACATAGCGCCAGTAAATGAAGAACATACTAAGCTGACTAAGGCAATTCAGAAGTATAAGTTTTGCATCTTTTGCGGAGGAACATTCCCTGCGAGTCAAAAATGCTTGCATCAAAATGATGTCGAACAGGACAAAATAAAACTAGAAGGCATTACTGTCATCCCTGACTTTGTGAATGAAGCCGAGGAACAATCGATTGTGACAGAAATCGACAAAAGTATTTGGAAACCATCACAATCAGGACGGCGAAAGCAGGTGAACCAAAATTCCAATGTGTTTATCCTGGTTTATCGTAAGTGTCGTGTCTGCATCTCCCCCTCCACTAGGGGAGGGGGTACTATGGTATATTAGTGACGGGGCGTATACAAAGATCTTTTTGGGGGATGGGGGAGGGGATGAAATTTCTGGGGTACTTTTTTGATAGAAAGATTTTGGTAAAGACTTTTTTGGGATATGACAAAAATCACACCCTACCATTCACAATAAATGAATACAGGTGGAAAATGAAGTATCTTGTATTCTCTTGGTGTTTTGTGCTTTCATTGTTTAAATTTTTTGATGCCTACAAAATTAGATCTTTTAGGGTCATTTTTTGGGGGGGTTGCTTTGGGGTTGAAATATTTGGACTAATTCACACCTCCCCATCACTGATATACCTAAGTACATCCCCACCCCTCCCAGGAGCATTTCACAGAGTTTTGGTTATGCGATAACACTCTGATAGGAAGGCGAGTGTTGCCTTGGGCCATATCATATAAACATGGTTATCATGTTGCCTTACAAATCATGCAAACACTCCAAAGGGAGTTTAGGAGGACTAAGGTCCTTGTGTTAACTCCCACCTGCAACCTGGGTAAGCACAAACTTCCTCATTAGCAAACAATCACACTTAGTTGAGTTCTGTTTAATGAACTGTTGTAGCTGAGCATGCCATATGATTGGCCTGAGTGATAATTCTTAATTATTTGGGCGTTAAAACACTCACTTTCGAACTGACAAAATGTTTGCACTCTTAATTTGTTGCAGGACTTTGGACCTCAGGTGAATTTCAAAAAACAAAAGTTGAAGCAAGATAACTTTACTGGACTACCACACTTCAGTAAAGTTTTGGTGGAACGTATGTGGAGTATTGTCCCAGCATTGTCAGATTTTCAACCAGTGGAACTGTGTAATTTAGAGTATATACAGGACAGAGGGTCTTCTATTGATCCACATTTTGATGACTTTTGGGTGTGGGGTGATCGCCTTGTGACACTGAACCTTCTATCACAAAGCACTCTCACATTCTCTGATGATGGATATAATACTGAAGTTGCTGTTCCAATGCCAAGGAGGTCTTTGATCATAGTTCGAGGGCCAGCTCGTTATAAGTGGAAACATGCTATAAAAAGACAAGATATTGTTTCCAGGAGAATTGCTATAACACTGAGAGAACTTGCACAAGAGTTTTGTGAAGGTGGCAAAAGTTACAGTGTCGGTAATGAACTAATAAAGACAGCAATGACATTTCAGGGGAAGTCAGTTCAAGTCAATATGAAGGCTCATGAATGTTAGAGCCACGCAGCTGTTTCGTTTTATTGAATTACCAAAAGTGAAAATAATGGTAAGAATGTTCTTTGTATATGTTGTGGTCCAATTTTACCCTTGGTACAATCTGGTATTTTCCTTTGTTTAATATATATTATCATTTATTATCCAACACTGCTTCGTACAGTACAAATATACGAAAGCCGAGGAGGGACATTGGACTTCGGACTTCGGACTTCGGACTTCAGACTTCAGACTTGGCTTGATTTCCGCTGACCTCCGAGTTGTTGTTGTAATAAACATGAAACATGTTGAAAAGTACAACAGAGTCATCTCTGAACAATCAGTCGCTAAACCCAATGAAGCAGAAAGGCTATCCAAGAATAAAAAACGCAAAAAGCGTAGAAAAAATGCAATGCAGAAGCGAATGATTACAGAAAGGGTGAAAAAATACATTAACTGACCACCAAGTCATCATGTTAGCAAAAGGGCTTAAGTTTATTGAAACACCCGTGACAAATGAAAATGATGACAAAAATAATGGAGGTAAAGTTTAGCTCCCAGAACGCAAATCACAACCACTCTAGTGGCGTCACTTTCGGCGATGTATATAAGCGAAACATGAGTACCCAATAAATGACTTTCAAACACTCAAACTAAGGGGAGCTTAAAAACAACTCAAAGAAACCATCGCTCTCAATGCTTAGAGACTGCAGTAGCCTTCAATCTTAGAGAACTGTGGTAACGAAACGTTATCCAACGAACTAACCGCCACTTCAGATAAACAGGATGACGGTTGGAGATCCACTGATTCGATACACATTAAATACTACAACATTCTTTTAAAGGCTATTATGAATCTTTCGACAAATATGAGCTGATAAACCTAACGAAATATGCCACAGAGCTAGCAAACACAATGGCATAAAGATTATTACTGTAACGGCTCCAGAGAGTGTAAAATCCTCCGTTAACAGACTGAAGGCTTACATTTAGCGACCAGCGGGAGCTGTGTTTGGCCTGTCACATTTTATATTTTCACTTTAAAATTTAAAACAAATACTGATGCAACAATGGAGTCTCATCCAAAGTCAGTCACTGCTGAAAACAATTTCCAAACCGCCTCCGATCATATCATACAAAAGAGGTAAATCGCTCAAAGACATACTCGTCAGAGCAAAACTTTAAAGGCTCACGCGTCGCTGTGCCGTAAACCACATAGGGAAGTCTGTGTAGGCATGTCTATGACGTTTTCAAGTCTGAAGTCTGAAGTCCGAAGTCCGAAGTCCGAAGTCGGAAGTCCCTCCTCGGCTTTCGTACAAATAACATGTGAAACGAGTACAAATATCACACGATATTTGTACTTGTCTCATTCCCCCAACCGCACAAAAGATAAAAAACCTTGGCAAGTCAGAATTTTGGGGAAACGAAAACATTGGATAATAAATCTCTTATTAGACATTTTCGTGTGTAGTATCACTGTAAATTTTTACTCATCATTTGTATTTTGACTCGCCCTTCGGGCTCGCCAGAATACAGCATGTCTCATAAAAATATGCAGCGATACTACACACTAAAATGTCTAATAAGGTATATATTACCACACACCAGAATGAAGGGAAATAATAAATTGTACCCTTGAAGGGTGAAATTGAACCAAAACATGTACATACTATAAATAAATACATGTAAATGCTGGTGAGAGAATAAACTTAAGTCTTGATTTTCTTAGTGTAAGTACCTACATTTATAGAGCATTTTCACTCACATGACCAGCAACCATATTGGTTTGCTAAAACAAAAGACAATTTCTGCATAAAAAATAATTCCCAGAGGAATGGCTTGGTACACCAATATGGCTGCCGTTTCTTTGTTTTGGAACACCAATATGGCTGCTGTGACATCATATGAAAAGGCTCCATATGTGGGCCTTCAACAATGCCTCCTCTGGTTTGTGAGTCCAGCAGACCAAAACTTCAAACATGTTAAGAGACAGTGCAGTAAATTTTTTTGAGAATAGGCTTATGGTTTACAATCTTTTTACAATAATGTCCCAGACACCCTTAAGGACACACAAGTTCAAATTTCTGTGATAAGAGAGGGTTTTTTTGGTGGCTTTGATCCTCCCCATGCATTCTCTAGCTCTTCTGTTTGTTTCTTGTGCTGTTTGTGGGACATTGACACCTCTGCATGTACCACTTGTATGTTTAGAACAAGAGATTCCAAAATGTTAGTGTTCGAGTGAACCCATGCTAACAAAAACTCCACTTTCTTTTTTGCAAGCCATATGGATTTGTATAAATCTTTTTCTTGCTCTTTCAACTTAGAGTTCTCTCTCAGTTTCCCCCTTCCTCCACTGAGAAGCCTACAGAGATGAGACAGCGCACATTCTGCAAAATTTGTCCTTTGCCCTTCAATAACAGTACGTCCTTTAATCAAGGATATAACATCAAGAATGGCCAGATGAGACAATTCTTCAGAACAATAGAGATCCTTAGAATGTTGTAAAACACTCAAGGAATTATGAACTACAGACTCTACACTCCCAAACACTGCATTTTGAGACAAAACTGGTGAAAGCTGCAACAGATTCTCAGCTGCCTGATCTAAAGTGTCCTCAGGGCATCCATTGTATAGTCTAATGATGTAAGCATAGGAGAAGAGAACATCAATACAACTGAACTGAACGTCTGGATTTGGAGTTGAATTCTTCAAGATGGCACTTAATAATGAAATATTCCTCTTGACTGGTGGGATGTTTTGATCTCCGTTTTGTATCAGTGATTGAGGTTTCTCATTACTTTGTGGGTGAATCTCCTTTGTAGCATCATTTTCTTCACTTAAATCCTGTATCTTCTTCCTTTAGAAACATTAACAAAGGGAATTTGAATAAGTAAATAAAGAAAGAAATAGGGTGCTTTCCATTTTCACAGATTGACCGGTCAGACCAACAGGGATCAAATTTCTCTTGTAAAATGGAACAACATTTTCTGATTAAACCGGGCCAACCAAGAGGAACGGACCTTTCCATTTTGCATTCCTTTCCCCAGTGCCCTGCATCTGTGAGAAAGTAAGGCAGCTAACCAGTTTGTCAAAATGGAATGGTAAATTTCGGTCCGACTGGTCCAAGTGGACCACCTCCAGAGGTGGTCCCAATTATTCTTGTCCGACCGAACCGAAACGGACCTTTCCATTTGACTTCCTACCAAAATATCCAAAAATTTTGGGTAAATGGAAAGCACCCATAGTAAAGCAAGAATGTTACTCTGAATTACTGTAAGACAACTGCATGGACACAAGTAGCCTGTGAACAAGCTCCTAAGTGGGGCATAGGATGAAAAGAAATTGTTGAGAGAAGCAAGCCGAGCATGGCCTGGGGGAGAAAAGAAGGTGTAGGAGCCAGCCACGCTTGGCGTGCTTCACTGACACTCGCTGATTTCTTTTCACCCTATTCCCAACTTAAAGCACCATCCATTTTCTTGGGAGTATTCCCAGGGGATGTGGAGCATTTGAATGACTGTTGCACTGGAAAAGATGTCTGGGATTGCCCAAAGAGTCATACTGATGTTTCACTATTTTTTGATACACATTAAAATTTGGAAAAAAGATGTTCCGCAACTATTTTTCGGGGCATATATCTTACCTCTTGTGACTGTCATCTGCTAAACTCCACCAAGGAACCCAAACATCAATAAGGTTAGAAATCTCTCCACTTTTCACGACCGATTCGAATTCTTGACGCTCATTCTCCGTCAGCGCTGACCACACACCTTCTGGGTCACTATTTATGTCTATATCCTGCAAGCGTTCCTCAAGGTCTTCAGCGTCAAACGCGTCTTCATCTCTACCTTGTTCCTCAAGTTTCTTTAACATCTCAAGCATTTTAAGCTTGTCCTCAGCACTACCTTTGTGTTCACTCATTGCTTCTAGGACGCAATCCTTGTAAAATAGTTCGGAACATTGAGAGTGTTTACCGCTCTTATAACACGAACTGGAACAGTAGCGAACATTGCAGCGAGGACACGTGTATTTGGACGCATTTTTACGGCAAAGCGCACAAGGAGAGTTGCTGACAGGAGAGCAAAGAACGTCCTCAAAACGTTCACTGTTTTCCGCCATTTTGGTTTTCCTGACTAGCACCCAGTCTCTCGAGACCACGGTTCCAAGGGACGGTTCCAGACCGAAATGTTTTCTGGGAAAAGAAAGATGTCCACGCGCTGGTCAGTAAACAGACAAGTTGAAAAAGTTGGAAGCACAGTTGGAAGAGTGTGGATTGTCTTTGGAGAATGTCAAAATGATTGACTCATACTTTGTTAAGAAAGGCTCAAAACGCAAACTGGAGAAGGAAGTGGACGAAGGGGAGAAGGAACCGGAAATGAAGACAAAAGTTACTGCAAGTCTAAATTGTTCTTTTCAAACTGCTTCAAATTCAAAATTGTCATTTCTTGAAAAGGGTAATAAAGTAGATCTCCCGTGGAAACAGATAACATCAGAAAACTTGAATCTTGATTATGCACAACTGTTCTCTAAAAGTGAAGCTGATGTTCTCTTCCAAGAAGCAGAGAAAGTGATCAAGTACAACGCTGACAGTAAAGTGTTTGTTCATGGAAAATGGCACAAGGTACCAAGAAAGCAAACTGCATATGGCAACACAGGACTAACTTATACATTCTCTGGTGCAACTGTTGAAGCACAGCCATGGAGCAATGCTCCTTTCCTTCAATCTATTGGTGACTTGATTTCATCACTGTCAGGAGGACACAAGTTCAACTTTGTCCTTGTGAATAGATACAATGATGGTAATGATCACATGGGTGAACATAGAGATGATGAAGCTGATTTGGTCCCCAAAAGTCCAATCGCATCTGTGTCATTAGGTCAAGCCAGAGACTTTGTTTTTCGTCATAGAGATGCCAGAGGGAGTGGAGCCAAAAGAACTATTGATCCTGTGAAGTTTGAATTGTCACATGGGAGTCTGTTGATGATGAATTACCCCACCAATGTTTACTGGTTTCATTCTCTTCCTGTACGGAAAAAAGCAATATTCCCAAGAATCAATCTGACCTTTAGACAGATGGTTGTGAAAAAATAGAAGAATGTCCTTTATTTGAATCTTTCTGCCCTTCTTTACTTTTGTGATTAATAAAATAAAATAATATTGCTACTTTTAGTATACCCTGCAAGCAGAGTCTTCTTCGATCTTCCTAGATACATCGGGAAGAGGAAGAACCCGATGTATCTAGGAAGATCGAAGAAGACTCTGCTCGCAGGGTACTTTTACTACAGATTCTTAAGTACCCCTCCCCCCCAATAATGTAGTGAAATTATGGGACACAAAAACAATGCCACATGAACAGAGAGGAGAGAGCTGAAAGGGGCTTCTAGTTCCCTTGTTGGGTCTTGTCAGCATTTTTTCCTTTGCAGTTTAAGTTATAAAGTTTGCATTACTACTTCACATCAGTGTTTCTATTAATTATCACAAATACATCAATAATAATAGCACCTCTAAAAATGACTTGGATGAGCCCAGAACTTATTAGAATCCACTTGCTTTGTAAAGTGAGACCCTAGCCTTTAGATTACTAATCTCATTCCCAAATTCAGTGAAAAATCCAGAAGTGACATTTGTGTCTAAAATAAAATTTTTGAAAAAGTTCAGAAAAGGAGACCACAGGTTTTGTAAAAATCATCAATAATAAAGTTTTGGAAACAGAACAGCCACCGGACCAATAATCCATGGACCCAAGCACTGTGGCATTTGCAAAGTGTGAGCCCTATATTAAACAGCCAGACACGAGAAACCTGCAAAATCACATCATTAACAAAAATAATTTTGAATAATTTTAAAATGGAAAAGTGAGTAAGAGGATAGACAGCAATTGATTTTTCAATTCAAGTGAAACAGGATTTCATTTATGGAAATGCAACTTTCATTAAAAAGTGGAAGTGGAATAAATAAGTGGAAAATTTTAAGGAAAATAAAATATGCTAAAACATATGTACATCATGAAACACGTTCATAAGCATCAAGAATTGGACTTAAAATTTGGTCATTCTGGGTTTGCTCCGAAGAAAGACAGGGAACACATGAAGCCTGGATGAGGATAAGAGTCTGTGGTTGTAATGGGAAACCGGGTAAATTAACGACTTAGCAAGAAAGAATGCCTTCACTTACAACATGACCTCCCCATTACACTCTCATCAAAAAAATATAAACAGAGCATGTTAAAAAAGAAACTTTTGCGACTTGAGAGGAAGGGAGGGGGGGGGGACGCTAGTAGGGGGATTTCGAAAATTCTGTGTTGCTCTGGAAAAATCCTGGCTACGCCCCTGCTATTCGCAAGCAGAGTTGGATTTTTTAGACTTTCGAGTTGGACTATTGGCCGGGATTTCCCGATTTCCTTGTAGTTAGATTCACTCCGGCTTGCTTTTGGCTAATTCCACTCGACTTTGCTCACAGTTAGCTGGTTCCGGTGTTGTGGGGTTTCGTGTTTTGGTGTTCCATGGGCGTGTTGTTCCGGTGTTCCTGGTGTAGTGCATGCCAAAAATGACTTAACCGATTTTTGCTGGTGGTTACCAGCTCTCCGCGACTGACACCAGATAGGAAGAAACAAACAATGGCGGAGCCGCCGGGAGCACATTCACTTAGAGAAGTTGAACTGAATACAGACGATAGATATGGTTTTAGAAGAGAGTTCAGAAAACAAAAGTAAGTGTTATTCTTGTTGTCATCGTACGTATTTACCTCAATAAGGTTGGGTTTCATGGGCCGTTGGCGAAAGCACGTCTTTAGTTGCTTCGAAGGTCAAATGATGCTTGCAATACTCTATCTGCCCTTTTCAGTAAGCTTTCACGTTTATACAATTCATATGCTGCTGTTTTCTTACATATATCTGTGACTATATATTATAAAAGAAAGGCCAAATCAGGCAGCATGGAACACGACATTGTTTAGTAGCGTGAACACATTATTTCTAATTTTATTTGCCTCGGATCGGAAACAAAATTAAATTGCATCGATGGTTGTTTGTACTTTATTAGATAGATAGATAGATAGATAGATAAACTTTATTTAAACACGATAATAATTAAAGCTAAAAGCTTGTGGGGTCGTGTATTTAAATTTAACTTTGCTAAAAATTAAAATTACGATTAAAATGTTTAAATTACAACCCTAGATTTACAATAAAAATTAATTATTTAATTAATTACTAACTAGAACTATTACTAAGTTAATATACTATATGATTACAATAAACTAACTAAAACTAATTGTATTTTAAGTCACTATGTCTGTGGCGGGTTGTTGAAGCCGACAGGGCGTTAATATGTTAAAATATATAATATGTTAAATCTTTAATAAGTTAAAATCTCTAATCTACTATATAATTACAATAAACCAACTAAATCTAATTGTATATAAAGTCACTATGCCTGTGACGGGTTGTTGAAGCCGACAGGGCGTTGAAGTTAAAATCTTTAAAATAGTCTCTATTTACCACATGCTTTCTAAGGTCGAAAAAGCTTGAAAAACGTTTATGTTGTTCGTGGTATAAAACGATGTTCCAAAGGACAGATCCCTTATATCGAAGTGAGTCTTTTATAAATCTCGAGTTAAATCGTGGTATGGAAGAAAGTTCTTTCCCTCTGAGCGAATAGCCATGGCTGGAGTTTTCAAGTAACGATTTCATCAGGGGCTCGGGCAGGCTGTCGTTATTTGCCTTATAAAATAGTCTTACGATGTCGAGCTTATAATATAGGGAAAAGGTAGACCACTTATCATAGTTGAGCACCTCATTTGACGACATGTCCTTGGGTAAGTTGAAAATGATTCTTGCCGCCCTACAGTGTAATCTTTCTATGGAATCAAGTATGTCGGAATTACGACACGATCCCCACAAAACTAAACCGTATTTTACAGAGGGTAGTATTACTTTAAAATAAAAATCCTTTAGCACGCCCTTTGGAAGAAATCTGGATCGTTTCAGTAAGTTCAGCTTATTAGCAAAACTTTTCTTGGTCTCAAGTGCCTGAGGTACCCAGCTTAGATTTCGATCGACAGTCATGCCTAGCAGGCGCGTTTTTGTAACGCATCTAAGAATTGATGATCCTAGTTGAATTGGTGCATGTGGCCCCATCGGGGCTCCTTTACTAAGTAGCATCACTTCACTCTTTCCTGGGTGCGGTGTTAAACGATTTGTTAGACACCACGTGTATACTTCCTTCAGGGCCTTGTTTAACTGGGCAATAGCGATGTCTATAGTTTCTCCTATACAATAAGCCGTTGTGTCATCTGCGTACATGTACAGGGACCCCGAGCTGACTGAAGCAGGAAGGTCGTTTGTGAATAGCGTGAATAAAGTCGGTCCCAGCACTGAACCCTGGGGAATGCCGAAAGACACCCTTGACCGTTCCGACTTGACTCCGTTTAATACTGTAAATTGTTGTCTTCCGTGTAAATAGCTCTTTAGCCAGTCAAGAAGCGTGCCGGTGATTCCGAAATCTCGGTATAACTTCGTCTCCAGTATGTCGTGGGAAACACTGTCGAACGCTTTCTTAAAGTCAATAAAGGCCACGGCCACCGCCTTTCCTGAGTCTATAGCTGTTCTCCACGTTTCTGTTAAGTGCGTCAAAAGTAATTCTGTTGAGTAACCGGTACGGTATGCCCACTGCTTATTTGAAACCAGATTGTTATCCTTAAAAACGTGTCGCACTAAGGTATCGTTAACTTCCGATTCCATAATTTTACTTGGCACACTGAGTAGAGAAACAGGACGATAGTTCCCACAGTCTGTTTCGTCATCCTTTTTGTAGATAGGTGTTAGTCTTGCTATTTTCCAATCGGAGAAGACAGCTCTACATTTAATGCTTTCATGATAGAGGTTGACTAACGATGGAACTATTGCATTTCCCGCAAGTTTTAAGAGCTTTGGAGAGATGCTGTCGGGGCCTGGGGACTTGTTAGTGCTGAGTGAGTTGACTTTTTCGCCTACCGACTGCGATGAAATTGTTATCTCCATGAGTGGTGGTGGTTGGTCGAAGATATCCGTAGCATTTTGGCATTCTATTTTCCTAGGTAGTGGGAGCGCATTAGCTAGCTTTTCGCCAACCAACGCAAAATGTGAATTCATTAGGCGTGCTTTCTCATCATCGGCGACTACCAGGCTGCCATCACTTTTCTTCAGAGGGCCAATGTTCTTCATGTGCACCCTCGAGTGTGTAGCATTACTGATCAAGTTCCAATAAGCGCTCGTTTTCTTTACTTCTTTAAACATTTTTGAGAAGTGGGAGGCTTTAGCTATTCTTAGGTCCGAAGTAACTTCGTTTCTGACTTTTTTGTACTCTTGCCAAAGCAGGGGACATTTTGTCGTAGTTGCCTTCTTGAATAATTTGTATCGTCTGTTCATTTTAAATCGAATATCACTTGTTATCCATGGTGCAGATGAACTTCTTATTTTAACCTCTTTCCAAGGAGCGTGGTCGTCGCAGATGTTGGTGAAAAGCTTCTGCCAAGCCCAAAGAATGTCATCTGCATCGTCGAAAACTGATGCAACATGGAATGGTGCAGACTCAATATCGCCTCTAAATTTCTCGGGGTCCAGTTTCTTATAATCTCTCGTTCTGATATATTTTGGTGGCGGCCTTTTGTTCTTTAGTCGTATAGTTGCATATATCAGATCGTGGTCCGAGATACCCAAGGGAAAGGAGCCTGAAGTGCTAATAAGATCTTTTCTTGTAGTGACAATAAGGTCAATTAGAGTTTGCGATGTAATAGTTGTTCTTGTCGCCTCTTGTATAACGTTTTGCATCCCAAACAGGTCGAAAACCGAGCAAAGTTTTTCTGCATTTGTGTTCACAGGAATTTCCGGACTGCCTCTTTTTAAAAGGTCACAGTTAAAATCTCCCAGTAAAATGATGTTTGATGATTTCAGCCAAGCCTTTTCGAGCGTAGGTCCGATGTGGTTGAAAAAATCGCACGCATTAGGTGGCCTATACATGACTGAGAACAGTACAGAGTTACAAGGGAATTTAACCTGTAACCAGATCGCTTCAAGACCATCATTATACAAATCCTTTCGGTGGATTGCCTTCAAGTGCTCCGCATAATAAAGTACACAGCCACCACCCTTTCGTCTTTTTCGATCAAGCCTTACAAACTTCATTCCGTTAATATCCAGTGCCGCATCTGGAACGGTTTTATCAAGGTGCGTTTCTGTTATGGCAAGGATTTCAAATCTGCATATTAACTGTAAACACCTCAGTTCCTCGATCTTATTTCTTAAGCTGCATATGTTTAAGTGTGCCACTCTAAGGTCCTTTCTTGAGTGAGTCTCCAGTTTCTGTGCGAGGTCCAATAAATGATTTTCGTCTTCCTCTTTGTGTAGTTGACTAGGAGGTATTACTGTATTCGTAGAATCCGCCATCATTAGGAATGAGTCATTTGAAATAAAAGCATAGGGGAGTGATTGTAATAGCGTGAAATTCGTGTCCCATTCCGGTGTAGGGTGTTGTTGACATGCTGGACAGGTCCAGATCGATGGGTCGTATGTTTGAATTTGCTTGAATTGCTTTACCGCGACTTCTCCGCACTTGATATGGTATTTAAAACCACAAGAGCTGCAGTTAAGTGATCGATGATTGCGAGCTATAGTTCTCGAGCACTTATGACATATCGGCTTCTCGTTGGTTGGGCCAGGGTTTAAATCGACATCCCAGCTAATAAACACACGAGACAGATGAAAGGTGGAGACGCTGTTGGGATATCGGGTTATCCTACAACTGAAGAAGCCATTGGAGGAGGTCCTCGAGTATCCAAAATGGCGCCTGTGGTTCAGCTCAAGCGCAAGTTCAGGAAGCCGTAAGCTGTCTTGAGGGAGGCATTGCAATGCAATTCCCATTGAATCTTGGCCATTGTCGACAGTTTTCTGCCACAGGGTCTTTTTCCTGCTGTAGCTGAAGATGATACCGAAGATTATCAGACGAGTTAGTATCCCGCTTACGACGCCGTGTCGCTATTATTAACTTTGTGAGGATCAATAGTATAGTAATCTTATGGAAACCAACACTAGGTTGCAGTTTTTTGAAAATGACTATGATCAACAAATCCTTTGTTTCTAATTAAGTAAGATGTGTTACACGCACAAGTTCAGATTGTGACAAAGCGGAAGAACTCCTTCAGGAAGTGGAAGTGTTTCTAGAACAAAAAGATACTTGCTCTCACTGCGTAATATACGAGAATTGTATCTTTACTTTAATAAGTCTGTTAGAAAGCTCATGCGACTTTTAAACGTTAGCACTAAATTAAGTATGATTTTTGTAACATGAATTAAGGGATGCATTTATTTTCTACTTTCCTTGTTAGAGTGTTATGTTACTTTCCCAAGGATACAGTACAAAGACAATGATCAGATTATCATTGTTAATGTTTAGGCTATCTTACTTTAGGAATTCCTTTGCTAACCCTTACCTCTGGTCATATCGAAAAAAGTAAAAGTGATGCATTTTAATGTAAAAATTATACAATGGAACCCTGATTTTACAAATATCGTCGATCTAACGATATTTCCAATTTAATGACCAACTTTCTGTGTCCCTGCAAAAGTTACAGTAAATTGTATGGAGCAGTGTAGTATTCAACGCGGTAAAACGTAAAAAATAAGAAAACTACTTCAAAGATAAGGTTTTCGTTTTCACTGTTCAAAGTTCGATACTCAACAAGTATTCTCCTGGTTTACTAAATTGTTTGGAAATTTACTAAAAAAGTTCTAAGTGTTTGAAAATGGCGAAATGCCGACTGTCGGCACCACTGTCAAAGCAATTTTGTTCGGGTGCGGAGCATTTTAAAAGTAAAGAATCCCGCTTAAGGGAACTGAACAATATATTTACCCTCAGCAGCTATTTTATATACGATTCTTCCACGTTAATGTGAATGATTTCTCTCGAAATAAGAAAACAAAAACAGCCTCAGAAGTTTGACCGCGGTGAAAGTGTAGTATTTCTAGAGGCTACAAAGGCCAAAACCTCCAGCAACCCAAAGTCACACTTTCAACAAGCACACACACTCTTTGCCTGGTCACGTGACTACAGTTTTCTGCACTGCTGGAGTCCCGGATGTCTAGATAGGACACTACAAAGATATTCCCGCTTTAACGATGGAAATCTAGCAACCCAAGCATAAAGTTTTTCCCATTACAACGATATAATTAATATCACATACTACAAAAGAGTGACAAACACCTAGCAAATGACACAAAGTTTTATTAAATTACACTGTAAGTCTTTGGCCCGTAGGACATAAAACTTGCATTTCTGTCAACACCTTGTCAAAGTGTTTACTTTCACTGCATTGAAGGCGCTTTGTCCTCCTTTTCTTTTAATAGTTCTTATAGCTTGTTCAGCTTAGACGGGTTTTTGTGATAGAAAGTGTATGTCACAGGTATTTCTAGGCCATTGCCTTTGTTCCTGCATTTTCCAGTGACTTCCATTTTCCAGTGTGACGGAAATCCTCTCTCCATTTTTCAAGAATAAATTATTGAAATGCAATGACAGCGTCGAAGGCAGATGTTTCATGCTTTCCAGACCATTTACGAGTACTTTCGGAAATGACCAATGAACTGTAAACACTTAATAATTTTATACACTCCACAAATTTTGGAGGGACACTAGTTGTGTTTCAGTTGTCACATTTGTGATTCATTTGCCCATCGCAATTAAATAAAATTCATACAGTACAGGTATCATTTCTTGATTGAACTTCAAAAAATTACCACCACTGGAAACCTATTAACAGTGGTTAAGTATTCTTAAAATTACTATATCAGTGTACTGAAGCTAAATATAGAGTGATATCCCTGTGATACCATCAGGAGCTTTTGATCTCAACTTGAAAAAGTCAGCCTGACTTTTTCAAGTTCTGTCCTTGCAGTTTGGAAAAATTGATGAAAACTATTTGTGGTCACCCTCTTCTTTAAACAATTTCCTAGATGTCCTTCTCTTTACGTTCTAGGAGCATTTGCTGCATGGTTGAAAGTACTTAGTTGTAATTTTAGTGCCATTTTGCTAAAAAAGCCAAAAATTGTCTGTGACAGTGTCCCTTTAACACATGTGCTGGCTGTAACTGGCCTCGAGAGACATTGGCCTTTGTACCACTTTTCACCTCATCAGCTTTGACCACAAAGGGCATAACTGATACTAGCCTGTGTACAGCCGTCCCGCTCCCCTCAAAAAAATCGGGGAGGGAACGTCTGTGTTATGGCGGCGATAATCGTGTTCCAGTATCCTGCTGTTCTCGATTTAAATTTCACATAAATTATCATATCGGGTATCCGCGGGTGAGATTTGAAGCGTGGTGAACGTAAAATAACGAACAAGGGAGGTTGAAACTAATCATCGACCTCAAGAGACAAAAACTCTCGATCAAATCAATGCAAGTAGCATAACCTTTACAACAAAGAATGTCTCTGTAAAATCAACTTTTAGCTTTCTCAAAGTAAAGCTACAACAGTCTCTGGCGAGGCCGGACAAGGATAAATATGTCATCCGTGATAAGATCAATACATCTTGCAACAAAGCCGAGCTCGGTATTGCAAATATAAATGCAAGTAATCAACATTTTCACGGAAATTTCAGACCTTGTCCTTCCAGAGAGAACACTTGAGAGCTTATAGCATATCTTGCAATAGAAATGAGCCAAAATAAACCACATTAGCGAAACGTGTGGCAAATTACAGAGCTAGAGGTGTCAAATTTTAAAAACAGGAAACTGTGCAGACCTATAACCTCTGACATTTGCTAGACCACATTCTTACGGCTCTTCTCAACTTATACTGCCTCCAAATGATACAACATACAGTGCCCTTCAGAAACAAGTGAGACGCTGAAAGGTCGAAAGACCAAATTTCAGACAATACGGCAAATACAAAATGTCACGAACGTAGGAGATGTGCAGGCCTGTCAACCCCCATTACACCGTATCTTCAGCAAGATGAAACAATTTCTGCAAATGTGGGCAGAGTTTATCTTTACTTTGATGTCCAACAATAATATTTCTTGCCTTGCAGTGAATGCTGTACTCTTGCGAGCGTCTACCAAATTTTTGTCGCACTTATTGACTAGACAATTTCTGCAGAGCGCACAAATAACTGAAGATGAACTCATCATAGCATGCTCGCTGTACTCAAGCTAATACATTAACACACGGTTATGGTATTATGCAGAATAAATTAAACTAATTTTTGTGAAAGCCAATCAAATCATTTCCCACACATTCCGGGGAAACCACCCGCCGCGGAACACAATTAACGCCGCCATAACACAGACGTTCCCTCCCCGATTTTTTTGAGGGGAGCGGGACGGCTGTACACAGGCTAAACTGATACTCAAGATCTGCAAGAGGAAAAGATCTTTCTAATGATACCCAGATCAGAGTGATTGTTTTAATGGTACCTGAATTATACACAAAAATGCATACAAATTGGAGTGAATAACTCCAAGGAAAATCACTGGATACTACATGGTACAAGTTTTGTGTTTGGATTTTGCTTTCTCATTAATTCTTTGACTGAAAACTGAGCAGAAAATGTGAAAATGTCCAATAAAAGTGTTATTTTTTTCAAATATCTCCAGTTGTCAATGTGTTAATTAGTTGCATTAATTACATGTCAATACATGTTAAAAAGACGCGGATGATTTTGTATGCAGATGATGCTGTTCTTTTTTGCGACGCATCAACACGTCAAGATCTTCAAATTGCTCTGGAACGTGACTTCACTAAAATAAGTAATTGGTACACTGATAACAGGTTGACTATAAATGTCAAGAAGACCAGACTTATGCTGGCAGGCAGTAAAAGGATGCTGTCCTTATTTGAAGACTTTGAGTTGCAACCAAATGGTACACAAATCATTCAAATATCTGGGAGTAACAATGGATGCAAAGTGGAGCTGGAAGCCACATATCAGCAATTTGCTAAAGAAACTAGGTCATTGCCTTTCTTTGTTTAATCGCATATTTCACATGTTAGACAATAGAACTCGCATAGCCTTCTACAATGGGCTAGTGCTGCCACACTTAGACTATGCCGACACTGTATGGGGAGATCAACCCGGTCTAAAATCAGAAATGGAAAAATTGCAAAGTTTTCAGAACAAATTTGCGAAGAAAATTAAATTAGACAAAATGTCTTCTTCAGAAGCTCTGAAGTCTCTGAATTGGCTCCCTCTGGCCAGAAGATGTCTTTCTCACCGATGTACCGCCGTACAAAATGCAATCAAAGGAGACGTTCCCCAACATTTTGAAAGTTTTAAATCAACATTAAGAAGTTCACATGGCTACAACACTAGACATGGCTACCTACCTAGACTGCCTAAACCTAAAACGGAAAGCAGAAAGAGAGTGTCCTACTTCCGTTTTACAACTGACTGGATGTCTCTCCCAGTATTTTTAAGAAAGCCAATGCCATGCACAATTTTTAAGAAAAACCTTACAAGGTTCTTAATGGATAAACATTTTTAGATGATAAACAAATATTTTTAGTTGTACGACGTATTGTTAATAGATAACTATTTGTAATTAGTTTTTAGGACGGTAGGTAGTTTTCGTAGTTTCAATTATTGTATATTTTATATTTTTAGATCTGTGACATTTGTACTTCCTATTTTTAGTTTTTAGTTTTTAGTTTTTAATACTTTTTTATTTCTATGGAGGATCTCCCTGAAAACCATGTATTTACATGACAGGCACTTCCTCTTTAAAGATTGTTTTATTATTATTATTATTATTATTATTATTATTATTATTATTATTAGCTAGCCGAGTATGCCACATCAAACCCACAGGCGTGCTATGCGGCATTCACCTTCGGTCTTCGCCACCGCTGGACATATTTTCTCAGAACACTCCCTGATATAGAAGATCTATTAGAGCCCCTGGAGCGTGCTATTGCAGATGTACTAATACCATCAATCACTGATCACCACTGCACAAAAGAAGAGAGGGACCTAGTGGCACTCCCAGTGCGGCTAGGGGGGCTTGGACTTATTAATCCAAGCCAGGATGCAGCGTCCCAATTCAAGGTGTCAACCAAGATCACAGCGCCCCTAGTCGAGAAAATAATCGCACAGGATCATGAAACACCGGCTGATACTGTTGTCAAGACACTACAGCAGTGCGTGCGAAGAGAAACCAACGAAGCGCTTCAGACTAGGTTTGGCAATGTCAGGGAGTCTCTACCTCAGAAGACACAACGAGCCACTGATCTCGCAACCGAGAAAGGTGCTTCTAACTGGCTCACGGCCCTCCCATTAAAAGACATGGGCTACAACCTGAATAAAGGCGAGTTCCGAGATGCTGTAAAGCTCAGGTATGACTGGGAAATTGACGACAAGCCGACAGTGTGCGTGTGCGGTGACGCCTTTACAATCGATCATGCAATGATTTGTAGGAGAGGCGGATTCATAATTCAGCGCCATAACGAACTCCGTGACCTCGAGGCTGACTTGCTTAAGATGGTCTGTAGTGATGTCGAAATAGAGCCCGTCCTTCAAGAACTGACTGGAGAGAGGCTACCAAGCGGCGCTAACACAACGCCAGATGCTCGCCTAGATATACATGCCCGGGGGTTTTGGGAGAAGCAGAGATCCGCGTTCTTTGATGTGAGGGTGTGTCACCCCAACGCGGATTCCTACAAGGACCAAACCCCCAAGCAGATATACCGTAACCATGAAAATGAGAAGAAGAGGGCTTACGCAGACAGGGTTCTTCAAGTAGAACAGGGAACTTTCACTCCATTGGTGTTTACATCCACCGGAGGAATGGGCGAGGAGTGCAAGAGGTATCACAGTAGGCTTGCAGAATTAATCGCCGCAAAGAAAGGGGAGGATTACGCAACAACGGTGTCTTGGATCAGATCAAAAGTCTCATTTGCGATCCTCCGATCCGCCTTAATCTGCCTAAGGGGATCAAGAACTGTAAAGAGAAACAGGAACATTGACATTTATGATATGGACTTTCAAGTAGAGAATTCTCGTACTGCAATTTAGATCGAATATTTTTAATATATAGTTCTTCTCTTATTGTTGCTCTTGAAGTCGCTTTTACTATTTTTCTACATTTTTTAAAGACACTGTATTATTATGTAAATAATATGTTTATATACAAAGTTCTTACTCGAATAGTCAAATCATTGTAATTCCTTTAGAAATTGGTTAATATACAAAGTTCTTACTCGAATAGTAAAATCATTGTAATTCCTTTAGAAATTGGTTAATAAATTTTATTAATATTTAATTATTATTATTATTATTATTATTATTATTATTATTATTATTATTATTATTATTTACTTGTCCCCAATGAGATTGTAAGGTTTTGCTAAACTTGTGGTTACCTCAGTCAAATTTCCTTACTCCTTGACCTTGCTTATACATTAAGGGGATGAATAACAGTAGCAGTCTCTTTGTTGTTACTAACTTTTCAGTTATTTTAGGCTTTCTTTCAAGGATATGGACAGTAGCGTGGAGGATCACAAAGAAAGCAAAAAGGGAAAATTGACTGTAAGTTATGACTTAAGATAGATTTTAAACATACATGTATATATTGGCTATGTGTGTGCATGGATATAAACCTTTGCAATGGTTGCAGTTAAATAATATGTATATTGTGTATTACCATACATCTCTTCTCTTTAGACACAGGAATATGAACACAGCCCTTTCAATATGACAGCAAAGAACTTTCCAAAACGAAGGTATAACACTGACATCATGGTCATTTTGTAAATTAAATTATTGTGATTGTAACATAAAGAGCTTTTCTGGGAGCTTTACAGTACTGCGTGCTATATTTTTGTGATGGTTTGGTTAAAATTTTTTCTATTTTATTGCAGAAGCCGAATGCATGCCTCTGTTGCTTCATATAATCGAACAAGGTAACTTCTTTTTACTATATTAGCATTTAGGGTCTGTCCCTGACACCATGTCATAATTTCTGTGAATGTAGGCTCCAAGAGCTTGGAACCACTAACCACTAAGGCAGCTGACTGCACACTCATTGTTGGTTTAACTTTGTTAAAATTCATTTAACCTCATTCATAAATTATTTCCATGTTTCCTTGTGTTTTTGTAGAGGAAGCACAGTAAGTGCTAACAAAGCTTTGGAACTTGTTAGAGCTGCTTTACAGCCCTCTCTGAATGCAGAAATTGAGGCTGTTTTGAAAAGCTACCAAGAGGTATTTCATGACTTCCTTCTCTATCTTACTTATCTTACTTTATGATCACTTGCCTGGGTGAAGAAAAATGGCCACTCTGACTTCTGAATTAGTCCAGTAAATTTTAAAACATTTTTGCTATTCAAGTAACTTCATGCAACATTATTCTAAGAAAGCTGCTGATCAAGCAAACATTTGGAAGGGTTTCACTGTGAGTTGTTACCTTGTAATCCTGTGCTTGTGATCATTTCAGATGTTCCGTATGGCAGCACGTAATATCAAGGACAACACAAGTGAGTCAGTGTCTGAGGAGCAGATAAAGGCTGTTCTTAGACGAAGTTTGGATGAGGTATGTTATTAGAAGACTAGAATTTTCCCTTATGATTTGTCAGTAAGTATTCTATTAGACAACCACTGGCCAGTAGGCTAAGCAATGTTCAGAACAACTTTTATGTTAATCAAAAATGGCAAATTAAAAATTTTACCATTTGCAGGATGGGATGCTTAAGGGTATTTTGTTCAATTTTGGCCTAACCTCACATTTGTGCAAAGTTTTGTAGTCAATTTGATATACTGGGATCCTCATGCAAGGTGTCTCGAAACAGTTGTTTTGGGACCATACTGAACATTTTCAGTCAGCTTTTCAGCAGGCTTCCCTTCATCAGATTGATATAAAAGTTACATCAGTTATTGCTCTTATTAATAAATTGTTTGTTGTCATGGCCATATCGATTTCCCTAAAAATACATAATTTATACAAAACTTGAATCTAAGAACGATAATGGTTGATAATTTCATATCATTCCGATTAAGGGAAGACCTCTAAAAGATGACTGAATAAAAAATATTTGTTTTGGTCCAGAAAACAACTGTTTAAAGACGCCTTAGGGATCAGAATAAAATGGTCATTTATTTTTTGTGTGTTTCAGTATTATTGTGTTTCAGAAAAATTACTGTCCACTTATTTTCTTTGGTCAAAAACTAATTGAATACTGCTTACCCCACTTACCCCACAGGCTAAAGTTCTGTTTAGAGTGGACACCAAGACTCTCCATCCAGACAGGGTAGGCATACAGAAAAACAATGTGGTATTGTCATTGTGCAGTGAATGCAGAAATCCTAGTTTAATGGTCAGTAAAATTTTATGGCTTATAGACATTTCTATATAATTTTGTGTTTCAGATGAGATATGAGAGAGGAGGAAGCCCAGCAATTGTCAAAAAGGTATGTTTTACAAACTGTCTATTGTGGTATTTTACATCCTTGCATCATTGAAAAAGTATGTTAATATCTATTGTGGGGCTAGTGATTGTCAGAGCCTGTGCTCATCAGGGTAAGTGCTTAAAGGGGCAGTATCACAAGAGGTCTTCAAAGTTTATGCACTCATTGATCATTAAAATAACCTTTATATGACAAAAAGGCATAATTGATGGCTTTTTAGTGATTTTCCTCCATGTAACACTGTCAAACATGAAAACGTCAGCCCAACGTTTTCAAGTCTTAGACCACTTCTTTCCAATTGCAACCCATCCATAGCCACGCCAGTGTTAAACAATTTTTGTGACTGGTTCAGTGCATGTTAGCAAGGTTAGGCAACTATAAGTGGAATTCCAATTATTACCAACACCTTCATTGGATTTTCAAGTAGCACTAAATCTTGGTGGGCCTGCCCCTTTAACTCTAGTTTCCATAGCATGAAGAAACTAGGTCTACTCAACTGCCCATGGCAGGTTTTCGTAAACATTTTCATGGGTTGTCCTAACAAGTTGCCAGTATCCCATTAATATGCCTTGGTGGAGAGAGGTATAATTTGTGAGAGGAAAATATCTTGTCCAACAATACAAGACAGCAACCTCTCAGTCAGCTCTTCTACCCAGATGTTTGAATTCCCATGTCTCCCACAGCCACTGACTACATAATGTAAGGAATTTGTTGGCCAGGTGTTTTTGTGTTCAGAGATCCCAACCAACTGTAGCTCCAACCAGGGCTGTAGGCAGTATTTTGCTTGGGTGGGTGTGAGTACTGGAAGCATGAGCATCTAGGGGGGAGGGGGGATCTGGGGGAATATTTCCCCAGGAAATTTTGAAAAATCAAGTTGTTGAAGACCACTTTTCCTGCATTTTAAGAGTCATTTTAACCCTCTCTCAGATTAAGCGGACCTTTGCGGCTCATAAGGGGGTGTGACACACCCATTGCATCCCCCCTGCCCTCAGCCCTGCCAACTTACATTTACCAATAAATACAAAGTATGATGTAGAAAACACTATAGTCGTTTCGCAAGGAAGTTACAATAATGCTGACTTCTTTTTTTGCAGAAGAGGGCACGTCCTGATGTAGACAAAGAAAGGTTAATTTCATGAAACTATTTATTAAATGAACCTTGTGTGAAACTTGTGATTGGATCATAAAACATGTACATCCTAATAAGTAGATTTCTAACTTATAATGTACATCCCGCTTGATCATGTTTCCATTTGTTTCATTACAATATATCCAGAGAACATCAAAATAATATGTGTAATGAATTATTAATATGGAGGTTCTTAAACAGAAGTGGCATTCTGAGAATGAATGAAACATCAACCAGGTTATGCCAGAACACTCAACAGTGCTACTGTTAAATGAATGTAAAACCAGTATTCACACCATTTATCCTCTTTAAAAGCAGGTGTACTGTATTAAAATAATTAGAGGTGTCATTCGTCTTCAGTGATGGATCACCTGCCAAATCAAGCAAGATAGATACCAAAGCTATCACCAGTGAGGTAAGTGTGTCAAGGAAACTGAAGTCAGCCTTCTAAAATGTCCCTCTTGATTTTCCTTGATTTTCAGATGAATCATCAAAATTGTGTTTTCCTTCAAGTATAAAAATCATTTAAGAACAAATTCCAAGTTGATGTTTGATATATTTCTTTCATTTGAAGTGGGATCCTGACAGCATCACTGAAGACACAGAGTTCATCATGGGAGTTAAAGCAAACAAGTAGGTTTGAAATATCTTGCCAAGGCACATTAATGGTATAAAGATGATAAGTGTAACATCTTGAAGAAAATTACCAAGTGTGAACTGTTATTCCCAAACTTGCTGAAACTTTTGATCTTGATATTGGCCAAAAACACTGTTTTCTATTATTTTCTGGACCTGAATCTATAAGTAAGTAAGAATACAAGATCCTTGTAGAAAAGACATATAGTATGTACCATTATGTACTAAAAGTATGCTTTCACTGGCTAAGAGGTGCACACTTGAAGCATACTTACATGTATACTAGTATACTGTAGTGTATAAATAATAAATAAATAAATAAATTTTATTGCGGTTTTCAGTAGCATGCGAACTCTGAAATTCAAACCTCAACCAACGGTTTACATTTTTCGCTTTTGTCAATCATCTAAGCGGACCTCTCTGGAAACAGAAGTTCACTTCAGCCTGGTCAAAAGGTTACGTCAGTCAGTTGTGATTGGTAGATTTCGATCCATTTTGTTTGTTTCTGTTTTTCAAGGCTCGTTGGCTGTCACCATAATTTTGATTGACAACAGTGAAAAACCCAATTATCAGTCGGTCTTTGTACTTCAGAGTTTGCATGTTATTGAAAGGTGCAATAAAGTACAACAAACCCAAATAGATTGAATTCAAACTGATTCCCTACCAACTGGTTAGAATCCTTGGGCAATGCATGAAGTTGTTGTGCTCTCTGGTATTTCAACAGTAAGATCTCTCTTATAATTCAAGGGCCCTTGGCTTTGCTGCTACAAGAGGAAAACTCTACTACAGACATCCAGAACTTTTCAAGGTAAATACTTGGTTCATTTTAACAGTATTGTAACAACCTTTATTAGGAAACTTTATAACTGATTGGGTTAAAGGAGAGCAAAAATCTATTTGATAAACTATTGAGAATAAGAAGACTACAAGACATTCAAATGTAAGTCAATATGGGAAATGAGAAAGACATTCACCCAGAAATGAACCTGATAAAGTTATACTGGATCCTCAAAGTACCATGATGTCGTTTTTGCATGCAGGTGAACTGAGGCACTTGCCTCAGTGAAAATCTTTAATTTAATTTTTTTTTTCATGTTTGTGTAAGAGGCTATATGCATTACTATTAAGTAAATAAATATGAAAGAAGTGTTTCTGTTTATTATATTTCCCTAAAAATGGCATTTGCAAGCTTCTAGATTTTGAAATTTGATCCCCTTGTGGCTTGCACCTTTGGCACTTCACAATTGCCTCTGTTATCAGAAAAGTCTGGCTTCAGGCGTGGCTTGACAACCTTTCCTTCAGTTTATTACATAATGTTGTTGTCTTTTGCTTGAAAGTACTCAGGCGACTCTGATGATAAACTGTGGCTTTATGAACAGAATGAATTGCCCATCACTGGAGGCAAGGTAGGAAGCTGTTATCAAGTCTTCTAATATGCATCTTAGACTTGAGCATGAAGTTTTTATCTGTTAACCTGAGCTTTGTTATTCTTTTTTTGCAGGCGTTTTTGATGATAGCTGATGACATCAGGAAACTGGCTGTTCATCATGACTACAGGTCAGTAATTAGAACTGAACAGGAAGCAGATCAGAGGTCTGCGTGAGGATGAAGTGTGATTAGGCTGTTCTTTGCCTGGTCTCTTGTGTGCGAAAAATCTCTCAAGATTTGAACGAACAGTTTCAAATGTTGACTCGGGCTAGAACTGCAGAATAACTGAAAAAAGGAGCCAACTATGTTGTTGTTATGATGCAAAAACTCATCGTAATGTCAGTTTTTTTCTCTTCAATGAGTTACTTTGTTTTGTGAGCCAAGTGTTAAAACAGTGTAAGAGCAAGACGTTAAAACAGTGTAAGAACAAGAAAGTACAAGTGTTAAAACAGTGTAAGAACAAGACGTTCGTTCATCTCAATTCTAATGATCACCATCAAAGTTGCCCTTTGAAGATTTCCATCAATCATGTGCAGTTTCGTTTGAGATGATCAACAACTTATACCCTTTCCTTAACTCTGTTCTAAAAAGCATGAAAAATGCTTGCTGTGTGCAATGCTCAATTTCTGCATGCGAATCTTCGTTCACATACAGTCCAACCCTGTTCATGCAAACAACATGACATACCAGTAATAAGGACAATACAGTACAATAGCAGCAAGAAACAAAAAACTTAAAGCTGTTTGAAACTCGTGAATTAAACATCGTGCTATGAATACTGCATTGCAGCAATCACCACTGATTTCAGTACTATTGAGCTTAGTACTGTTGACTTACAAGCAAAGTAGTCATGGTGGTTTTTTTAGCTGAATATGAAAAATGAGTTTTAGAAGACAATCCAATCCTGTTAGTGGAAATCATCTGATTGTAAAAAAAAGCTGTGTGCATAAGGAATGAAGTTGACTTTGAATGTAATGAGCTTGCACGCATAAATGAATTACCATAAAAAAGGTCATCAAGCTTTTAGCAGGTTCCTAATGTGTTTGTCGAGGTAGATTGAATTGTAATTTTATTTGGAAATTAATTTCTACAGGAACAACGAAGGTCTCAATCTGGGGGATATTAAGGGCTTCAAAGTACCACCCAGAATGTTGGAGAAGATGAAAAACCATATGAGAAGTAAGCTTAAGTGTTTAACCCTTAAGTACCGATTGCCACAAGTTTGTTGGTGCATCAAGACAAGTAACCTCAGCTGGTGACTTAAGAACATTTTGCATCTGAAGGAACTTCTTATTTCAACCCTTTTATATTTGGGAAAACTTTGTGATCACGTAGTACGGTGCACACGGTACACGCTTCTGAGCCTTTGTGAAATCTTTTTGCATTATTTTACAAAACCATGATTGCCCTTGTAGTAGAGACTACAAAACTACATACGTCTTAAAGGCATGACATCGGCATCTCTTGAAAAACTCGATCGAGACAACTCCGCTGAAGGGATGATTCAAGAGAAACAATTAAAAAAAGTTTGTGTTCTGTTTTTAAATCCCAGCGAAAACTTAGATACGACCACAACTCGTTACTCTGTAATTTACTTATAGTAAACTTTAGCAGTTTCAGTAACTATCTAGGCGTTAACGCATCACTGTTCAAACAACTTTGGGTTTGTGTTAGTTGAATCCCGCCTTTTGGCTGTTCAATACACACGAACCTTTATCGTCTAGTCACTCATAGAATATTTCATTGCATTCTGAACCTTATGGTCGACAGAGCAGCAAAAAAAATCGCAATTTTTAGACAGGCGACGATTTTTCAAAAAACCTTTTGTAACTTTGGGAAGGACCATTATTTTTCTAACGGGGGGTATGAAAAATATTGAAAAAAATTGTTTGCAGGGCCTAAAAAGACAAAGTAAATTGCTTGCAAACATGATATGTGCAAAAAAAAATTAGTGTGCATTTCAAAAAAATGCTGGCAGAGGTGCATAAATTAAAAAAAAAAACGTTTAGAGGAAAATATTTTATACCCCCCCCCCCCCCCCTCCAGGAAAATAATGGTCCGTCCCTTACGAAGATGTAAGTCGCATCGATGGAAACATGTCTTGAAACTTAGAAAACATAGTGTTCTTTCTATAGATTGTGAACTTTTTATTTAATTGCTGTGTAGAATTGAAGCGAGAAGCGACAGCTCGATGTGAGATCAGAGACAAGGTGAAGGAAGAACAGACAGCTGCTCTAACAGACCAGAAAGAGATGGAGGAACGTAAACACACTGAACCACCGCCACAAGCTGCTGATAACAGCAAACAAGGACAATGAAATAGGGATAGGGATAGGAACCACTTAGTACTTTACAAACAACTTCAAGTCGCGGAGCGATTTTTTAAAAATATATGTTAATTTATTCCTTCGTTGGGCATCTAAAAATAAGAGCTTTACAACTGAAGGGACTAATTTTATTACCCCAGAGTGCCAAAATACGAATTTGACGAATATTTTCAAAAGAAACTGATCACACTTAGAGTATTTTTAGCTGGATTTAGAATTTTCTCTGAGGAGAATGCGAGGGTTTTCAGATCCGAGTTCAGATGCTTAATTCTCCATTCATGGGAGAATTTGAGAATTTCAAGACACAACTTGTCCTAAAGTGATCAGTTCCCTTATTCTCCATACATACTTAAGTTTGACTTTGTTTTTCATTAAGACTTGATCACTGTTGGCCGGTTTAGAGAGTTATTAAAATTAAAGTGCGTTTCACGAGTCACCATTGAACCAATGCAAGTACTTTCAAAACCCAGCGGAAAAATGTTTCAGTAAATTGAAATACTTTCACCCTGACAGTGGGCTAACGATAGAATCTTTAAATGTAGGGGTTGTTGTTACTCACAGCTAATATCAGTGCGTTTCTCGATTGGACGCGAATTTTAGCGTATCACGCATCATAACATACCGTAAAATTCCCATAATAACCATGCACCCTGCAGTGCCCTCAGGCGCAGATATACTTTGCAAGACTTCCTGACTATAAGGCCGTGGACTTAGCTCTTAGACAGCTCTGTTTCTATGTTTAGAGAGTTTTACCATGCTGTATTCTTGTACAAACTTGTACGCACTTACGTACCTGAGATTTTTTTAGACCCAACGCCCCTTCTAAATACAAACCGGAAACAGTTTTGAAAAGCAAACTTCCTTCCAATAATAAGTCTACTAAAAAAGCCTTTTGAATAAATAGAAACTGAGGGATGTTATTGGAATTTTACGGTAACTCCCTGAGGATTAACTCTATAAGGGAAACAACAGTCTTGAACTTGAATTGCACGTGATCAGATCGTGCGTGTTGCGTCAAACTTGGTATTGCATTGTTGTATGAGATTTCAAAACCGTTCAATTTGGCTCAGTTGTAAAAGCATATAACAACCCATGGGAGATAGTGAGGTTTGTTTTCCCTTCACGTGTTCAGGCACTGCCCCGGGAAATGCTATCTCACTATTTTCCTTGGATCCAAAGCGTAGTGCTGTGACGTTTAATTTAGTGTGGGTTGGACGCCATTTGTTACTTATAGTAAGTCCCTTGAAAATACTTAGCTCTTATATAGTTTTTTTATGATTTCTCTGTCTTTCAATATATTTTAGAGGTTACTCATTATAGTAGTGATACAATTATAGAAATGCAGAAAAATTATATTTTGTGACTCGTAACTGAGAAGTGATGAAATTTATGACTTTCTACTTTTTATAGTGCCCTGGTATAATTCGCAGAATGGCAAAAAAAAAGAACTGTTCTACTTTGCTAGTGCGGATAGTTTGCATGGTTATTCAGTTTTAAAGGAGACAAATGACCTCTATAAATAATTATGTGGACACTTGTATACTACAAACACTCAAGACTGACTCGTTGTCTGTGTTGACGAGATTCTATTGTATATTAAAGGACTGACGTCAAGGATAGTGCATATCTAGCCTATATAAACTTCAAGTTCTTTGCTAGTCTAACTTTGGGCATCCTTGTTCCGTTTGGTTCATTGCTCCTAATTGCTGCAATCTGGAGGCCTATTTTGACGTAAAGGTAAATTTTTTTATGGTTAAAAAAACATATCGTGACAGAAGCTTTTCTTAAGCTTTGAGAATTTTTTTAGTGGATTATCGACAGAGCCATTACACGTATTGCCGTTGATTGCAGTAATGGAGTAATTATCTTCCTGATGTATTAAGTTATCAGGGAATGGCGCCGGCGTTATGCGCTCAAATATCTTTAAGTTGGTATTTCGTGATCTTGTACAAGAGGATTTTTTGTGTTAAAACACAAACTCAGAGGCTGTGGAGCGTGTTGAAACGTAGAGGGGCTCACCGTACTCCAAACCAAGCGCATACCCCTAGCAAACCTTTTGCAAACTTGAGTGTCTAATGTGCTCGCAATCGATTTGTTGCAATGCAAGAGTAGGCTTCAGACGATCCTGCTTCATGGTACTTCTTAGATAGTTCTTGAGTCTTCGGAGGGCAGAAAATGTACGTAGTCGGTTGTAACCTCAACATAGAATTGTGTCTGAGATATAGGTTAAATTAAACGCCTACGATAGCCGATATTCTTTGTTAGGCTTTAACAGCCTGAGATGATTCAGATAATGAGTGTGCTGACCAGTTTAGCCTCGTGTAGACATCTGAACTCGCCATATCCGGCTGAAACCTTAGCTTCAGTACAGTTATGCTTTATCTAAAACACTTCAAGAGTGCATCCTAATCCAAAAAAAATCAAGGACACCTTGTGTGCGGATTAAATTATAAGATCCCCATAAGATGAAACTGTGGACTTTTCGTTAGTGGTGTTACCTTGAACTTTCGAAAAATTGCTAAATTATTTCCTTTTTTTCCATTGGAGGGGGGGTATGAAAAGGATTACCAGCAAGAGTTGAGCAGTCCGTTATGCCATTGCCTAAAACGTTTCACAGCATAAATATTCAGTTAAATATCCAACCAAATCTTGAAGTTTTAAGATTTGTCCTGCCAAATCTAGAATTTTTAAGATTTGACCGGCGAAGTTAACTTCTGACACGTTACGTTGTTCTGCACTGGGCAATCATTGTTCGAGAATATACTGCGATATTTGGAATTTTTAGACATTAGAAAACCTATCTTACGCTCAGGAACTTCAATGTAGCCTTGGTGGCTTTGCAGGTTTTTAACACTGTTTATGTCCTAGGTGTATTGGCTCGATAGCGCTTGAAGGATGCAAATCTCTATCTCACCATTTTAGCTCGTGACGCTCGTGACAGTGGGAATTGTGTCAGTGGGAATTTACTGCTGATTAATCCAAGCCCTGAAAATTTCGCCAATACAAAAAGGAAACACAGTGAAAGCTTCGAAAATGGCTGACAACCCCAACAAATACGATCGAGACAGTCGCGACTAATGCTATGTTGCGATATTTAGAATTTTTAAGACAGCTCGTTACGACTGACGATTGACGATTGACACAATGTCGCGCGATAGCCAAATATTGAAAATTCAACATTTGGCAGGCCAAATCTTGAAAATTCAGGATTTGGCAACTCACACCATCATTAACTCACCATGATAACTCACTCAGTGTAACTCACCGCGTTGGCGGACCCCGGAAAAATGAGTGACATTAATTCTTCCGAGCTCTAACTTGAGCTGTTACGGAAATGAGCTAATTTGATTTGTCGGTTTGGTTAAAATTAAAATGGGTCTTAAGGTGGCTGGCTACCGTTTCCAACACTTTCCAAGACTTAGATTTCGATTGGTCATTATAACCACTCTTAATCAGTTGATGCTACAATCATGGTGTCAAACAAATGATTAGTGATTGGCGAACACGTTGTTGTCTTTTTCATTACACAATATGTTACCATAGCAACACTACAACCTGTTAAAAACACCCTAAATTTTAGCTTTAAGTGCTTCTAACTCAAAAACGAGCCCGGTGACCCCCATTTTTTATTACGAAATTTTGATCAGCAAGACAAGATGCAACTTTTGGCAAAGTTTTAAAAAAATCTGCACATGGGGTTCAGAGCCACCTTAAATTTTCGTAAATTTAAGGTGGCTCTGAACGCCATGTGCAGATTTTTTTAAAACTTTGCAGAAAGTTGCATCTTGTACTGTTGATTACAATTCAATAATAAAAAATGGGGGTCACCAGACTTGTTTTCAAGTTATAAGCACTTAAAGCTAGAATTAAGGCTGTTTTTAACAGGTTATACTGTTGCTATGGTAACTTGCAATGTCCAAAAAATAGCCATAACTTGTTTACCGGCCATTGGGCATCTGTTTGATACCATAATTGTTGGGTCAACTGAAAAAGACTTTTGGCATTGATCCGTCAAAATTGAGGTGTTGAAAAATGCAGGAAACTGTTCTGAGCCACCTTAAATGATTGTGCAGTACATAAAAAAATGGATTCCAGACAGTCATGAGCGCTTTTACTTCTTTGTATGGGTGTGCCTGGCGTGCTTTTTTCTTCTCATTCGAAGCGGTTTTTCCAACCTAGATGAGAAAACGTAACGTGGATGAGAATCTGAAGATACAGAAATCGTTTATATTTGTAAACTGGAAAGAAAGTCCAAAATTACCAAAAATATTGAATCGCACCTCTAAAAAAGGACAACTTTAATTAATAATTTAATTTTTTAAAATTTAAATTGTATACGCGGGTATAGGTACAGATGTCACGAGAGAATCTTCCGTATTTTAGTAACTGCCGTGTTCAGCATTTCAAAATTATTTCAAAAGCCAACGGTAGTTCACTTTTCAATCGACAACTAAAAGTCTCATTGTCTTAGGATAATCCGGCCGAACCAGTGTACACATGTACAGTTATACCTTAGTTTCTCACAGCTCGTTCAGTAAGCAAACATTGCGGCAGATCGATCTTTTGAGCTTCCCCTTTATAATTAAGTATCTCCAACACGAGAATTAGTTTCCACGGAAGCTCACCAGCTGAACGTATTTTCCTTAATGAAGTTTTCTTGCTTTCTATTCAAGGGTTGCTCTTAATTAGTTAGCTGAGCAAACCAACTTTGGAAATCTTAATAAGTCTTTCATTTTTAATTTCCTATGCTTGTTTTAGCTTAATTTAAGTTCGCTATTTCCAATTTCAAACTTGTGAATTTTAATCTAAGTTCTCGTTTTTAATTTTGTAAACTTCCTACTGTTGAAATAGTTCGCTCTTGTTATTATAATCGTTTCCTTTTTAATTGTGCTCAATAGAAAGCTTTTGTTCACATTGTAAACACCTTATTTCCAGCAAGGATATATAAGCAAGCAATATTGTAAAAGTTCTTTGATTACATCGGAGATACATTGATGATTACATCGAAGATTATATCAGTAATCACACTGACGTTTACGTTTGTGAGTGTGTAAGAATAAACTACTGTTGGAACCAAGTTCTGTCTGATCCTTGACGGCCGTAGCAAGATCCTCGAAGTAGATCGCCGAGTACCAGGAATTTGTGACGAAATTCCGTTCCCGCAAAGCGAAGGTTGTTCTACCAAGCTAAGTTTCCCCCGTATTGCAGTGAATTTCAGAGCGTTCCCCGCTACAGTTCAGAAGTTGTCCATTTAGTCCGAAAACCTAGTGCCGACCGAAAAAATCTATCGTCACACAGGTCAGTATAACCCTAATTCACAAGGACAACTGACGGAAAAGTTGGTCGTTGGTTGCATAAACGAAGTGATGTTATTAAAGGACCCTTACAGTGTGTAAAGGTTGATCCGACGAAAATTGCTGTCTGCATGAGCATTTTTCGGAAATAGCGCATTTTCTGTGTACTGCCGGAGTTATCTTAGGGTTAACATTCATAGTCAAGCCATATTACCAAGGTGCTCGTATGGCGGGTCTCACATTATCTTAATAATTTGTAAGAGTGACTGCCTATTTAATTTTCATAACTGCAAATATAAAGGCACCTAAACCTTTCAAATATCAGAGAATTATTATTGCTGTTATTAACTTTTAAGTATCGTTGTTGAACTGGCATTTCAAGTTTAACATGTTTATAACCGACTGTTATAATTAACCTTCGGTGTCTAACATAAATGTAAAAATGCCCATCCAACATTACATTGTAATAATAACTCACATACGGCCTGCAATTTTTTTCGTGACGCTCGAACTGACGCACGCATCACGTTATTTTATGGCACACTGAGTTCTCACGCAACACGCATGATTTGTTGAAGGTTGCAAAACGAGGAAACATGTTTCCAGAAACACTCGTAGCGCGCGCATGTTTCCCCAATGTTAGTTTTGCCAGACGGGAAACATTGTTTGCAGCATCAATATTGTTTCCAAGAAGCAAAATTTGCTTCTGCTACACGGCAGAAACATTTCGTGTTTCCGCGCGGCTGGAAACATGGCAAAACGATGAAACAATCACGGAAACATATTTCTGGAAACGTGTTTCCTCGTTTTGCCAGGCCTTTAGCACTGTCACACGTTATTTCGTTGTCGACCAATTTATACACTCCCTGAGTTTTCGTCAGGCATCTAATTTTGAAACGTTTTTTTCAAGCCATTGTTTTTTTTTGTTTTGTAGACTCGGAAATTTCAGATATCTCATTTGATATCGCTCTCTTGAGCAGGCCGTACTATTCTAAGTGTTAATTTTTCGCATAAATTGAATAAATTTGTTGCAGAAGAAAGACAAAATACATTTCGTGCAAGCAAGAGTTGCCAAATGCAAAAACATGTTCGTGTTGAAGGGTAGGCTCGATTTCCGCCGTCCTCCGGCCTCCCCACGCACGAACAGCGGCTGGTAATCGAGCCTAGTTGAAGGGCGGATTAGCTAGATTGACAGGTGTCTTGTACTGCTTGGTCCAGTGACCTGCAGAGCACCAGAGACTAATGAAAATTGAAGAAGCTGCGTTCAGTGAAAAACTGTTCACTAATTTATAAGAATACGGTGAACGGTTGTGTGTTCCCTTCTAGTATTGCACCGTCAGTGAAATATTCTGGAGCGTGCATGCGAGATTTGAGCATTCGCCCGCGGAGATCTGGGGACAATCACAGTCGTCTCACAGTCTCACAGTGCTCTGATCATTTCCCGATCATATGAACACGCGACTTATCGGGTTTCCCGGACAAAGCTCGCACATACAGAAAATATAATAATGCGGCCTTTTTTGGATCAACAAACACATTTATAATATCTAGGTCAGCAGGAGAGCGGAAAATCACTGGATGAATTGACAAAGTTCAAGTACCACGTGCTCCAATGCGTTAACTCCTTCCTACCACTTGAAGAATAATTAATATTGTTATGCTTTTTAAAATAACAATAACGCTTATTATTAGACGCTGCTTTGTTAAATATCTTAATATATTCGGCCAGCGTCGCTTACGTAAGAGGCTGTTTTGCCCATCTCAAGCGCAGTAATCTTTTGCAGTCTCGGCGATAATACCTGCGTTCCACAATGGCTCCTTGGGGATATAGCAAAGACAACGGTAAGCTTATACATCAGTGATATTGATATTTTTTGTTTTGCGCTTACTGAAAACGAAACCTTTAAACACTTCCATACATTGTAGTGGTACATTTCAAAGCTTCAACTGATTATTACTGCCTGGAATTCTTTTTAGATACATTAGCATAGTTAAAAGATGCTTTGAATCTCTCGTCTGCAGGTCCAGCAACCTGGCATAAAGAATGTCCAATTGCCAACACCGGCGAGCGGCAATCGCCAATCGATTTGAAACCCGGTGCTGCTAAGTACGACTCAAATCTTAAACCAGTGGTCGTGTCATATCCTGCATTTTCCTACGCTAAGTTTTTCAACAACGGCCATTCCGTGCAATTTCAACCAGCCCCTGGTAGTTTATCTGCAGGTAACAATAAACATGTGTTGTTGGTTTGTATAGAACATTGGTGGGATACCGTATTTGTACGCTAAATAACGAAATTTATGCAGAGACTAGCTCTCAAAGACTGAGGAGTCTAAAGGTATAGGAACGATGGATTATACGCACAGGGTCACGAAAAGCCTTCAAAAAGTACTCGTGCTTTTTCTCAATTAAAAACGGAAAAAATTATTTCGATACATCTGCCTGATCTGATCTGTCGCGTGTGAGAGGTTGCGTTTCAAAGACATTGGCAATAGAGACGTAAAGCATGACGTTTACGGCAAACGGCAAACGGCAAAAATCGAACTTTTGGTGTCTGATTTTAGCCGTTTGTACAGTTTAGGGGAATTGTTTGCATTTATTGTGATTAAGTATTTTTGCCGTTTGCAGTTTGCCGTAAACGTCATGCTTAACCTCTCTAATTATCCTTTATACAGTTCTTTCGAAAGATATATTTTTAAATTCTTCTCTTACACTCAAGCAAAATTCTAACAAAATTCGTTCCTTACGAAGTTAGATTTCCTAACAATTTGCAAGGATTTGTAAAGCGACTAATGCTTTTAACTCCACCACCTAGCACCTTTGTCTTATATTAATGACGTGCACACACTGAAAGGTTTTGATATCTGAAGAGAGCATTGTCACGAAAACTACCAAACAACTTATAACCTGTGGTGTTTTTTTTTCTGTAAATGAAAAAAACTTTCTCAAGCAATTAGGAAATGTGCTGTACTAAAAGCGCTTATCGGGCCGAGGCAATACAATTTACAAGTAAACACAGAAACCCTTTTATGGCAGGTGTTTTCAAAATTATTACGGACGCCGCTAATCAATTCCACTTAAGTGCTCTTCAGCCTCAATTTCCAAGACAGCAGCAGCATTTTCGTTTCCATTATATATGTAATATTGCCTAAAATACTAGTAATACAGTAAAAAGCTTGAAATCGCTTGCATTCAGTCATGCCACGCAACATTTATTCATCCGCCCATTCGAAAATCAAATCGCGCGAAGCAATTACCTAATTTTCAACCAGCTTGGAAACGAAGTGACAGGACTCTCTTGAATTAATTACAAATTTTTAACAAGCAGTCGAGTCTAATAAAACCAGTGCTTAATATTTTTCGCCTGAGGCAATGTTTACTGATTGGTTACTGCAGAATGTTAGTTTCGGCGTCCTACCGACGGACATAGCACGCTTCACTAAACACATGACCTTGTGAAAATATAAGGAGCACTCTTGTCTGTAGTTTGATTGTGCAAATTTGCTTTACTTATTTTAAGTTGTAAAAATAGCAAATACATGGCCTTGGAAAAATATAAGGAGCACTGTTGTCTGCAGTTTGATTGACAGGCTTTCAGCTAATTTGTGCAAATTTGCTTTAATTATTTTAAGTTGTAAAAATAGCAAATACATGACCTTGGAAAAATATAAGGAGTATTTTTGTCTGCAGTCTGATTGACAACAGTTTAGCTCCTTTGGACATAAAATTAATATATTTCTTTTAAATCATCACATACAATGTTTTGAAGTACTAACTATTTTACATTTCGGCGATATAGAACTTGCACTCTGATTGGTTGTGTGGTTATTTTACATGCGGCTATATAAACATGGTTATGACATCATAGCATTTTGTTAGGCTGAGCTTATTTATTTTATTTTACAAAAGAAACAAACTGATTGACTTTTGCTTACATAGATTGACGCAAACACTCAAGAAAAGTTGGAAGAAGCTAAAAGCTAATGTTCTTGAGCTCAACTTTTCTCATTTTAGAGGCAACTTGTTACTTCCATCTTACCACAGATGCTAGCCAATATACCCTCTCCACGCAGGCTACCTCTTATGGGGCCTGGAAGGGCGTGGTTTTTGTTGAAGCATTTCTCTTTTCAGTGTCATAGGGGGCATTTTTTTTTGGGGGGGGGGGGGTGGCGTGGAGGGATATTGGTGTTCTAAAATGGGTGTACGTTGGAAACTTTGAAATCACATCAGTACAAAGTCTCAATCCAGTCCTTGATAGCTTAATCACTGTTTCTCTGACAAAATTATATGATTTCAAATATCTTTGGTTCCAGAGATATCCGGAGGACCACTGACTAAGAAATACAAGTTTGCACAGTTTCATTTTCACTGGGGTGGTAATGACTCTGAGGGCTCAGAACACAGAGTAGATGGCCAGATGTACCCAGCTGAGGTAAAACAACACAATGACAATACAGTAGCTTATCTATAAAGGGAAGAACCTGCCTCCCTCAGGGCTATGTGTAAATGTAGTCTTATCCCTCCCTTACTGGGGCATAGGGACCCACCTTCACACCCCCACCCCCTTGATTAGGTGAGAATTGATCATAATTTAAGGTGTGAAACATTTTTCCTAGACTTTAGGTATGATAAGCAAGTTATTTTTCTGGTAATGGATATGGGGGATAACAGATTGGCAGGTAACCAACACTTCTAAATTATAATTCAAAAGGGGGAGTCAAAGTGCAGAGATTTGTCAGTCCCAAGACTGTAATGTGCAGCTCAAGTAAAGCAAACTCAATTAATTACCCGGGTAATTAAATTATTATAAATTAAAATATTTATTTATTTATTTACTTATTTATTAAGAACAGTTTTTTATTGTCACTCACATACTGATTTAGTTTGTACTTGTTGCAGTTACATTTGGTTCATTGGAATTGTGAGTCAGCCAATTATAGCAGTTTCCCAGATGCAGTTGGCTCTAATGACCCAAATGCTTTGTGTGTATTAGGATTCTTCTTAAAGGTAAGTCTTTATAATAACTTTGTTACAAATTCTTATGAAAACTAAAAGCTTAAAATTTTGTGCAGGTGAACTGCTGCTATAACAGACATCTTGTATAGGCAGACACTGTATAGGAAGTCACTAAGTCATGGTCCCAGTCACATATGAACACATGCAACACACTCTCCTGACCAGACATTTCTCTCAGGTCCAAAGTGTTTCTGCCTGCAAGAGGTTCAAATGAATTTAAAATAGGGTATTGCTCCCTGTATGTTGGTATTCAATGATGTTGTGATTAAATATGAATCTTGGTCCTCACAATATTATACTTCTGATTCACACAACAGGCTGACAACTACCAACATTTTCATGATTATGACCAGTGAAATTTTCTTTTGCAGGTTGGAAAAGAAAATGCAAGCCTGAAACCCATAACAGACTTGCTTCCTAAAGTGAAAACTGGGGTAACAACATTTTTTGTTCTTGCCTGATATAAAAATAGTTAAAAATCTGATCAGCCACTCAAAACATATTTTTCATTTGTAAATGTACTATATAATATTATTTTGTGCTTATGATACCATCAACTGACTGGAAGTTTTCTTTAGGGAAGCTCTGTTACATTTCCTGGCAAGTTTGATTTGGGAGCTGTTTTGCCTGAAGGTATATGCAATCATCTTATACTTCTCTTTATTACTTAAACTTCCTTTATAATTTGTGAACTTAAATATATGTAAAATTTTTAAATGTGGATTTTTTCATCATTTCGTAGCCCTGATAAATTATTATACTTATGATGGTTCACTGACTACTCCTCCTCTGGCGGAATGCGTCAAGTGGATTGTATTCAAGGAACCTCTTGAAGTCTCTGCAGCCCAGGTATGTTACCGGTAAATTTGTCTAAACATAATTTAATTTTCAGATCAAGAGTATTCAGTACAGTCTATTAAACCAGTGTATTACTCATATGATTGCATGTGAATTTTGTACGTGATTTGTATATTATACATTTTATTCATGATATTGCTGTTCACTCAGTTTATCTTCTTTCTTGCTTTAGATGGAAGCCTTCAGAGCAGTTGACGATGCAAATGGAAAGCCAATGACTGGAAATTATCGCCCACCATGTCCGCTGTATAATCGCACAGTTGCAGCTTCCTTTAAGTGAATGCAAATAAAACTTAATACCACAGCTGTGTGTGTATGTGTGTGTGTGTAAAACATTTCCTTGGTATCAATTGAAAATTATATGTAAGCAGATAATGGGAACAAATATTAGAAAATTGCTGCCGCATTCAAAGTGCATTAATTTAGGATAGTTGTGGCTGTGAGACCACTATGTGGAACTGATGTCATTTTAGGCTTTTGTTTAGTTGACAAAAAATTAGAGTGTGTTCAAATGTGTTTTTGAGTTATTTTTTCCAAAAATAACTCTTTAGTCGGCGCAATGGACCGTGTAGTCAGTCAGTCAGTCAGTGAAGTATGTTTGTATGTCACACCAATCAGGTTTGAGGTACTATCAAAACCAATGAAATTGCAGTTTATAAAGGGGAAGTAATCTGACACAGTTGTAAGCGAGGGATTTCATTTGAAGATTTCAGATTTGAAGGAGGCGGAATCAGTGAGTTGTGGATTAACCCCGGATTTGAAATGCTTGCCTGCTTACAATGCACACGCCGCCAACAAAAGACCCAACACTAAATTGTTATTCGAGCGTTCATTTAGGACAGGCTAGTTTCGCTGACCGTAGTAGAAATTGCATAAAGCATTTGCATAAAGCAGATTTGAAGAATAATGTTCTCATTGTGATGTTAATACTGTGTTTACAAAAAGTAATAAAAATGGCAAGGAATCTTCTTCAGAGTGTGTTGTGGCCTCTTGTTTTAAGAATTTGTGACAAGGAAACTTCTTAAATTTAAATATTGCTTGAGACTCCGTGTTGCCAACTGAAGTCTGTATACGAGCCTAGGAGCTCATCAGGCTGGAGCTTATCCCGGTTTCCATAGCATGAAGCGACTAGGAGTATTGCTACTCTCCCCTGGATGGGATGCTAGTCCATCGCAGGGTTACTCCCAGCAGTAAATTCGCCAGTACCCATTTATACACCTGGGTGGAGAGAGGCACTATGAGAGTAAAGTATCTTGTCCAAGAACACAATGCAGTGCCCCGGCCAGGGTTTGAGCCCGGACTGCCCGATCCGGAGTCCACCGCACTAACCATTAGGCCACCGCACCAACTGAAAACCGCAATTAATTTAATTAGTCTCTTTAGCGTCTTGCTCCAGCGATTCACTAATTAACCGGTATGGGTATTGACTTTAAAATGGTTTTGCTTTTAAAATTAACTACGATCGATAGCGGCAACAGGCTAGAATAAGAGCATGTCATTCCGTAACAGTTTGATAACTAAAATTAATTAGTTCTTGTTCCTGTTTGTTGAATGAAAATTTACATTTATGACAAGAAAAAAATACTCCAGGTGTACTACGCTTTAAAAGCTTTCCTAAAAATATAGTTTTTGATTTGATTCATTTATTACTTTGTTTATTACTTTTCAATTAGTCAATGGAGACATGGTGTTTTTGAGAAAAGCAAAAGTATCATGTTACAAAAGTGAGATAAACGAAAGTATCATGTTACCTGCATTTAAAAAAAACAAAGGTATCATTTTACAGTGTTTGACAACAACACAAAAGTATCCTGTAACAAACAAAAGTATCGCGTTAGGGTTGTAAAAAAAGCTAGCAACAAAATAAGCTCTAACAGAATAAGCCATTTCGTAACATTTTGACAATTAAATTAGTTCTTGTTTTTTTCTAAATGATAAAAATTTGCTATCGAACAAAACAGTTTCGACGTAACAAATTGCACGTAAGAATTGTTCTGTCTGCAAGCATTTTTTTCCAAAAAAATGCATCTTAGTCGTAGTAAGGGGCTATGTAGTTAGTGATGCACCATGCACAAATAGCTCAACCAGCCAAACAGGACTAACACCCAGTCTTACCCCAAGCAACCCAATCAATTGAAAAAATAACTCCTGCATGCTTAGCGTGCCTATGTTTTGTCTCAAGTCAGGGCAAGAAAAAAATTTATGTGACTGATTCCCTTGGAGGTGAATGAATAATTTGTGAAAATAGTAAATTAAGGTATATAATTTGTATATCGATGTGGCTCAAAAAATAAAAATTAACCTTTTCTACAAACACGTATATATCAAACATGCTTGTTATCTGAGTATTAACTGAACTTGCCTGACAGCGGTTTGGATGGCAAGATGAAGCAAGGCCAGAAGGCTTAATAATTGATGTGCCTCTGTGTGCATGCTCTTCAATGCAGAAGTTAGCAGCTGCTACCCTGGCTGTTTATACTCGGTTACCAGTATTTTACTTTTATGTCCATTGATTATGCATACAATTTCCCCTGTGTTAGAGTTTTTTTTTTTGGTGTAGAGTTTGTGTGCTTGATTACGTTACTTTGCATTTGGAAACATTTAGATGATTAAATGCATTTGTTGTCTTAAGAGGTTTTGCCTTTGCTTATAAAAAAATTGTCTTGTTAAGAAAATTCCACAACAATTGCCCAGAAAAACTATAGAGACCACCCCATTTCTGCAGAGGATAGTACAGTATGCAAAGGGAGGTCCTGGGGGTAGATGACGATGATTAGAATGCTTGTCATAAACTTCGAATTGAACCCATGAAGGAGAATAATCTGTCTCAAGCTTTTTTGCTCCCTAAAACATACCATTTGTGTACACCACCAACAAAGTATGGAGACTTTTTTTTATCTCTTCATGCCAGGCCTAAACAAGACCTTAAAAACATCCATACCCCTTCCACAGAAGGTTTTGTGGTTTGAATCCCGCACCCCTCTGGAAATTCCAGTTAAGCCTCATACTTACACCCCCTCAGAATTTCCATTGACCTTCCATGGGGTGGGTGTGAATATTTTCTGGAACTGTAAATTAGCCATGTTCTAAACGAGCAGGGGACTGGGTATGGACATATTTTCTCCTTGGTACAAACATTCAATATCGATTGAATTGAAAAATGGGGCATGTCATCTGAAAGAGCATCCAAACATTAGTAGATTCACCAAATTTGACGGTTATTGGTTTAAACCCAAAGGCATGGTACACTTGGTATGGATTGGAGGGACAGGCGTCCTCCAATCCATACTAAGCTCTCTTATTTTAAAAGTGTGCCGTGCCTTTGCGTTTAAACCAATAACCATCAAATTTGGTGAATTTACTAATTTTTGGATGCTCTTTCAGATGACGTGCCCCATTTTCAATTCAATCGATATTGAATGTTCGTACCAAGAAAAAATATGTTTGTACCCAGTCCCCTGCTCGTTTAGAACATGGCCAATTGTGGAAAAATAATTCAGTGCTCTACAGAACAGGACATTTAAACATTAATTTAGATGCAAATAAGTATGGAGGTACTGGTGAATAAATTTTCTGCAAAGTTGTCCAACCATCAGCTGAATACCCTTCCTGCTCCAACGTGGCCTGGGTGCTAAATAAAATTTATTCACCAAAGTCTACACACTTATTTACATCTAATTAAATAAATGTAGAGATAGAACCTATTATTACATGACTCGTTCAACAAAACACTGAATTAACTTTTCGTGTCCTTACCGCGAATGAAAATAGAGATTCTAAAGAGGTAGTGTCTTACCGCCTTACCGAACCGTAAGCTTGTGACGTAAGGCTTAGAGACCACTCCTTCTACCAAGAGAGGCTACCAAGTCTTGTGTTCCTCTCATCTCAACATGGCGGACGTCTAGAACGTTGTGTTTTCGTAAGTCCTTCACCCTCTTTACTGTAGCGTAAGGAATTCCAGAAGAGTATATATCTTTCTTCTAATGGCATTGGTTAATAGAGACAGTCAGTTAGCTGTCAGTGCGACACAGCAGCAGTCGACAGGAGAATCGGACAGAAAACGAAATGTCAAAGTACTTGATGAAGAAACTTACGTGCAGGTATGTACAGCAAACAACACGATATACCCCGCCAAGATTGCAAAGATCTTAAACGCTGTTTTGGCTAATAAAATGTCAAAGAAGAACCTAAAATATTTTAACTTGCAGGGTAAATACGTTTTAAAAAAATTGCGAAAAGGAAGAACAAATCCTCGACAAACCCTCAAATTTAATATGTGGTGGTGTTTAATACTAGAGAGTTGCTCAGAGGCACTAACCCTTTAGGTCCCTCATGGCCAGGCACTCATAGGGAGCAAGTGCCGGGCCGCAAGGGACCTGGACCGTCTTAGAATCAGGCTAAACCACAGGGAGCCCGGACAAACTGTTTGTTTGCACATTAGCATTTTTGTGTATATTAGCATTTTTATAGCAAATGTATAGGATTTACTGAACGGCTCGCAGAATTGCGTGTAATAACGTAAAATATGAACAAATTACATAATAATTAAACTTAAGTTTATCTTACCAGTTTTGTGGTGTGGTTCTTTTGGCTTGAAATTGCGAATTTGAGCGGTTTGAAGGATTTCGCGTTTGCTGCTTTCTACATATATAATTATAACGAAAGGGTGGAAACTCCAACAGCTCCAAATTCTAACAGCTCCAGCGCCGAGGCGATTTTCGACCAGAAAATCCCATCGCACAGCTTTCAAACTGAGCAACATGTAAGAGGAAGGTTTGAGGAATCTTCTCGTATTGTTCGATCGAAAATTCATCCAAACGGCCCAGAGCTAGCCTTCGAACAAAAACAGGTAACCAAAAATTTTAAGCCGTCCAAATGCGTAGCCACAAAAAGTTGTGCCGAAGGGAATTTGCTATTCCCTAGCCTCTTTCCGATTGGACACAATTAAACAATGGTCGTTCAAGATTTCGTCCTGTGGATAGGTGGGCAAAATCAATACTCACTAGCATGGGTAGTGTAAGGGTCCTTGGGTTGTGTCGGACTATTGACATCACTACCCATGCTAGTGAGTATTGATTTTGCCTTTGCCCACCTATCCACCGGACGAAACCTTGAACGACCATTGTTTAATTGTGTCCAATCGGAAAGAGGCTAGGGAATAGCAAATTCCCTTCGGCACAACTTTTTGTGGCTACGCATTCGGACGGCATAAAATTTTTGGTTACCCGTTTTTGTTCGAAGGCTAGCTCTGGGCCGTTTGGATGAATTTTCGATCGAACAATACGAGAAGATTCCTCAAACCTTCCTCTTACATGTTGCTCAGTTTGAAAGCTGTGCTATGGGATTTTCTGGTCGAAAATCGCCTCGGCGCTGGAGCTGTTCGAATTTGGAGCTGTTGGAGTTTCCACCCTTTCGTTATAATTATATATGTAGAAAGCAGCAAACGTGAAATCCTTCAAACCGCTCAAATTCGCAATTTCGAGCCAAAAGAACCACACCACAAAACTGGTAAGATAAACTTACGTTTACTTATTATGTAATTTGTTCATATTTTACGTTATTACACGCAATTCTGCGAGCCGTTCAGTAAATCCTATACATTTGCTATAAAAATGCTAATATACACAAAAATGCTAATGTGCAAACAAACAGTTTGTCCGGGCTCCCTGTGGCTAAACATTGTGCGAGTACACAAACAGGCTAATATAAATTTCTGTTCAGTCTGTTGTTCATAAATTTCATGCTACAAACAACGACACTTATCGTAATAATTCGATTTAGTGTCCTTCCAATAAACGCCCCCTTCCGAATAAGCGCCCCCATTCGAATGTGTTTTTTGTAAATAAGCGCCCCTATTCCAATAAGCGCCCCCATTCTAATAAGTGCCCCCATTCTAATAAGCGCCCCCATTCTTACAGTTTTTGATATTGTTAGGTACCGTAGGTAAACTCATGAACATTCACCGTACCGTACATGTATATATTTACTGCTAAAATGAAGAATTCTTTTAAAAGTAACTGAGCTTTCAACTATTTGTTACTGTTACAGTTTCTGTTCTTGTAAGTTATTTTAATATTTATTAAAGTTTTGTTTTGAACATTTGGTTGTTTCTCAAAAAATTAAATAAGCGCCCTGTCCCGAATAAGTGCCCTGTTACAAATAAGCGCCCTCACTTGAGGTGCCAAAAGTAAATAAGCGCCCCGGGTGCTAAATTGAACATTATGGTAAATGAATGTACCATTTTATAACAACCAATGGATCAGTACATAGAGACAAAAAATCAAAGAAAACAGGCCCGTAGGGTGGGGGGGTTCAAAGGGTTCGAACGAACCCCCTAAAATTTTTGAAGTTGGCATTTTTGGGAGGTTGAAAAGATAAAAAAATTTTACACAAAACAAAAAAGACTGTGACCAGTTGATTGCACGGACAACTACTTTCTTTGCCAGGATTATCGGAAGAAGCCGCAACATTTTGGCACTGTATTGAGAAGTTCTAATCTTTTGGAATGGTTCATTGATGTTCGTCTTGCTTTCAATCCTTGTTGTGGCGCCTGCGGCAATCAGAACTAGCATTAGGTGGCTGGATAAGCAAGCATGCGTATTTGTCAGAAACCAAATTTTCAAGATGGCGAAACTCAAGTCCAGCAGTTTTACTTCATCGGATCTGTGGCTATTTCATCTACCTGACACAAGGAGTTGAGGACCACCTCAGATTTTGCCTACAGATCTGTATCATGCATCTGACAGTATCGCTGCGTTATAATTCATTATCAATTTTGAGGGGAAGACACCCATGGATTAAATCACACGTGCACATTGGAACAGTGATCAAGACAAGATTTTGGAATTGATTACAATGAAAATAATGAAAAATGTTATATATTCATAAAGTCCATAACTTACGTGATTGCAAAATTTTTAGAAAGATTTATTTAAAACTCTACATTGAAAACAATGAGAGGAAAGAACATCGTTTTGTGGATTTCTGGACAAAGCTCTTAGTCTAAGACAGTGTGTAAGCATTGCAAAATAATCCTAATCAAAATTTCTATAACAGGTATATAATTGTATAACAGGTCAGATAATTCATCATTCTTTCATTTTCTTGTCCACTCATCCACCCTGCATGTAATTTTAATATTTGTGTTTTGAAAACTGTCTAAATGCACACACCCAATGCATTCCCGAACATTTCAGATTTCTTTTGGAATGAAAATTGTTTTCCGAAGAGCTAATACTGAAGGAAAATGCATCCCACCTCAGAAATGATGTCAAAATGCAGGAAATGGCACTTGAGAGAACCTAAATTTGCAAAATTTTCTGGGGGGGGGGGCATGCCCCCAGTACCCCTTAAATACTCGCGCCTTCGGCGCTGGTGTTAGCGTCTCCGGTGCTAAAAAATACCTCCCAAAAAATAAAAGAACCCCCCTCAACAGAAACCACCCTACGGGCCTGGAAAAGAGTTGGCATCAAAGAAGAACTATATAGTTTTTTTAATTTCCAAATCGGGTTCTTTACTTACCATATCAAGAGATATCAATTTTTTTGAAAGGTCTATCTTCCTGTTTCCAATCCTTTCTTCTGTACTCAGCTTTCAGGGTCTTCCATTACAAAAATACTGCATTAGCAAGATTAAAACTGTACACAAGTAAAAAGCAGTGAATAGACTGAGAAGACCAATGCAGTTTTCCAACAACATTTTCCCACTTTTTTGTGTTGACTTCGAAACCATTTCATTTTCCTTTGTCCTTTGTTCGTGTTACTGTATGTTAATGTTCTTCCCACCTTTTGGCATGCTTTTATTTATTTCGCTATGTAAATTTCGTCTTGTACATTTCATGTTAAGTTTAGCTTATTAATTCACTTCAGTGTATCGCTTGCTGTCGCTTAGTCCACAAGTAATTTTGTTGGTTCCCCGAACCTCTTTCTTCAGCATTTGGTAAGCCGTCTTTGTTCATGTTTGTTCTTGTATTTCGTTTATTTATTCTGTTTTCTTCGGTCGGTTGCTGTATTGTAATTCGTTTTTTATTTATCCTGGGAATTTACTGTTTGTTCCATAAAGTCAATCCTTTTGCTGGACAAGTTATGTGTGATATCCTTCCTGTTTTTCGAAGCGGCCCTCCGCCTCTTCATGACCATATCTGCAGTTGTAAAACCAGGAATTTCAATAGCAATCATCAAGAGTCACTTTCTAATTGACAAGATATTTCAAGAATTACAAGAGATACTACCCATACTTTGCTTTGTTTTCATTCAAAGCGAAGCCACACTTGCCTTTCTTTCATGTACTCAACCCAAACTCCATGTTGCTTAAAATTGCTATTTTAAGCTCTGCTAATAAGTTTTCGGGGTGAGAAGGAGGGGGGAGGGGTATTGGCATTTTTGGATTTGACTGATACATGAGATGAAAGATGCAGAAGTCCAGCAACTTCAACTTTTCTAGTGGGATTTACATGTAACTTTGAATTGACCCAACTAATATTAAAAACAAAATAATTCACATCATGCCCCCAGGGGGGGTACTCGAAGTATACATGACGGGGGGGGGGGGGGTCCGACGGAGCTTCATATTGCAAACCCAAAAAAATACACTAGACTGAAATTTTAGACCCAAAAAAATACCTGGCATGAAAATTTCCAACCCCCCAAAAATACAACACTTAAATACCTCATTGTACATTGTATTGTCTTCTTAATATTAACATTTTTTCTGGAACACATGTCGCTGAAAAAAAAAGGTGCAAATGAACATTTTTCTAATCCACTGATCGCAACCAAAACCCGAAACGAAAAGTTCACTCGGAGATAAGACCCAAAACAATAAGCATATTTTTTAAGACCTAAAAAAACATGTGACAGATTTCTAATACCGAGCGTGTAAATTTTCAACCCAAAAAAGTACGTCGGACCTCCCCCCCCCATCATGTATACTTTGAGTACCCCCCCCTGGGATCATGCCATGCTAATTTTCTATTATCCACTGCAGATTTAAATACTCTAGAATGTCCCAGCCAGTAAAAAAGTTATTCAAATTATTAAATTTTTGTGCTTGTTTCCAACTGTTGGAAATTGGAAATTGTTTTTATTCCTTTTTAAGTCCAAACTATGAGATCAACTGAGTACAGTGTGTTAGCCTGAGCCTCAAAACATTGCCACTCTTTTCTCTTTGCAGTCACTGAATAAAATCATACAAAGAGACTTTTTTCCTGAGCTTCCAAAACTAAGAGCACAGCATGAGTATCTGGATGCTGTTGAACATAATGATGTCGAGAAATTAAGGGAAATATCAGCCAGATATCAAGTATCACGCACACCAGCTGGTCATTTGGGTGAGTACACACTATTTCTGAATTCTCTTATTTCCAAGAGTAGTCAATTCCTAGTTTCTCCTTACAATTTCGATATAATAATAATAATAATAATAATTATAAAAACAATATATAATTATAATAAAAACCTTCCCAAAATCCTTTGCAACTGAAAAATCGTCAATGCCAAATAACTTGGTTAGTTTGAAGCCAGCAGGAGTACAACGTCGTATAGAAATAACTCTTAACAATAACCACTTCTTGTATAAGACGTAGGGCGATGACGTCATTAGTCACGTGACATTGCTCTCAAGTTCGTTTTTGTTCACTGTGACGAAGATATTTTGTTACTGAAAAAGCAGTCATTGCAGTTTGAAGCACATTGATGTGAGGCATTTCAGACTGCCCGGGTACCGAACAAAATATAAATATTAAGGGAGCTATGTACAATTTTCTAAAAGTGGGAGTCTGGGTACAAGTGCGTATCTGGCGTTGCACTAAATGTGAGGAAACAACAAATTACATGTTGGTAGATATTTATATGTTAAGTACATTTTTATCACTTTTATTGTTATGACGTCATCGGTCACGTGACCAGAACGGACCGCATTTTTAAATTCGCTTGAAAACTTTTCTGGGATCTCCCTCTTAGGATTTTTTTAAGCGAAGTTGTAGATTTTTAAATAGTGTTTTTAAAAATGGCCATTATTACTTTTTCCTAAAAACGTACGGCAGTAAAAAATACAATTGAAAAGTTTGTTGGCTTCCTACTCAGCGACCATTTGGGGTAGGAATAAAAGAAAATTTTGCCAAAGGCAGGAGTGCATGCTCTTTATGATGGCGTTGTCAGTTTTTTCTTATTTTAATTGCCTTTCGCGAGGATGGATTTAATTTCTTTCAGACGAAAGGAGTGGGACTGGGGAGATGTTAAGTAGCTGCCCCTCCCCTCCCCCCTACTGTGAGTCTCCCCAGCGGATTCCCCGTGGTCCGTATTGCGGGCTCATGACAAGAGCATTTTCAAAATGGCGTCTAATGGCGACTAGAAAAGGGAATCTAATGGAGTGAATTTGAGATATAGAGGACAGTTTTTCCGATGTTTTTCCTTCTTGACGCGATCAAAACGAGTCCCCAAACGTAGGGTATACCTCCTTTATTTGTATTCCCGATAAAGAAGAATATGGAATGAGTAGAAACGTGCGAAAACGTGGTTAACAGAAACTTACAGGGACCTGAGGTAAGCGTTTCTCATTGTACAATGATTTTTTTTAGACTGGTTAAAGCTTATGTCTTCGACGTTTATCTTGTAATAATAATAATAATAATAATAATAATAATAATAATAATAATAATAATAATAATAATAATAATAATAATGTGGGGAATGAAAACAACAACTGTCCCAGTGATCATTGGAGCTTTTGGGCTTGTCAAGAAGGGAACAGAAAACTACATCAGCAAGATCCCAGGCAATATTAGAATAACAGAGCTACAGAAGACCGTCCTCCTTGGAACTCACATACTTAGGAGGACCCTATCCATCAAGTAATCCAAGAGGAGGACTCTATCCATCAAGTAATCCAGCAGACTTATGACTGCCCTAGGCTCATGGATTGAACTCGGCACCATAAGTTAAAAATGGCAAGACTTTAAGGAATTATAGCAATAATAATAATAATAGTAGTAGTTAACAACTGCATTGTATTGTATGGAAGACGGGTGCCTGAGATATCCAGGGGTCTCCACTGTGACAAGCTGGCCCCTAGACAGTATAATGCTCCCATTATGGCTGGCAATCCCCACAACCCAGCCATGAGCCCCCACAGTGGAAAGGGGAGGGGAGGGTGGGGAAGAAGTCAATGAATGAGCCAAAACTGAGCTGAAAAGCACAAAAAAGCTCCAAGCCAAACCCTAGTACAATGCTGAAGCCATGTGGATATTGCTGGCTGGAAGTACCAGCTAGTTTTTGTTGTTAACTTTGTTAAATTGCATTTGACAGCATTATAATAAGTGGCAAGATGATCAGAATAAAGATAAACTTTGTGCATTTTGTGAAACAGAAGTTGAATCCCTGAGCATTTATTTTCAATTACAGTTGCTTTCTACTTGACTTATTTAAGGTCATTCCTCTGTTTTGCATTGCGCATCCTTACTGCGCACGATTTCTTGCACCATTAATGTCACTGTTCCACATATTCACCTTGAGTAACGCAATATTCAGTAACGCAATAATAAAGACAACAACAACAAGATGGCGTAATAGGGGAAACACGGCTCTGTGGGAGGTAGTTCGCGACTTCGGGCTGTGCGTGGAAAAATAAAAGCCTCACTTATCTCCCCACAAACTTGGGGATTAGGATAAGAGTATTGGCAGAGCCTTACTTATCTCCCCAGCGCTGCACGGGCTGGATCGGACAAGATTCAGGCAAAGGTATAGAGTTGCAAGGCAAAATAATGCCAAAAGCTTGGGGGAAGTCGCTACGCAGACTTAACCAAACCACAAAGTGTGACCCATATTTATTTAAAGCTTAAAGCCCTTCTCCAAAGGGAGGGAGGGTGGGAAAAAATATGAATACAGCTCTAGAGCAAACGAGTGTTCGTGCAAGGACTGCTAGAATAATGAACTTGGATAGCAATCAGCTGCTTTTAAAGGCAAGACAATGTCTGTAAACACTACCAATAGGTGAGCTTGTACTATGAATTACTTAGACATTGCGTGTTGAACTACCAGCTATGAATGAGAGCTTATGATACTTTAACCAATCCCAGAAGTGCTTACATTGCTACTGTGGTTGTACGTGCTACATAAGATAAAATTCTAGACATGAAAGACAACTGTTCCGAGTCCTATGACTAGAAAGCATTTACTATTCATTATTACAGGAAAACAACATTGCACGCAAGCACCCCTGCGGCGTCACGCTCCATTAACTGCATTTTACTTATGTTTCTAAATGCTTGCTTAGCGCGCGCACATAAACAAAATGGCGGCTTTTTTCTATGCAACTTAGTCCGCGAGAGAAATAAATCGTCGATTTCTCGTAAACGAGTATGGGGACCTATCAAATTTTTCACGTATTTTGGGTGTAACGATGAAACTCTTTCTATAAAATGAATACAGATCAATTTCTATGTTTGAAAAAAAGATCAAGTGGGGCGCCGATTTGCACACTCAACTTTGCGTTGAAATTTTCGTAGAGATTTCTGCTCAGGAGTACCCAACGACACTTTCACTGGAAATTTAACATATGACTTCACTGTCACTGATTATGTGTTTTAATGTTAATTACAGTTAATAATTAACTTTCCTGGGAAAAAAATATCCGCTCTGCACTGCCAGCAAGATGGACTTCATATTATAAAACTCCCAGCCAGATTTCATTAAAAAAATGAATACCGAGCCAGTAAATCAAAAATTAGTCAAATAGCCAGCCAGAATTGACTGTAACTTTTGATTGCCAGCCAGCAAGGCATTAGCAGGTGAAAACATTTTAACCAGCGTATTGATCTGGATAAAACACAAACGCACTCTTTTTTGGCAACCATTCAAAAGCCTATCGTCTGATGACTATTTTTGGACATAAAATTTAATAAGCATTTAATATATTGTTATTTTCAGTTACACAAAGATCAGAATCTACGCCTTTGTTTTGTCAAGTCCACTAGCAATTCGTAACTTCTTAGCAAAGCTTTCATCTTAGGGGGGAAATGATCTCTTTAATTTCCACTTGTCGATTGCTTCTCTTAGGGCAAAAAATACGTTCACATTGTGATTCCTTTTCCATTGGTGCGAGCATAATCCACTTTGTTCAAGGTTCCATCTCACATCTAAGATAACGTGAAGAGAGGATGTGAGATAGGGTACAAAAGAATGATTCTTCTAGAAAATCAAATGCAAGCTTCACTGAGGGAATGTTTGTAAATAACAATTACTTCTATATAACGTGTAAGCATTAATAAAAGGGTATTATTTTTAGCCGGTCACTGGGAAAAGTTTTAAAGTTAAATTGCAACGTTTCACAGCAAAGTCCCGTCGTTATGTCAGGAGTCGTTCACCGCAAAGTTCACAAAGTTAATGCAAAAATTCGCAGCAAAGACCCGTCGTCATGTCAGGAGTCGTTCGCCGCAAAGTTCACAAAGCTAATGCCGGCAAAAGTTCGCAACAAAGACCCGTCGTTATGTCAGGAGTCGTTCACCGCAAAGTTCACAAAGTTAATGCAAAAATTCGCAGCAAAAACCCGTTGTTATGTCAGGAGTCGTTCACCGCAAAGTTCACAAAGTTAATGCAAAAGTTCGCAGCAAAGACCCGTCGTCATGTCAGGAGTCGTTCACCGCAAAGTTCACAAAGTTAATGCAAAAGTTCGCAGCAAAGACCCGTCGTTATGTCAAGAGTCGTTCGCCGCAAAGTTCACAAAGTTAATGCAAAAGTTCGCAGCAAAGACCCGTCATCATGTCAAGAGTCGTTCCCCGCAAAGTTCACAACGTTAATGCAAAAGTTCGCAGCAAAGACCCGTCGTCATGTCAAGAGTCGTTCACCGCAAAGTTCACAAAGTTAATGCAAAAGTTCGCAGCAAAGACCCGTCGTCATGTCAAGAGTCGTTCACCGCAAAGTTCACAAAGTTAATGCAAAAGTTCGCAGCAAAGACCCGTCGTCATGTCAAGAGTCGTTCGTCGCAAAGTTCACAAAGTTAATGCAAAAGTTCGCAGCAAAGACCCGTCGTCATGTCATGAGTCGTTCACCGCAAAGTTCACAAAGTTAATGCAAAAGTTCGCAGCAAAGACCCGTCGTCATGTCAAGAGTCGTTCACCGCAAAGTTCACAAAGTTAATGCAAAAGTTCGCAGCAAAGACCCGTCGTCATGTCAAGAGTCGTTCGTCGCAAAGTTCACAAAGTTAATGCAAAAGTTCGCAGCAAAGACCCGTCGTCATGTCATGAGTCGTTCACCGCAAAGTTCACAAAGTTAATGCAAAAGTTCGCAGCAAAGACCCGTCGTCATGTCATGAGTCGTTCACCGCAAAGTTCACAAAGTTAATGCAAAAGTTCGCAGCAAAGACCCGTCGTCATGTCAAGAGTCGTTCACCGCAAAGTTCACAAAGTTAATGCAAAAATTCGCAGCAAAGACCCGTCGTCATGTCAGGAGTCGTTCACCGCAAAGTTCACAAAGTTAATAGCAAAGATTCGCATTAAAGAGTTAAGACCCGCCATAGTTGTTACTTCGAATTGTGCGAGACTAGCCATTTCAAGCCATGTCAGTGCTGCGTGATTAGTACTTTTATGTCAAGGCGTGTCACGCGCCGGTTCCGTTTTGCAATAAAGAAGCAAAATAAGTTAGCAAGTTGAGGTTGATACGTATTCTACAAATATATTTTTCAAAGAAAAGCAAAAAAGTGACAACTCGTAAATTTTGAAGTAAAACTTACCAATATGTTGGTTGTGTCTTTTTTTCATGACATCCAGTGGGTAAATGTCATGTACGCGCGGTTTGCGCAACCTTTTATTTCCCGCCAGAATTAAGATCGAAAGAAGAAGATGCTGAGTCTCATATTCACTGGACGAGAAACTTGCATTCGCAATCGTCTATACTTGCAATATATTGAATATGCCAGGAGGATGCGCAACCCTGGTAACGATACACTACAGTGGACACAGTGGAATTCGGCTTAACTGGAGAGCGCTACACTTCGCGCATTCCTCTTGGTAACGTTTGTAGAAATTGCTTTTTATCTGGCTACTACTGATGTCGATTTTTTTCTTGGGTCGCATATACGTGTACAGCTGTAACTTACCAAGTCGATTGTACGTTAGGCTTTGTTGCGGATAATCAATGATGTGTTTCACATAACAGAATCTCACGTTGTGCTGATACAAAAATGCCGGCTCAGACTTGATAGCGTTGCCAGGAAAAGAAACTATAATCATCGTTTTAAGGTCCCACAAATGCCTATAGGGGCAGTTTAATAAAGAAGATTTACTGAATGAATAACTACAATATAACCACGAACTGCAGCGACTGCGCGACAAAACAAACAGTTTCATGTCATATTTCCTGGCATGTGGTATAATGTCTTGCACAAGACTAAACGGAAAATTTTTTAGAGCAATGCTCGTCATGTTAAGTTTTTAATTGAAAGGACTGACATTAGTTAATTAACTTTTAGACAAATGGAGCAAAGGAATAGTACTTGTTTGAGGCTTGGCGGCCGCCTTCATATTTTTTCGGCTTGTCAGTGCCTTGTCACGCAATCCGGAAATTGAGTCACACACAGGAGTCCAACTTAGCCGGCAATGCAGCATTTTTTTCTACTTCAAAATATCACCGTTTCAATTGACTTTACGATATATTTTCATCCCTTTCGATAACTTTTTATGTAGGAAGGAACATAAAAAAAACACACGTTGCAAAAAGTAATTTAACCGGAAATGTTTACTCAGCCAGATCTGTGAAGTGAAGTGAAGTGAATACTTTATTTACCCTCGGATTAGATCCTGTTTCAGAGAAATTGGAAGAATTTTTCGTAGGACCGTTTCTTTCGACCGCAGTAATTAGTTTGGAAGTCTCTCAGCCCATTCTGATTAACTCATTGCATATTTAAAAAGATGCGCACCAAGAAACAGATGCAGAGTTTACAGAGTTTATCTGGCAGGCGCGCGCCTAAATTCAAACTGTAACGTACGTTACAGTTAATGCTAAATGAAAACGCGGGTTATCATCGGTTTTCATGGCTAAAGTTTTATGTTCATCATCTTGTCGCCGATCCATTTGTGTAAAGAGTTAAAATAAGAAAACTGCCTGCTAATAGCTATTTCAGGTCGAATTAAATGACTCTTTCAATTTCCGATTTTGTTCTGCTCGAACACAAAATTATGGTCCACAATGAAAGCGCGTTCGACTCCTCCAGCAAACGTTATCGAAACATTTGTTTCACTCAGGTGAAAACTATGCAAATTACCTTATAAACTGTACTTACAATCGGAGGCAGTTAAAAGACCGTACAATATACCGTGATACGCCCCTTGAATGACTTGAATCTCTATATTCCATCATGGCGGCAAGCTGAAAAGTTGAACAAGATATCAAAAGCCGTTAAAACTGCTCAAAGCTATTTATTCAGCAGAGAGAGTGGACAACTAAATACTCACCAAGAGTGGAGCTGATTATCCTGTGCGTAGTTACTCCATAAAACGATAGATAAGCGGGTGCGACATCTGCGACATGACTCTCGAAAATCCACGCATTCGCTTTTTGGGGCCGCTCGCGCTCGCTCGATCAACTGCTAAAATCATACACATGCTCGTATTACACACAAAAAGGGAGACAGATCTGGTTTATCTCTTCACTGACGGCGGAATGAGCGACGAAAACAATGGAAATAAAGTAATAGCTTACTTTTTGTTGTTAAAAGTTAAAGTTAATTATTGAATTTTTTATCGCAGCGCGTCTGTTTTAGCCAGCAGAGAGATTTTGGTTGTTTTTTCTCCAGCTACAATCGATATTTTACAAACTCCCAGCAAATTTTCTCTAAGAAAAATGGTCCCAGCAAGCGCTCGATCTCATTTCAAAAATTGCCAGCCAGCTCAAGTTCGGCCTGCAGAGCGGATATTTTGTCGAGCGGATCCGTTGGGTACTCCTGTCTGCTCTACTTCGCCCCTTCGCCTTCTATTTACTGCTGCCTTTTTATTCATTGCCTTGAAGCTCCATTGTGTTGCCATGGTAACCAATTCTTTTCTCTACTATTTATCTATATTTATAACTTTTTAATCCTTTTATCTTATATTTATTACGTTATAAAAGCTGTATATACGATTATACCCTTTACTTAGCGAATTCTTACCAATTTCCAGTCTACTTTTCCTTTTCTCTTTTTAAACTCTGTTTTCATATGCAAAAACCCCATTTTTTCTTTATATACTCTACTCCTCCACTAGTACCCTTTTTCTTTTTCTTTTTTGTCATTTAACTCTTCTGCGGCTCTTCATCTTTATTATAATCTCTACACTTTTATTGTATTTTCTACTGAATATATACTCCTTTACCTTTACGTTTTTACCCGTTTACTTTAAATTCCTTACCCCTCCTCAAATCTACTTTCTTTTTTTTTTTAATCCCAACCTCTACTCCTCGACGGTTCTATTTCTTAATTCCAACGTCTACTCCTAGATGTTTCTTTTTCTTAATTCCAACCTCTACGCCTCGACGTTTCTATTTCTTAATTCCAAGAAATATAACCGTCGAGGCGTAGAAAAGAATGTAGAGGCGTAGAGGTTGGAATTAAGAAATAGAATCGTCGAGGCGTAGAAAAGGACGTAGAGGCGTAGAGGTTGGAATTAAGAAATAGAACCGTCGAGGCGTAGAAAAGAACGTAGAGGCGTAGAGGTTGGAATTAAGAACCGTCGAGGCGTAGAAAAGAACGTAGAGGCGTAGAGGTTGGAATTAAGAATTAAATAGAATCGTCGAGGCGTAGAAAAGAACGTAGAGGAGTAGAGGTTGGAATTAAGAAATATAACCGTCGAGGCGTAGAAAAGAACGTAGAGGAGTAGAGGTTGGAATTAAGAAATAGAATCGTCGAGGCGTAGAAAAGAATGTAGAGGCGTAGAGGTTGGAATTAAGAAATAGAACCGTCGAGGCGTAGAAAAGAACGTAGAGGTTGGAATTAAGAACCGTCGAGGCGTAGAAAAGAACGTAGAGGCGTAGAGGTTGGAATTAAGAAATATAACCGTCGAGGCGTAGAAAAGAACGTAGAGGAGTAGAGGTTGGAATTAAGAAATAGAATCGTCGAGGCGTAGAAAAGAACGTAGAGGCGTAGAGGTTGGAATTAAGAAATATAACTGTCGAGGTGTAGAAAAGAACGTAGAGGAGTAGAGGTTGGAATTAAGAAATAGAATCGTCGAGGCGTAGAAAAGAACGTAGAGGAGTAGAGGTTGGAATTAAGAAATAGAATCGTCGAGGCGTAGAAAAGAACGTAGAGGCGTAGAGGTTGGAATTAAGAAATAGAACCGTCGAGGCGTAGAAAAGAACATAGAGGCGTAGAGGTTGGAATTAAGAACCGTCGAGGCGTAGAAAAGAACGTAGAGGCGTAGAGGTTGGAATTAAATGTAACCTATATATAAAGGATCATAAGGATGTACGGCTATACAGCTATACGGCTATATGGCGTGGACATCTAACTTTAGACATCTACACAATGGCGTAGACATGTACGAAAAATTCTACGGAAAATTGAGTGTCCAAAAACGCGCCAGGTATAAAAAAGATTATCACCAAAAACGTGTACTTTGCCAGTATTCGCAATGGAATTATAAGGAATTATGTGGTAAATAAAAGGTCTTCCCGCTCCTAAACGAATGTGGTGACCCCCCATTTTTAGTTCAAATTTTAAGTTCCCTTTAGGTAATCAACCAATGGGCAAAGTTTGGTTGAAAATCTATGTTCAGTTCTATTTCGGGGGAATGACCGTAAGGAAATATTCAATTGTTTACTGAAAAGTTCAATCTACTATCCAGAAAGGAAAGTTTGCTGCAGTTTGCATACAGATTCATTTCATAATAAAGTCAAACCTCCACAAATGGTCACCTCTCTACCGTGGCTACATGTACTTCCCCACCGTAGCCAGGATTGTTTGTCCTGACTGCATGTCTACCCACACACACATTTTACTCTTATTGAAACCTCTCAACAATGAAGTGTGATGGGTGGCTGTTGTAGAGAGATTTACTGAATGAAATAATTATGTTCTATAGCATAGAGATGCCTATTTAGTAAGTACATACTCTTAAGACTGCAATTTATTATTTTTTGCTGAAAGGGCATTTGTCTGACTAAGTCCCCCTCTTTGGTTGAGAAAAATAAAAATTTGATTGGATATGGCATAACTTTGAACCTTTTTTTAATTTGAAATTGTTACAGCATCAAAGTACATTCAAGAGAAGCAGTATATAATCAGATTATGATCTTCATCACTACATTTAGATATAAATTCCTCTTCAAGATGATCTTAAAAGTCATTTTTGATTTTAAAAAAAGGCCAGACATGACATCCCACCATGGTTGGGATTTTCCCAGACATGGGCAAATTTTGGTCTGCCATTTTCCGGTGACTGACTGAGATTTGCAGTCTGATACTCTACTCTTAATGTATTGCCAACATACCTGGTGGTTTTGATTTTTTCTTTGCCAGCTTCTAAATTCTTTGGATTATTGACTATAGTAATATTTCCTTTGTTTTTTTGTTGCAGCTAGCCCTGCTACATTTGAAACTCCCAGTACAATTCAGGGAACACCAGCCCCATCGGAAACAATCCCTGCTAATAACAGAGAAGCTTATGGCCCTCCACAAGGTACACACCCAGCAGAAAACAAGTCAGACAGTAAGAAAGAGGAGTCTGACTTAACACTGGATAAATTTCTATCAAAAAACACTAGTGAAGACAATGCATCATTTGAACAAATTATGGACACAGCTGTTCAGAAACACAGAGAAAAATATCAATGGCTGTATGAGAAGGAAAAAGAACAAAAAGAAAGGAAAGAGAAAATCCTGGCTTTGCCAGCTTCTGAGGAAGGTGATCAATTCAAATACGAGGACAGACCTTCAATGATAGAAACATGGAATTATACAAACAAAAATGTTCTAATGTACTACCCTGATGGTGTTGATGCATCTGCGCAGGAGAAAATAGACGGCAAGTATGCAAAGAGACAGAAAATACAACATGAAAATAGCAGGTTTAAGAAGGATCCATTTCCTGACGAGTCATGTGATGGCAAGCTGGCTGCTGCTGCCGCAACTCGTTTAGCTGCAAAACAAGGCAAGATAGGAGTGGATGGTCAGGTGCAAGGGGCAAATGAAACACCCAGAGTGAATGGGTATGGTTTTGTTGCCACACCCTCCCCTGCTCCAGGTAATTTAATTTATTAGACAAGGCTAGTGGTCTAATGAACTCTGCACCAGAAGTCTGTTCATTAATCATTGGTAGGCTACTATTAATAGTCACAATGTAACTCTCTCCATAAGTGGTGCAATTGTTAGCAGGTCAACATGGCAAATTGCTTGGGCTTTTTTGTTGAAACATCAGTTCCATGTAGAGAGGGAAGCAATCCTCCTAGTCGTTCCATGCTACAGATCAAACTGTGGTTAAATGTTAGTCCCCAGGCTCAGATAAGACTTAAATTATTCTTCTTAAAATTCACTTGCTGAAACTACAGATTATATTCAATTTTTTTTCCTGAGGAATAATATTTTGTTGATCATAATATTATTGTGTTCTGGTTGGTTTAATTTAGGTGTAGATGCATCACCTCTAATGACCTGGGGCAGCATAGAAGGCACACCTTTTCGTTTGGATGGTGGTGATACCCCAGTTACAGCCACACCTGGCCCAACCTTTAAAATGCCAGAACCAAAGAAAAGAGACCAGTTAGGTCTGGCACTGGCTGACAAGGTCAATAGGAAACACAGGGAGAAACGAAGAGATGCTTTGGCAAAGGCTACAGCGTTGATTGGCAGGTAATCATGTCCTTGTCCAATTTTAACATTTTCCATTTCATTATTTCCAAATGGAGAGCATGTTGTTCTATTTTTAAACTATCCTGACAAAACACTGGGTAGTGTAACCCAACCAGTAGTTAATTTCCTATAGTTGTTTTAATGTCACAGTAAAATTGAAGTGTAGTGTCAGCTACAAAGGCTAAGGCTAAGGGCTAAGGGATTACCTACCTTGAGCTAACATACACCTGTACTATCACCAGTACCCTCAAGGGTGCCCGGTCACCGGAGGCTCCTAAGTTATGAGACAGAGTGCAGGCCACTAGTCACACTAGATTTTTGTTCAAGGAGCCTGCATGGGGACCTAAACACTGATTTTCCATTTCAAATAATTCTATAATGTCTTGATGACAGCAGACAGGTAACGATTTTAAGAAAAACGACTAATTTTTTAAATTTACAAGACATGTTTCGACAGAGCTTCTGTCATCTTCAGTTGAATGGTTTACAAAGCATGCAAAGTTGAATAATAAGTAGACGAAAATGCTAATTAAGACAAATAGTAACAACAGAACGTGAAAATGCGTGAATTAAAAGGATAATTTTAGATTAACATGGTGTAATTGTTGATTGAGGCAAGGTTGTTCTTTTTGAATATGGATAGCCTCCTTTATCTTGAGTTGAAAGCTGGTAGTGGCGTGATCTAAAATATGAAAACAATCTATAATATGAGAGGCCTTATCTATGGCTAAGTGCTCACGTACGCGTGTGAAAAAATGTCGGGTGGTTTCGCCGACATAACAGGCATTACAGCCCGCACAGGTAAACTTGTAAACCACACGCGAATGAAGCCCGCCGGGGATAGGGTCTTTCACACCAAAAAAGTTGCCGATCTTAAAGGAAGAAAAAACTAATTTGATATCTAAGTCATTACAATAGCGCTTGATTAAGTGTCGAATCTTTTTTTGAGTGACAACAGAAAAATGGCCTATGTACGGCAGCTTAAAGTAAAATGTGGGCGAAGTGGTAGGGAGGGAGACTCGGGGACAATGATTGCTATGGGTCCCAGTTATGTAACGGTTAACCACTTTTTCAATTACATGGGCAGGGAAAAGGTTCTTTTTGAGAATTTCAGTAAGTTTGGTTATGTCCTCGTGTAACCCCAACCAGGTGTTATTGATTTTGTAGGCCCTGTCAACAAGAGTCCTAATGAGACCTACTTTGTATGAGCACGAGGTAAAGCTAAAATAATTAGTTAATAACCCAGTAAAAGTTTTCTTGCGGTAAACTCTAGTTAGAAGAGAATTAGTATCACTATTATCAATAAGAACATCCAGAAAGGGTAATTTGCGATTAAGTTCTTTTTCCACAGTAAACCTTATGTTGGGGTGCCTAGAGTTAATATAGTCAAAAAATATAACAGCATCGTGCTCCGAGTGAAATAAACAAAAAGTGTCATCAACATATCTGCGATAAAATAAAATTTCAGAGCCTTGAAAATTTTGCAACCAAAGTTTTTCATGATGCCCCATAAAAAGATTGGCTAATACGGGAGCAAGGGGAGACCCCATGGCCACGCCGTCAATTTGGTCATAGAAAGAACCGTTAAATAAGAAATGGGTCTGGGCGGTGGCTACAGTGAAAAGGCTTCTAAGTTCAGGTTTACTTAACTTAAGGTCGGGATTGCCCTCGGAAATGCAATTGACCGCCAGGTCAATACATTCCTCAAGAGGTATGTTAGTAAAGAGACTTTCTACATCAAAAGAAACCATAAATTTACCATACATAGATAAAGATTGAATGTCCTGTACAAAAGTAAAAGTGTCCGTAGCACAGTGATCAGTTGGGATGTACGGCGCCAAAAGGTTGCATAGGTATTTGGCCAGGTTATAATTGTAAGTTCCAATAGAAGACACGATGGGGCGAAATGGCTAACTCAACTCCGCCATTTCGCCCCATCGTGTCTTCTATTGGAACTTACAATTATAACCTGGCCAAATACCTATGCAACCTTTTCTGTTGTCACTCAAAAAAAGATTCGACACTTAATCAAGCGCTATTGTAATGACTTAGATATCAAATTAGTTTTTTCTTCCTTTAAGATCGGCAACTTTTTTGGTGTGAAAGACCCTATCCCCGGCGGGCTTCATTCGCGTGTGGTTTACAAGTTTACCTGTGCGGGCTGTAATGCCTGTTATGTCGGCGAAACCACCCGACATTTTTTCACACGCGTACGTGAGCACTTAGCCGTAGATAAGGCCTCTCATATCTTCAAACATCTTCAAAATTCGGAACGTTGTCGCGCCTTATGTACAATAGATTGTTTTCATATTTTAGATCACGCCACTACCAGCTTTCAACTCAAGATAAAGGAGGCTATCCATATTCAAAAAGAACAACCTTGCCTCAATCAACAATTACACCATGTTAATCTAAAATTATCCTTTTAATTCACGCATTTTCACGTTCTGTTGTTACTATTTGTCTTAATTAGCATTTTCGTCTACTTATTATTCAACTTTGCATGCTTTGTAAACCATTCAACTGAAGATGACAGAAGCTCTGTCGAAACATGTCTTGTAAATTTAAAAAATTAGTCGTTTTTCTTAAAATTCTATAATGACTTCAATTTCCTTGTAACTCTGTTCTACTGGCATGAAAAAACCCTTAAAAACAATTACTTCATGTCAATGTGACATGTTACAAAATTCAACAACTTCAAAAATCACGTTGTTTTTAAGTGTTTAGGACTGGAAGTAACTCCCAAATATGGAATGAAAGGTATTAGAAGCTGCTTCACATTTTGTTTTTGCTTCATTGACGTTTTGAAGTGAATTTGAAGAAATAAAAAAAGCTTGATACAAACCAAAACACCTCATCAACAGGCCTAAAATAATGTCCCAAATGCTGTGCAGTTACCATTATGATTTAACGTAAACTTTTATCGCTTCTTAACTTCCTTAACAATAGAAAATGTTTGCCTCTTTTGTTTTCTGTGACATTTGTTTTCTGCTGCCACTTGGATTTTTGTTATTGTCTGTTTCGTGTTTAATTATCAACGAGCATTCTCCACAGAAACTTGGTCTAATCTGGCCTCATGCCTGATAAGCTAACATTGTAGGTTGTTGACACAGTAAAAGAATTTAGCCCAACGTTTTAAACATGCATATAGTCATACAGCTATTATATTTAAGACTTCAGCCTTCATTAAGCTAATTACTAAAACATCATGGAACAACAAATTTAATTTAATCCAGAACTGCGTAACTTGCTCTTTTACCAATAACATTTACTAGATCTGAATGCATTGCTGCCCTTTGATGCTAGTTTATTATTGTGTGTGATTTTTATTTGCAGGAGTCCAAAAAACATGAACACAGTAGACCGTCTGGGGCAAATGTCTCCTGCTGCACAAAGATTGGCCTCGCAAAGATTAGGAATCAGAACTGGAACTGATAAATCTTTACGAGCAAGTTACACACCATCACCTGTTTATCAAAGGTCAGGAAGCTCTACTCCTGCTCATCTCGATCAATCAACTCCTGCAGCAACACCAAAGGATAGCAGTTCAACACCAGTTCAGAGTGTGTCCCTGACAGATAACCTCCTAAATCTACCAAAGCACTAACATTCAGACTTCTGTCATGTGGCTATGTGTTGTTCCTTGGTTTCCACTGCCCGGAAGATTGAACATGAAATTGGAACATTTAACTTATCTTCATGTCAGCTGTCATAGCTGTGGAATCCTTGTGACCTTGATATTATACTTGAAGAATGTTGGCATTAGTAGCAAGCAAGAGAGTATACTCTCTTGTAGCAAGGTGTTAACTGCAGTACCATGAACTGTTTATAAGCCCCTCCCGTTATAGTCCCATCTACTTGTGAGCAAACAAAATACATCAGGTTATAAGTCAATGATAAATCGTGAAGAAATCTTCATCCATTTTATTGACCCAGCAAAATGTCATTTTTACAAACCATTTGTCATGAATAATGAGCCATAATGGAATTATCGACACTTTGAAAGGGAAATAAAAGGATTCACCTCCTGTAATATATGTAAAAATGTAAAAATGTATGTCCTTCCTTTCTGCCCGGGAGTATTTTGCTCCGAGTTTTACGCCATGATTTCTTATTGAGTTAATTTCTACTTAACAATTATTCTATGAGCGCGCGTTAGATATAGATGAGCGGGTAATTGTGAATAACAGCTCCCCAAACCGACTGTCGGTTTGGGGAGCTGTTTTGGGAAACTGTCGGCCGACAGTCGGGTGAGGGGAGCTCTTCTTCACAATTACCGATGAGCGCCGAGTTGGCTATAACGATCTCATATCCAACAAGCCCGCGTATCGGCTGTACCATTGCCTGTTGACCAATCAAAATGTAGGAATTGCAATATACCATTGCTTGTTTTTAATAATGACGTTTATTCCTGTAGTTAGTTCTCAGTCCTATTCGGTTCTACAGATGGTTCTCACGATGACATTAAGCGATGACGTCATCACTTAAAAACACATCTCAAAACAGTAGCAGCATGCGCCGCAGACGAAACTAAACCCGGGGTTTCATTACGTCTACGATGCAGGCTAAACAGTGGAAGTATTAGAGGTCTTTCATGGTCACTGAGAGTGAGTAAGTAACAAACCGTGAGCGAGTTTTGAACTGGAAACGATTGACCATGATGATGATAACGATAGATGTGTTTAAAGATGTTTGCCACTGAATAGAATATCGCACCAGGAGTCATCAACAAATTACAAAAGATAGAGTATTTAATATTCAAACATTGATAACTTCAATTTGTTATCCATGGATATGATCAGAGGATAATCACACAAGCACTCAATACCGGTAATAAATCACAAAATAAGAGTATTTAATACTCAAATTGAAAACTATAATTACAGCTGACGAGTAGTCTACATTAAATTTCCACCCAAGGTTAGTTTTTCCCATTTCTATTGTTAACTCCCTATAATACTTTTTAAATTCATAAACTTACAGAGGTCATTAAAGTTAATGAGTCAGTAAAGGTAATCTACTGGATCTGGCACAATGCTTGCTATAGAATTCAATGACTGCAGGGGTTTGACTTACGTAAAAGCAACCATCTAACAATCTTCAGTAATTGCTCCTACAAGTTTGTGACTGAACAACGCCACCAAGAGACACTGACTAATTTCAGTGATTTTATTTTAAGAACTCATTATGTACCAATAAACCTAGCTTAAAAATTTTAACTTGTTCATTTAACGTCAGAGACATTTAATGTGTCTGACATTACTAACCATCCATGTCTTTAAAAAATTTACACGCAAATCAAACTACTCTCTGGAATGAGGCAATCACACTATTAAAGGAGCATCTTGAAAAAAATGGCAACTTTTTTCAAATTTGTTGGTTGTAATCGGTCTTAATCTCCGTCAGTCAAAGCCATCCTTGGTTATTTTCGAATTTTTATTATTCCATCGGTGTTTCTATGCTAGAAAACTATTATTCTGAGGTTTCCTTCATTTTCAGAGTAATCAGAAAAATGACTTAACATCATGACATTGCTCCTTTAAATGTAGTCCTTTTTGTCCTTTTTGACATGAAGTGAAAACTGCAATTTTGGACAAAGCTTGCAAACTATCTTTAAATAGTTTATTTAAAATACCACAAGTATTTAGTGTTTCTTCAACATATTTAATTTATTAACTACTTCAATTATACTCCACAAGACAAAACACTATTTTAAGTTAATAATAATGCACTGGTTTATATATCCTACACTATAATACATGTACTTTGTACATTCTACCTACTTACAATACAGTTGATAAAGTCTACATTTCATGCATCTTTATTTGAGAAAAATTAAAAGTAATTAGTGTTCAGGAAACCAGATTGCCTAAACTGTTGTCAACAAGAACCACTTTTTCATGACCTGTTAAAATAAAAGGAAAAAATAAAATCAGATGTGCAAGCTTCATTAATGAGCCATGGCTAACAGAACTAATCAAACTGTAAGGGTAATAAGGAAAATTATGATTACCTCAGCCTTATTAAGGTTGTCCAGATTTAAACCGCTGAATAACTGGCCACTCTAGCAATCCACGAGCAGTGGGTCGCTCTTCAGGGTTGTACTATAAGAAGGGCAAAAGTAAAACAATGTCATACAACTGCTTGCACTCCACTCAATAGATGTCATAGATAACATTGATTTGCATTACCTACACCTAATCTTGCACTATTAGCAGCATAACACCATGTTGATTTTGATGATGGCACCTAGCTAGCTATTTTAGTATGACTTGTAACAGAATGCCCACATGGGGTTAGGGAATTTCCTGTCACGTCACAAAAAACTTCTACATAAGATAACAAAATCTGTAAACTTCTGCAAAGGTAGCTGGATTGTAACAACAGTATGATTATCCCTGTAGATTATCTCTACAATTTTATCAACAAAAGCAACTTTGGCACTTGAATGCAAAAATACCGCATTTTACAAAATGACACTAATAGTGAAACACTTTAGAATTACTGAAAGTTATCTATGAAAAGAAAATACACTAGAACTAGAACAAAATATTGCTAATAATTACACCTTACCCTGACACACTCCTGTACCATTAAGGCCAAATCAGGATTTAATTCCCCTAAACTCTCAATCTGAAAGACATTACAAGGTATGGTTATAACGTACTGTAACTGGACAGCAAAAAGTTTTTTTTTTTTAATTTAATGCAACACGGTTACTAACGTTACAATACAATACTTAAAGAAAAAGAAATTACATAACTTTCAGTACAATGTTCTATTTACAATACGATACTTACATTACTTACAATTACTTACAGGTATTTAATTTATTTAGTACAAATTTTACAAAAGGAGAAAAAAAAGGAGAAAAGGTGTAAACATCAAGTAAGAAGAGGGGAAAAAAGAGGTTGAGGTATTTGCATGGCTTAACCTTTACATGTAAACTAAGAAAAAGTTTTCGTTGGTTCATAATGTGAGAGGAAAAGGGGGAAGTTCTCAATCTTGGGGAAAACGTCGCGCATTTTACATGTCCAGATAAAAAAACGGGCGATTAAAAAAAACGAAGTTTATGTTCTTGTCCTTGTTTGGCTTTAGTCCTAATATCAGACATGGCGATAGGTTAATAGTATTTGGAAGTTCTCCTCGGTTAATTCCCCATTGCTTGAACCCATGCCAAAAAGAGGTGGATACATCGCAAGTCCAGAAAAGGTGGATGAGAGTCTCTTTATCATTTTGGCAGAAAGTGCACTGCTCATTGTCCTTTAGACCTATTTTGGTTAGAAAGCTGTTGGTTGCTAATCTTCTGTGTAATAGCTTAAATTGAAAGACGATTAGTTTTGTGATTTTTGTGCATAGGAAAGGTGTTCGGTAAACTGTCTTCCAAACGATATTTTCGTGGTCTTCCAGCATGCACTCTGCGACCCATTTTATTTGGGTATCCATGGGGCTCTTTTGTTTTTTGCTCACGAGAATCTTGTATGCTATTCTATTTGGCTTTTTTGTCTTTAAAAAGGTGTCAATAATAGTTTCGTATATGGTGCCACTATCGTTGTGGAGGTTTACCTCGTTTCTTTTCATAGGGCTTTAACAGCTGATATCACGCCATGGAAGATAAGAAAATCTGTTTTGACATTATAACGTTCTGTAAAGTCAGAGAAAGATAGAAAACTGTTCTCGTCTTTTATAAGATGGCCCACGGTTTTAACGCCCTTTGAAGACCATGACCCGTAGTGAATGGGTCTATTTCCGACACATATAAGAGAGTTTTGCCATAGATTTTGTGCCTTTAGCTGTTCAATGGATGAAATATTAGCTTCATATTTTATGTCCGTCCAGATTTGGAGTATTTCAGAAGTAAAGGTTTCAGATATTTGATGTATTTCGACAAATCTTCTTTATTGAGGTTACCTCGAAAGATTTCTTCACCACCGAAATTTTTTAATTCCAAATCAAAGAGAAGTTTCCATTTTCCATGGTTTTCTCTGTCTAAATATTTCTTTATCCAGCCTGATTTAAGGGCTTGGTTAAAAATTTTTATATCAATCATTCTCAGCCCTCCATTCTCGTAGTCGCTGATGATTATGTCGCGCTTTACTTTATCTCCCTTGCCATCCCACAAAAAGTTAAAAAATATATTGTTAATTTCTTTTATGGCATTGTGGTTTGTTGGAAGAGGGGACAAAAACGTAAACCAGTTGAGAAGCAATAAGGCTTTTTAGTACTGTAATTTTGCCAATTAAGAATAGACAGCGTAGTTCCCAGCAGCTTAAGCTATTTCTGACTTAAGTTAGTTTTTCGCTATAGTTGGCAGCAAAAAGTTATGAATGGAAAAAACATAATACATTCAAAATTGGTTATGTGTATTGCTTATTCTATGATTCATATTAATGAAATTAATCGCTTCCATATTTTACATCCTTTGCTACCACCATTTGCAAGGAAAGAACTGTTTTGTAACTTCTACAATGCTCAGAAAAAGGGCAAAGTCCTTAGAGTGATGCATAAAAGCATCTATTCAGGGTAATTTATAGACCCACTGCATAAATGGTGCTTAATTTGCATAACAATATAGAAAACCTTACACTCACATTGATGAAAGACATAACATAAGCATGAGGGTAAGGATTTGTAATGTATTGTTACTCAAATTCAATGTCATTTATGCAATCTGTCTATTGTTGAATGATTTGCACTATTCAGCTGAGCACTTGAAATTTGAATCAAAGAATATTGAAACTGCTCTAAATTATGCTCACATACCTTTTCCTGCAATGTCTCTTGAGTTGGAACTCCAACAGTTAGTTCGAGGAAAAAGCATGCCAAGTTGTAAACATCAGCTGGTCTACCATGAGGTTTCTTTTCCAAAACCTGAAACATTCAAAAGAACATTAACTATTGGCCGGTTTGCTGTGCAAAAGTTATAAAAATAACTTATCACAACTCTGTAATTTTACTAAATTATTTTACTCTCCTGCTTTGGAGCTGTTTAAAAATGGCAAGATAACTAAACAGAGATTGACAAGGACAGGCTTGCTACAAATTCTGAAGGCAGCAATAACCACCATCATTAGGTCAAGTATATAGCATTAAAGTCTGTAGAACGAGACTTTATTTAAGAAATAGAAAACATGTTCCATGTTTCTATTGAGAAACACGAGTGCAAGTTTGGGAGAGCGATAAATGCTGTGGGAACAGAGTGTTTCCACAGCTTTTGTGAGTTCTCCCAATTTTTCACGGGTGTTTCTTCAACTCCATAGAAACACTGAAAACATGTTTTCTATTTCTTTAAGAAAGCACAGTGAGGAAAAGTTCATGCTAGTTCTGTGTTTCTATCAAGTTATAGTACAGCTTTCAGCATGCGCTTTCTTACAGGATGTTTTCTAAATACATTTTCACTTTAGACCTGCTTGGGAAAGTAAACCAGTACTCAAAGCCCTGAAAGCCTCCATTTTTCTGAGCCCCCGAGGGTGAAATCAAGTTCAGATGACTTCTCTTACCTCTGGTGAGACAAATCCCTTTGTACCGAGAGGTTTCATTCCTGACTCAGTCAACTCATGTGGGAGTCTCTTTGCAGAGTCAAAGTCAGCAAGTTTCGCTCGTGAACCTTCTGCAGTAAGCAACACATTTTTTGCTGAAAAACAAAATTAAAAAACAATATTAACCTTCCTTCTTGGGTTCTTTTAACTGCAGTATGAACATGATACATTTAACATGCTCAGTGTCAAACATTCTTAATCAGAGGTTTGTAACATGCAAGACCTTTCTGGGGCCATGATCCAACAAGCACCCAGGTTTGGCTTCAAAGAGTTAAGTGTGTGGCTTACATTAAACATGAGCTGCCACTAAATTGCATAGTTCTTTCTACTGAATATGTCCTTTGAAAGCCCCTCACTAAGTTGCTTAAGAACATGGCTATTCAGTGAGATTTTCATTAACAATGTTTTATTTTCCCTTACACTTGATATCTTTGTGAATCACTGGCACTGGCAAGTTGTGCAAGTATTCAACTGCATCATGTATTTGGAGCCAATAAAAAATGGCTTCTTCGACTGTCAGTCGACGTTGCATTGCCTCCATATGGTGATAAAGTGATTGGTCTGTAGAAAGAAGAATAAACAGACATTTACCCCTGGATTACTACCCCAAAACAAACAAGGTACAGATGCTTATTTCCAGCTGTTTTCTCAAGAGCTTCCACCCAAAATCTTGAACATGGAATCTTTGAACATGGGAACTAGCATTCCCATCCATCTTGGGGAAATCATTATACATAATATTTCCTTGCGCATGCACAGAAAGCAAAAAGCGGCATGGCCAAGTGCTTCAGGGCACTGATGTTGTTATCTGGAGGTTATGGGTTCAAGCCCTCCATCTTGCCACTAAGGTGAAATCCTTGGACATGCTTTGTATACACCTGATTGAAGAAACGTTGACCCACAAAAGCCTAAACCATGAACAATATGACCCAATGGTATTCTGGGTAGACAGCATTGGCAAGATTAGTAATATTTCCTTTATTGATAACAAAAATATTTTCTTCCTTTGAGAGCCTCAAGAGCATGATTTGTGCAACCTGTCTTATTAATGTTTGTTCTGTCACAGATGATGATTATTTTTTTCTGGATTCCCAGACCTAGTAAACATTTGGGTAGTATCATTCATAGTTTATGCTTTTTATGGGTCAACAATTCTTCAATCAGGTGTTTAGCTTACTGGTTTGCCTTCTGTGAGTTGGGAGTTTCAACAATGTTTTGTTCATTTAAAATATTTGTTTCCACTGCTTCAGCGGCATGCCTGTAAACTAGCTGTCTCGAGACTAACTGTATGGCCACTACAAACAACATCTTTTAAAAGTTTTTGAACAAGAAAAAGAAAAGAAAACATCCAAAAAAACTCTGATAAAGATAACACTCCTGTATTTAGAATGATTTAATAAACAAACAATAATATTAATTATATTTTAAAAGCGCTTAATCAGAAATCTTTATGAGCAACATACCACACTTTTCCATGAATATATTGGCATGTCCATGACTGCCTTTGAATGTTCCTCCATAGTGAGTTACAATGTGCTTGTGTTCTCCTAAAGCCTTATAAACTTCCACTTCCTCCCTGGGAATAGGATAGTTAGTCTGAAAAAAAAAATAATTATACTGACATAAACATGAATTCTAATTCTTCATACCTCAGTGCTGGGAATCCTAGACACCCAACTCTGAAGAAGTGGGTATTACTAGTGTTGTAGAAACCATTGATGATGATTAGCAATAATTACTGCTGTAAATAGTCCTTTAAATTTGTATTGTTTTACATCATAACAACACCACAAAATTGCCAGGTAGAAGTTCTCTTAAGCTGAATTAAATGAAACTAAGAGAATTAGCAGAAGGAGTTCCATTTCACACTCCCATTTCACAGCCAACTCTTAAGAAACCTTGCTGAATTGGAACCTGGTTAAATTTAAATGATTTGCCAAGAATTATTACTGATTTGACAGGGAGATACAAGTTGTCATTTGTTGCATACAATGATCTTCTTTGACTGTGTTCTTGAAGTTTAAGAAAATCCTTAGCCAGCTGCCATCCCTGAACACCCGTTGACCTCCACTCTCCTTTAGTGTATAACCATGACAAATGCTTTGTGAAAACCAACTTCATTTACTGCGTTGATCAATAATGGACTTCAACTGACTTCAGTGAGCTCAAAACAAATGTTGGCATAATAAACAAATACTGATTGTATCAACTTCTTTTAATATCTTTCATGAAAATTTTGGTGGTACCACAATGTCTCCAAGTTGACAATTTTCTTAAATCTGGTCACTGTTGGTTTGATAATGAAAGATTATTGAAGAAAGAAATAAGTTGCAGATCTATAAAAACTTACTAACCTCCTTCATAGCCATTTTTTTGTTCATGTCTGATTGCATGCAAATGGAATAAATATTTCCATTGGAACCATTACCCAGTTTGTTCCTTCGCATCACATTGTAGTCAATGTGTTCTGCAAAATAGGTCTCAGGCAGCAATGTTGAGTTCTATTAAGAAAAAGAAAATTGTGGTGACAGTGCACAAATACATAGTCCTTGGCCTTCCAAAGGAATAATAAATAACTGAGAAAATTAATGGCAAGGCAGCAAAAGGGATAGTTATCTCTTAGTGTGCCTAATGCATGGTAAAGAGAGGGTTAAATTTCCTCCCAGCCTAAACACTCACCAGCACAATTATTCTGTTTTGCTTGTCTCTGGATATCAGATAGTGATACTGAGCTGTGTGATAACAAATATTAAGCAAATCTATTTAAAATATTACCCGGAATATCACTTTGCCATCAATTTGATTTGTTGTCAGTGGTGTGCAGTAGAGGGTTCTGGGTGGTGTCCAAGCATACTGCTGTGATAGAGGTGGTGACACTTTCCTTATTTTCTGTGGGACTGGCTGTCCAATGTCTGCACTGCAATCATTATTGCTCCTGTGAATAGAATCAGTAGTTAATAGACTGCCTCGGCTGGATGTGGTCAACATGCAACGGTTACATTAACACATTTATTTATTTCTGTTCTAAACAGTTGAAATAAAATTCGAATTGTACAGCTAAATACTAATGAATACCAATGACAAAATTTGCGATGATTTGTCTGTTTAAAAAAAAAAAGAGAAGATCCAGTTATATCGGAGACCCCTACCCACTGACATAGGAGATAACAAAGCAATATGTAAGTTCAATGAGCAAGAAAATGGCAGGGATTATTGCTGATATTTTGGTGCTCATTACAAGGCCATTTTAAAAAAAGCCTTCCAAGTGGAAGGCTCACAATATCAACTGATGTTCATAAATGTATTTGTCATTAAAGATGAAGTCATTGTTCTTTGTGGTGTAAGGTAGGAGAGATGAATGTTTATTTGTTTGTCTCACAATGGAATCGCTTTCAGGCTGAGATATTTATCCCAAAGCCATTCCACTGGAAGGCAAACAGAAACATTTCACCTTTCCTATAAATTTATTTCATTGTTATTCTAAGAATTTAGTGTTCTTGCCATCTGCGTGATGGGCACTTGATTAATGATGTAATGAGAAATAAGATTTTGATTACTCCTGTGAACTAGTGACACAGTCAGTTGACTAAGACAACTACTGACATCTGCTACATAGCTAATGAAATTACCTCAAGCTCTCACAGTCTGGAACACGACATCCTGTCCTGCGACAAACACTTGCATGTTGTTTCACAATGTCTCTCATATTTACACAACGTGCACACCGCTTCCACTCCTTATGAGCTTTCAGGTGATCTACCTCTGCCTTCACCTACAAAGAATTAATTAAACATACCAAGATCAAAATATTGTATGAATATGTAGGTCAGGTCAGGTAATAATGGATTTATCACACTATTTTATGATTGAAAAAGAGCTGTAGAACCTTACCAGTAACAATAAAGCACTCTGATTGATAGATTTAAAAAATATATCACCGAACTTAAAATTTACCATCTTCATTATTTATTACTCAAATGATGCAGCAGTATGCAGGACGCGTGTCACATGTGAACCTAGAAAAATGGCCAAGCTCACCATCCAACAATACCTAGCTGATTCCTAACTTTATAAAATAGGCCTTTTGTTATTAAATAAAAAAAATAAAACTCACATGTTTGCACTTTATGTTATGACACACAAGATTGGAACAGTAACATGCATGCTGAAGATCTTGAGGGAAGAAAATAACATCAATCTGCAAAACAAATTAAAAAAAGCATATTTACATAATTTTATGAATATGGGTGACAGAAACTGACAACACTAAATATTTCACTAGCACTAGCAGATCTGGTATGCCAACTAAGAGTCAGCCGACAATAAGTATTTTAACCACACTTGGTTCCAGTTACAGCCTGACGAAACAATATGCCCCAAATTATATTTCAACCAGGCTAACAGTATATTTACAGAGTTGGACCTAAATAAAAATATGACAACAGCGGAAATAATTTGATATGAAATTGCCCAAGGAATTTGGTACCGCGAGTTCAAACATAACTGGTGATGTAATTGAATGAGAAAGTATTTTTTTATAAAGCAACAAATGTAATAAATGGATCTATGCTGTGTTTCAATTTTAATTGAACCACAGCATCAATTATTAGATTTGTCCTGAATTAACAATATTTGTCAAGCTACCTTTCCATTGGTGCTTAAAGGCTCCTCTTCTCCAGGGCTGTGGCACTGTTCTGCATTATCTACTTTGCTGGGTAAGAACATCTGAAAGCCAGTTGCCTTTGAAACAGGAACATAATCCACCTCCATCTTTTCTTCATCTCCATGACCTTCTTCATCTTTGGCTCTTTTCTTTTTCTTTTTGTCTGTGGCTTTGGCTACATTATTTTGTTGTCCAGGAAGGTGCCACCAAGGAAACTCCTTCTTCTTGTCACCATCGTCACCATCCCCTGCATTTCCTTGCCCACCAGAGCCCCCTGTGCTGCCATTCCCAGCTGGGAAATTACCACTGCTACTTCCAGAGCTACCATTGTACCCACCACTACTGCCACTACTACTGCCTTCGCTGTGAACACCAGAATCTTTTGGTTCATTCCTTACAGGAGAGTTGGCTCTCTTTCTTTTTGACGCTGATGGTTTTATGCTTTGAATTGTGATTGATTCGTCAGCCTCATCAAATGAAGTCAAAGACTGTTTGGCTGCACGGTTGCTTCGTCGTCTGGGCTTTCTTGCCTTTACTGTTTTGAATGTTTTTGCTGTTCTTTTTTGGTGCACAGGAGGAGGATCAGGTTCTGTAATGGACCAGACACTTCTCTTTACCTTTCCAACTGCATGTCTGAAAATACATGATCAAATAGTAGACTGCAAATTTTCACTCTTACGAAACACAGAGTTAGATAACTGCTCAGAGCAAGCAGAAATGAAGTACAGAAAATTGGAATTTGGTTGTTAACACAGACTTACAAGTGGATAACAAACTGTCTTGATAAAATGAAACCAATACATAAATAAACTTAAATGCACCAAATTTAGATCTGCAAACATTTAACTACCCATTTGAACCCTGTGAATCTATTGCACATGGAAAACTATATAAGAAAAAGAAAACTAACCTTCTGAATAAACTTTTGTGCTGTGTTTCTTCTTTATCCAATTTTAAATCTTCAACTTTTACTTCTGCCCAATCATCATTTGACGATATTTCGTCTTTTGTGGGGAACACTTCTTGAACTTCAGAACTGTCAGGTGAAGCAGATGGTGGCTCTACTTGTTGAAGAGTCTCTGGAGCTGTAGTACTTTCTTGTATAGAGTATGGAATTGTCAGAAGATCATGACAGTGTATGTCCTCTTTTGCTTTGTTCTCTGTAAACACAATTAGGAACATATCAACATAGCTCCAGGGCTCAAAATGAAAAAAAGTCCTTAAGTCACCATTTGGCGATAAAGTGGTCAAAAATAGTTGGCAAATGCAAATTTTTGGTTGCCAGATTGTAAAGTCAAATAGGGACTAGTTCAAAGGTGTTTAAAATTATTTCAGGAATTTAATCCAATAAAGCATTGAATAAATAAAAATTCAAAAAGAAAAACAAAACATTACCTTATCACAAGGTTTGAAACAAAAACATTGTATAACATTTGGTGGCCACTAACTTTCAAATGTGAAGGAATCTCAAAGGAATCAACATGGCAGATAGCTGTGCATTACAAGAGACACAATCCATAGGCATACATGATGTAGTCAGCCCTTCTAATGGTGCGAGAATTGTGACATACTACAGTTTGATTGCTTCAAAGAATATAAAAGCTTGGAAGAAAAGTAATTGTCCCTAATGCCTGATCATTGTAGTAATCATTCTGTTTTCCATTTAGCTAATGAAGTTTTTGGCGGTTTTCTTTGCAAATTACACCATCCATAAGATAAATAAGAAAATACTTGAAGTTACAGTCTGTCGACAGATATAACCGACCTTGCACATGTCAAGAAAGTATAGACATTTGACATTTTTCATTGACAAAACAGACGTTCCGCACCAGACGTTTTTATCAGAACTTCCTGTTTAACTAGTTGATCACGTGACGCAACAAGTAAACTGAAGCGAAAGGAAAAAATTCCAATATAATAATTCAGATCATGTGACTGCCACAGCGCAGACTGCAACTCTTTAATCTTGACTAAAAACTAAGAAACTCTGTACACGGAAATTACATATATGCTAAAAAAATGTACTATTTTAATAATATGTACTATTTTAATAATATAAGTCTACACATTCTTGTACATTTACAAAATCGTAGGCAGGCAAAATTAAAACTATTTTCTTCAACACAACGCAGTTTGACGTATAGTATATGAAAGGATTCACCGCATTTGGCTTTATTTTAAAAAAAGGTTTTCAAGCTTAAATAGAAGCGCCACATTAACAGAAAGTAGTTTCTTTCAAGAATTTTGAGCTAAAGTAAAACCACGTCACACCCACGCTGATCCGAAGAGTGCGCGGTTTGTAAACACGACGTGGTATGCATTTTCAAGATCAAAGTAAAAAGTCAAAAACACTTTGGTGTTAAGTTAACTAGCCCCTTACCAGCCTTTACTTGTTTTCCTTCAAGCTCCAGTATCTTTGTTTTCCATGTGTACATGCTTTTGTCTGGTGGGCATGTGTCCAAAGTTTGCCGCCCGAGTTGTTGCCAGCAAACGGACTTATCGTCATTCTCCACAGCTTCTTTCTTCTCTTCAGGTTCCATTGCAATCTTTTGTTTCCCTTTGTCGCGTCTTTCATCTTCGTCCAGGCCAGAACTAACGCCAGGCCAACGTTCAGAGTTTAGAGTGCCGACGACTCTTCCGAGAATAGTAAGCGACGACCGCGAAGTCTTCTTCTTCCACGACGCGAGCGCATGAACATATTCTGTCCTACCAAACACAAAGCTTTCTTCTTCTTCTTCGCTGAAGCTGACAGAGCTGCACCTCGTTATCCTTGATGTTTTTTCCACTTTGAAGGGGCTTTCTTCCAAGTGAACTGGCTTCAAAGACGGCTGAACGATCATCATCGTTTGCGTTGGACATGAACGGTTGGGCGCCATGCTTCGTCTGTTGTGGATGAAGTCGTTTCGAAAGCACAAGCTAGCAACAGATATTTGCCGTCTCTTTTATCTTCAGAGCTCTTATTTGAATTACTTGCAGCTTGCCCCACAAAATAAACGATGAAACAGATGAAAATAGCAGATTTTTCGCTCAACTCTTCATGCACGTTAAACCTTAGCACGGAAAATTAATAAACTTCTGCTTCTTTGGCATCCCATAATATGCAAATTTACTAAATGTAGACATTACGTCATTGTTGTGGAGAGACTTGCCCGCCATCAGATCTTTTTTTCTTGCAGACCAGAGTCACCAGACTAGACCAACAGAAATAAGTTTACGGACACCAATGTTTCTAAAAGACGTAATTAATAAAATTATTGACATGTATTTATACAGAATAATGAAAATTTAATTTGTGCAGTTTCAAAACTTTCAAATTTCTTATTTTTTTTTAATTTTTATTATTTATTTATTTTTTTTATATTTTATGTTGAGACTGAAAACCCACACGCATAGCTGGACGTCATCTTAGGATAGCACAGAAATAATTATGTCTAAATTAAAATATTGACAGCGAATTCTATAACTTGATTACGAGGGCATTCGGTGAACCAATGTTTTCTTCGACGTCTTCTTCGTCCCACTCTTCGTTTTCTGAATTATATTTGCTGACGAAGGATCGATGTTGTAGGTTAAATTGGTTTTCAGATTAATTCTGTTTCCAACCTAAATTAATCTGTTTCGACCTGAAGATAACAATTTATTGGACTTCCATTTAATGAAATCAAGTTATTTTATGTTATTATAAATTAAGTAATGGTAATAGGACTGAGTGGAGTCCAATTCGGTTTGTAATCATACGAGTAATATACAAAATTCTGACGACCGCGTAGCGGGAGTCCGATTTGTTTAATCACGAGTATGATTAAAAGGTTGAAGCAGATCAATCTAGCTTCAAAATTGATTTAAATAACTGAAAAACCATTTTATTACCTACAACATCTACACTTTCGTTTCAGAAGGTGTCTTTGGCACCAAAATTTCTGATAGCCCTCGCACTTTTTTACAGTAACAAGAAAAATTGTAATTTAAAAAAGGAAAGAAAAATTACTGAAAACAGTTTAAAGGAAGGTGATTTTGTATGTTTTCATGACATTGTAGTTAAAATTTAAGAGTTACCTGCGCCAAAAAGTAACATGTTAAACGACGTTATCACGGTATGCAAGCTTATACTAGTAACACTGTAGTAAATCAGGAACGAGAGCATCTGGTAGACGATCGTTGAAGACTGAAGACTAAAGGCATGGCTTCGCTTGACAATGATGCGAGAAAGATTTGGCAACCTGACAATAGAAAACAGCCATAAAGAAAGAACAGAAAAAACATTGTCTTACCTCATATCGCTAACAAATTTGTCATTGCGCAGTAAAAGAAAGAGAAATCAGTTCGGCACCTTTGAAGAATCTGATTTACTAAAGGTTTAACTGCTGCTTATTTTCGTTTTGATTGATACACCGTTTTATAGTTGAAATGTGTTTGGAGAAAAAATCGTCTCACAGCCTGGTTTATTAGAAGCCTAATGACTAAACTCTCCCAGAGGAGAGCTAGGAATTAAGTCAATGACTGAACTACTGAATTGGAGGCAGGATTTGGTTGTACATCTAAAGGTCGGGTTGTAAATAGTATTTTTGTACCGTTGTAAAAATATTGCGTTTTAATACGCAATTTTAAGCGCTGAAAGTTTAAATTTTTCAATTTCAAATGCATCCCCGCGGGAGCATGCCCCTAGACCCCCCTATTCCTAGGTCACCGAAACGGGTAGTGACGTCATAGGATACCGCGAAGGCCTGGGGAAAAGCCGTCGCGCCGTCGCCCCGTCGCCTACCCGTCGCCAAGCTTACGCATCTACGCATCCACGTTTTAGCCCTCTCACTCAAATTATTGCTGCTAGGGCCCTGATCAAAGCCTGGTTTTCTGCACTCCTGATACGCTGCTGCTTTTTGACAAGCCCGAAAGCTCCAATGATCACTGGGACAGTTGTTGTTTTCATTCCCCACATTTTCTCGATTTCAATCTCAAGATCTTTGTAGTTTGTGAGTTTTTCCATTATTATTATTAGGGTTAGGATCATTATTATTATTATTATTATTATTATTATTATTATTATTATTATTATTATTATTATTATTATTATTATTATTATTAAATAAGAACAGATAATAAGCTAGGAAAAGAATCTTGTTTGCTTCAATTCAATAGATATTACTGCATGTGAACTACTGAGCGAAGCCATAAAGTGGGTTCATGTATGACACGCGTCCTGCAACTGCAAGCTCAGCAATGCCAATGGCTTCGCTCTCCACGAGTCTCTCGTAGCTCAGTAGTTAGAGCGCATAACCGGTGTCTGGGAGGTCATGGGTTCGACCCCCGTCGGGAACTCAGTATTTTTCTTTATTTTTTAAGTAGTTGTTAAAAATTTTTGACGGTCATACTTTTGAAAATGTATGTTGCTTAGTATATGAAAAGCCCGGTTCAGTAAAATGCGATTCTTCACCAATATCACTGCTGTTTGCCTTATAGTTTTCATCAGGAGTTTAAATGTTAGAGAATTCTTTGCTTTCCGGTAATTAACTCCTTAGATTTTATGATTTTTAACGATTTTTTTTAACAAATCATGTGAACCGACTAATTTACAAACTTCTAACACATCATTAAAATCGGCAAAATCTTTTGAGATATTTTGAAAAAAAAAAACAGCTTGGTGTTTAATAAATTACTCAATTCCAGTTTAGGTCAATCTCAGTAAGTTCGACTCAATAAGTCTGCTTCTGCTACTGGGCGCTTTCAAGGTGTATAAAGCTATTATTGTTCTTTTTTATCGTAACATTTATAATCCCCTCATTTTCACTTGTTATAATATATTGTTTACGGAGTAAATGTTGACGATAAACAACTGTTTATCGGCGTTCTGTAAAAGAGAAAACAAATAAATAAGAGAGGAGTTTATTTGACACTTCGTTTTCAGATCATTCTTGAATATGAAGTTTATTCAATAAAGGATATTCAAAAGAACTCAATGATAGCACAGGGACTGCCTTGGAATGGAAAGAGGGAGGCTAAGAGATTTAGGGACTGGTCAACATGACAGTATGTTTTAAAAAAAGAAAACGCTTGGGAAGAGTCGACTAGGTGTGCTTGGAGGTATGGCTGGGCGTTTATTTCACTTTCTTCTTCTTCTTTGAGGCTTCGATCAACTCTCTGAAGGGAGAAAAATAAAGACAGCTTTTATTATCTAAGTTCTACAACAGTGGCTTGACTTGTTGGTATTTGGTTTTGTGCACGAGGATAGGAAACTATATAGCACTGATGGGGATGTACCCGGGGATAGGGGGGTATATGGCACTGATAGGGATATCCCGGGGATTGGACTCTATATGGCACTGATGGGAATATACCGGTATCCCTGTGATAGTAGCATGATTATTACTCACGTTCACTCAGATGAACGAAGTCAATAAAGTGTCGAAGGTGAAGGTTAGCAGAAAAAAAAAACATCCGGGTCCTGTAGGAATACCAGGCGGGATTCTCGCGCGTGAACAGATATCCTAATGTTGTGTGCAATTCCATCTGGGAATATCACTGACCAAGCTGTTTTGAAGTACTCGTAATATTTTCTTATTGGATAATAACGATCGGAAGCTGTTTGAGTAGATGAACTACATACTAGTTATGGAACGCTGTTGAGTGGTATACTTAACAATAATTCCACGAGCGCGCGTTGGATATGAGATGGTAGATAGCCAACAAGGTGCGTAGCATTATCCTCCAATATACCAGTCGCCTGAAGGGGTTTATTTACTAAATATACCATTGCCTGTTAAACAATCAAAACTCAGGAATTGCAATATACCATTGCTAGTTTTTAATAATATGGTATACCCACGAGTCACTTGTATTTTCTTGGTATACACACGAACCTTTAGGCGAGTGTGTATACCAAGAAAGTGACAAGTTGGATACTTTATGGTATACCACGAGAAAGTGTTGCATAATTATTTTATACCATGCCATAGAAAATACGCTTACTAAATTTTGTCGGGAAAACGATCACAGCGCACGATGGCAAGGTTGAGTTTAATGCCGTCGAATATACAACGGCTTCCCTGTATTCTGATTGGCTGTATTTTTTGTTGCATGGTATATAAATATAGATACAAGTCAAGTGTTTTTTTACCTCTTTCGTTTAGCCTTTTGTGAGTCGTATTTTGACACTGTTTTAATCGCTGATCGTGATGGAGGAGTCTTGGATAGTTTCTTTCGCGATTTTCTGGAAAAAAATAATGTGTTTTATGTATTTATTTTATTTATTTATTTAACATTTCTTTATACACGGTTAAAAATCATCAGGTAATATACTATTATTTAAAGTTATAATAAAAATTAATACTAATAAACAATCCATGGTAATACTAATTAACAAAATTGAAGTACATGTAGTAAATCTGTTTTCCATGAATGCCGTGTCTAACTTTGCTTTTAAATTGATTATAGGATTTTATCATCCTGAGATTGCAGGGTAGGCTGTTCCAGAGAGTTGCACCACTGTAACTAAAGCTATTTTTCATATAGTTAGTTCGTGGATTCGGTACAACCAGTTTGTTTTCGGAATCCCTTAAAGAATAGCGCATTCCACTACGTTTTAGAAATTTAGACGATAGGTATTCAGGAACCAAGCCATTTAAAGATTTATATACCATTAAGGCTTTCTGAATTTGACGTCAAGATTGGTCACAATGACATAAAATTCTCCTCATTGGTATTCCGTACTATGTCTAGATTCTTCTTAGAATAATCTATTTTCAATTCAAGGGGTTTCCTTTGAGTGGTTTGACAGGTCATTCGTTTCATAACCTACCAGCCTGAATCAATTAAACAAAAGTTACAAATTCACAGGACTACATGACTAGGAAAAATAAACAAAAGTGACACACTACTTCTACAGGGATGTAGAGCAGTTCCTATTTATTTTCGCAGTCCATCGACCGTGAAGCGAAAAAAAAAGCATTTTCTTTTTGCTTCACGCTCGACAGACCGCAAAAATAAATAAGGACTGTTTGTAGTATAGATCAAAATCTAGGCTAGTCCAAATCCTGTATTTGGACTAAGATCTCTCCTGTAGTCATGTCACTCTGGTTCTAGCCCTGTAGAAAACTAGTTCTACAAGTAAAAAGATTGCTATTAAATCTTTCCTATTTTATTTCTGTTGGACAAGCCTTGCACTGATCTGTTTTGGTCGCTTACCTGCCCGGCTTTTTTAACTTAAGCATCCAGTCAGGTATTTCACATCCAGAACTCTTCATAACATTTGCAATACTAAATGACAAAAAGAGATTACTGTCTTTAGTCATTGCATGAACGTAGTAAAAGTTTATGATTATCTAAGTACAACCACCCACATTCAACTTATCACAAACTAAAAGTTTATGACAGTCTCAAGTCCTGTTTTGTACCTTCGTAAATTTGTTGCATCGTCCTCTGTGAAAAATGTTACAGCTTTTCCTGGTCGACCGGCACGGCCTGTTCTACCTGGAAGTAAAACAACATGAAAAATGAAATCTTAGGAAAAATCCCACGTCACACAAGCAAGAAAGGATCTTTCTCTCTTGATCTGCATTTTTATAGGATCTTATAAATCAGTCAGTCGGTCGGTCGGTCGGTCGGCTGATAATCTAAAATCACCGTACCCCTTACAATCATCAATTCATTTTTAATCATGTAATTTCCCTTGCACGCCAGACACGTTCTTTCGTCTGCTGGTATCTGCTGCGCCCTTCGTTCTTCGGTTGGTTGGCTCGTTTCCCAATTCATTCACTGAATGAGTGAGTGATAATTGATTCCTAGACAATTAATTATTCAAAGTGTAACAAATCGATCTTTTAATAAAGAACACAATATTTCATACCTATTCTGTGAATGTAGGCCACAGACGATGTGGGGAAATCATAATTAATTACTAAATTCACTCCTTTGAAGTCAATTCCACGACCCATGAGTTCAGTAGCTATAAGAACCCAGATCTGTTTGAGAAACAGAACAAAAGTGTAAGAATAAAGTTTATCCACTCACAAAAAGCATGGTTCACCCACTAACATGAAAATCTCTGGGGGTGGGGTGGGGGGGGGGGGGGGACTGTTATATAAGAGTGACTTGGACGCTCATTGGACATGTGCAAAAACAATCAAAGATGTACCAAATCTATTTCTTGGGGCGGGGGCAGTTTCAAGTTCGTTGTTACTGTAAAAGGAACTAATGTGTTCCCTAAGAGGTACGTATCATACGTAGATGCAGTAATTGTGAATATGTGAAACACAATATTGATAATATGATAATGACATTGACAACATGATAATTCGATCATTCCTGTTTGTGTCAGTCATATTGGGAGTCTATAAATATAATATGAAATAGAATCTGTCTGAATAAAATCATGTGTATACCTTGCTTGTTCTGAAACACTTAACAACATTATCTCTCTGAAAGGGAATAAAAATAATGTATCTGTTATTGTGTCTTTTAGTAGCAGTGATTTTCCACAACAAATTCATCAGACAAAGCAAACGTGAGCATGTCCAAACCCTTATTTAAACTCTTTGTTGAAATGGAGAACCATATATTGTAGATTTAACGAACATACATTCTTGGTGATTTTCAGTGCTGTTAAAAAACTTAAAGACTTTGAATGTAATGAAAGGGAGGCTGACCAGGATTGGTATTTTCAATGCTTTTTGTGACTACAACAATGCGATCATGGGTGTGACACATAACTTATAAACTGCATGCAAGGGCCTTACTGGGAGGATATCAGCCCCAGATGTTAACAGCATAGATCAGGCGAAGCTACAACCCCAGAGAAAAGTGTTAGGAAGCTTTCCACTTTTGTTTCTCCCCTGCCCCGCCTCTATTCAATGTTGAGCTACAAGCAAGCTTACTCACTCAAGATTGTAAAGTGAGGATCCAACATTGATATGGAGAGTGGGGGGAGGGAGGGGGTGGGGGATCCTAAAACAGTACAGTATTGGTGTTTGCTAAGTTGGTATATTTTTACAACCCTTCCCAACTACTTTTGTCTGTGGTTGTAGACATGTACAGAAAAGACTCGGGACTGGTGTTCTCCAAACTTATGATCCTGAGGAAGCTTGGTTTATAAGAGATTTATCACACAACTTTATGAGTAGAAACTTAACCCTGGTCTAATACTAAAACTATACTTAAACAAACACCCCATTTTGGTTTGTCACTTTTTTTCTCTGTGTACAATCACACAGCTTCATTTTTTTCTTTTAGTAGTGATGTAACAAGTGTAAGTTTCGTAACTAGTGTAATAATATAATTATTAGCATAAGTGTTGTATCCTCAGTTTTGCATGTAATGAAGGACACTGTCATAAGCGTACTGTAATACGTTCAAGTATTGTAATTAGCATATTAAGTAGTCCAATTATTGTAATTACCATAATGCAAGCAGTTCTAGTATTGTAATAAATTAATGTATTAAGTAGTTGTATTGTAAGTTTTTGCATGTGTGCTGCAATAATTAAAAAAAATATTAAAAATTATTTACACAAAATAACGTAACTGAAATTATTTATTACACAAATAATCTGTGTGTTAAATAATGTCAGTTACATATCAAACAGATCTCTACCTGGTCACTTTCAACCCAGACATGTAAATACGCACTGAACAGTTTTGTATAAATATAGCACGGCATGAAGAAAGCACAGGACATGTTACAGACAGCTTACCTGAGCTTGTGTTCTGTCAGAGTGAATAACATCCACGTTAATGCCATCATAAATAAGTTCATGAAACAGTTCTTTAGCTCTTTCCTTGGACTGGACAAATATTAACATTGGAGGCTGGAAACCCTGTTTAAAGGATCAAAGGCTTAATTCTGTTGTGCACCACAACTGCATTTTGTTTTTGTACTTTTGTTTTGTTTACTTTCTTAAAGTAAATTCAGTTGGTTTAGATGCTGCTTTGGAAGGAAGATCTAGATTGCAGTCAAAATTGAGTTTTGCCAATCAAATTGGTAACTTAACTTTTTTCCATTCCTAGTGAGTTATAATGTGAAGTAAAATTAAACTCATCAACAATAGATGAGCTTGGGCGTTGGTGCCTCAAGGTTGGTGGAGCCGGGCAATGCACAGCAGGGGAGGAGGTATCCATGGTAACCCTGAAGCGGCCACCACCCACCTGGGCACCGTCACACTGAAGGACTCAGTGGAATACTTACCAACCTAGCATGAGGCTCATCAACTCACCCAAGGGAGGGTGGGCCGGGCGAAAATTGCCAAGCTTGCGAGCGAATGTGCTAGCGAAATGAGCTTGCGAATGATAGCGAGCAGCGCACTGCGTGTAAAGGTCATGAAACGCCCCTGCACGGGTCCTGGGGCCACCCCGAGCTTTATGCGGCCAGCGGTAGCGGCGTACGGCGTATAGGCGTCACAAAATGCCCCAGCGAACCGCCAAGGTTGCAAGCGAGCTTCCTGCATCCAGAGGTTGCTGGAGGGCATTGCTTCGAGGTTAACTTTGCCTAAATTACATTTAGCCACATTATTTAGCTACCTATGACAATGATATCAACATGTGATCCTTCTTCCATTCAGTGTTAAATAAAACATTTACCTTTTGAACAATATCTCTGACAGCAAGTAGTTTTCCAGCCTCCTGTCCAACAAACAACAGTTCCTGCTCTACAGTCTGGGTGGCAGTGTTTCTGTTTAAAGCAAAAGATCTCTTTCAGCACTTAAAAATACTCACATTTCCCCCAAGTCTTGAATGACATGACTGTCATGACTGTATGATTGGCTTTGCTCCTTGGGCCCTTTTATTTCATTATTTAGTTTCAGACTTACTGGTAAGTTATGCTTATTAATTTAAATGAGAGTTTAAAGAATGCATGACTCCCCTGTGGGAGGAATGGTGACCTTATGAATAGAGTGCTGGACTCCGGATTGTACAGTCCAGCTTTGAGCCCTGGTCAGGGTCATTGCATTGTGTTCTTAGGAAAGACACTTCACTCTTATAGTGCCTCTCTCCACCCAGATGTATAAATGGGTACCAGCAGTGAAATAATGCTGGTAGCCCTGTGATGGACTAGCATCCCATCCAGGGGGAGTAGAAGTACTCCTATTCACTTAATGCTAGGGAAACCTGGATAAGCTCCAGTGGTATGGGGCACTTGGCTTGATGCAGACTTGGCCTTTTATAAATGACTCCCCTGCTTAAAATAAATGCAAGAATACAGTAAGCAGTAAACATTACCTGATTCCAACTGTGACTTTAACAATATTGTCCAAGTGAATCCTGGCCCAGTCATCAATACCATTCGATAGAGTTGCACTAAACAGTGCTCTCTTAACATCTGGTTTGTCACACGCCTGATATATAGTGGCTACCTGTATTCAGAAAAGCAAATCACTGTGTTTACCAATGGAATGAATGGGTGAATGACTGTGGTTTATTAGGAACTTGGAGTAATAAAAAATTGAATGGCTTGGTGAAAAACTCAAAGCTCCTGAATTTTTGCATGTGGTCTTCAATTTTATAGAAAAACACCACCCTTTTTTTCTGCTGGTTTCTGCTTTGTATTTATGAAAACTCACCTGTTCTCTAAACCCATCCTTCCCCTCTTCAAACAATTTATCAGCTTCGTCAAGAATCAGCCACTCTACACTGTAATAAAAACAATCAAAGAAAACTGTTAAATGTGATATTTAACAACAGAGATAGAAAGCTTGCAGTCTAATAATAAGACTGAGGCTCTATCAGCTGATGCAGTTGTAGCTGGCGAGGGACAAAGACAGTTGTCATGCTATCATGCTAGATTCAAACCAAGAGTGAGAAGTATAATGTTGTTTGAATACAACCCAGTGGCTGATACAAATCTGCTTTAGAAATATATGTTTTATTACTGTCATAATGATGATAGGAACTGAAATAATCGATTGGAGGGCCCTGTGTGACTAAAAATTCTTAAACTTATTACTATTAAGAAATGTACAGAAATCAGACAAGAGAGTCAATATTTTCACTCTAATTGGGACTTGAAGAGTTTACAAATTGATCACATTCTTACGCAGTGTACACTCTCATAGACTATAGAAATAACATCAAAAATGTTCAAACCTCAAGTGGAACCACAAGTTGCAGGCATGTGGTTCCACTACTGTTACAAGGTTTTGGACATTTTACGGTATGATTTCAATCTATGACTGTCAAGAGTGAAGGCCAACAAAAAAATATGGTCAATAAAATTATTATTTGTTTTCTTTACAATAAAACAGAAAATTCACCAATTAATTAAAAGAAAACTCATTGTGAAATCGCATACACTTAACAAATCATAAAATTATTTTTTCTGCTTGAAGTTGACAAATTAAATTTTGTCAGAAATTTCACTTGAAATATCCCAGCTGACATTTTGCAACTTGCAATGCCAGTTTCTGTATTTTGGAAATGTGCTTTAGGCTATGATTTTGCAAGTTTTTAAGTTGTGTTGCATTGCATTATATGCTACATCATTTTCACGGTGTATAATCTCACTAGGAGCAAGAAAATACATGTTGGTTGAACATATCAAATTACTGGCAGCCTGAATCTTTCGTCATACCACAACTCGCACAATATTTTCTTACTAGTATCTAATCTAACAAGAATTTACTTGTGAAGCTGAATTCCTGGTGGATCCTGGGACAACAAATGTACCAGCCTGTTGGGTGTGGTCACAAGAATATCTGAAAAAAAAGTTGAAATTATGTGACACATTAAATAACTGAACAGAAGTAATTAGCTTTATGAAAACAGCAAACTAAAAGACACTTCCTAATAGACATTCATCCTCTAAATAGCCATTTTCTAATCTGAGTCAGAGAACACTACAGGTTTAAATACACAGGTAGTAGCAGTTTTGTGCATACTTCAAAACTCATTAATAATTCATAAAGAAAATACAAAAGAAATTAATGTGGAAGACACAGCTAAACTTTACGTCCAATTTTCTAGGCCAAAATAGCCCCAAATCTAAATATTAGTACAAGAATGAGTTGATCTACATCAAATGATTTTGAAGCCATTCAATAAATTCGCAGTTCGTGTTTTATCAAGTCTAAAACACTCAGCTATGCCTCGTGTTTTAAACTTGTAGTTCATTCATTAAACATTACTTCAAACGTCTCCACATAACATCAAAGCCAGTAAACTGTCAACTGAAGAAGTGACATGAATAAAGAAGGACAATAACTTGAGTAACATAATTGCCTTAATAAACTAATAATTATTGTGAGAACAAACATTAAATTTTATATTGGTGATTAGTGTTTCACTGATGTTTCATACAAAAAGTCAACGGCTCAACTTAAGCTTACTAGCTTCCTTACCAAACCTCTGAGATGACTTTGATCCGAAACTGTTGGAGGAAGCCTTGGCCTTAGTTAACAAATGAATCCTGAACATACGACCATTGGACAAGTGGCAAAATTCATGGTAAATCTACAAGTACAGTAAGATAGTGTGTGAAATAACATCCTACAGTAACATTCAGATTTTGTGTGTTACAGTGGAATCTTATGTTTAACCAAACAAACAATCTGTTTTAACCACCTTGTTTTTTACATAAGGCCAGATTTCAATGGCTTATCAGTGACTGGATTATGGCCTTCCTTGTATGTGGGAGGAACTGGGGGTCTTGTGGCCTAATTGTTAGTGTGCTGGACTCTGGATTGAGTGGTCTGGGTTCAAGCCCTCGCTGGGGCCAATGAGTTATGTTCTAAAGCAAGACACTTTACTCTCACAGTGCCTCTCTCCACCTCGGTGTATAAAATGGTACTGGCAAATTTACTACTGGGGTAACCCTGTGATGGACTAGCATCCCATCCAGTGGGGAGAAGAAATACTCCTAGTTGCTTCATGCTACTGAAACCAGGAAAAGCTCTGGTCTGATGGGCCACTAGGTTCGAACACAGACTTCACCACAGCTTGTAACAGGCAAGCAGAGGCACTTGCCTTGGTCAAAATCTTCAGTTGAAATTTTTTTTTTCATGTCCCTGTAAGAGGTTAATTTGATAGAAGTGTTTCTTTTCCTTCTAGACTGAAATTTGACCCCCTAGCTTTGGTGCTCTGCAATTGCCTTGGTTGTTAGAAAATTTGGAAGGAACAGTGGCAAAGAGACAAGCCTTGCCAGGAATCATATATTTTGGTAAGGATGCAGAGTACCTGCCTGACCACTCAGATATATGGATATTGTGAAAATGTATGGGTGCATACCTGTTGTGCTAATTCTCTTGTTGGTGATACAACAACAGCTCTGAAACCTACTTTTCGAGAGGACTACAGATTTAAACAAAATAATGACATGTTGAATGTTAGAATAACAGATAATGCAACATTAACCACAATTTTGAACTCCCTTTTACATCAATGTTCATAGTTTGTTACAAATATTAAGTGTAAGCAGTATGCGGCTGCTTAATAGAGGTTTGACTGCTTAATAAGGGTTTGTCAAAATGTAGCATAATGCATGCTACAAACATCATTTTATTGCCTGGAAATCAAACAATCATCACTTAGCTCAGTGAAAATAGGATCACATCAAGATGATAATAAGCATGTGTTTGAATGTTTTTATCAGTCTTTACTTCCAATATTGGATTTCAGAGCATATTGATAAATAAATTACGGTACATGTACACATTACCTTCAAATGATGAAGGATTGGTAAAATAAAAGCTGCAGTTTTCCCTGAGCCAGTAGGAGCACAGCATAACACTTCTCTTTTCTGTTTATGAAAAACACAGATACCATAAACTATTTTTCATAAATCTGACTATAGTAATTAATTCAGTTATTAATTCAGTAAAATTATTAATAAAGCCATAAAAGCAAAGTTCTAAACACACTTGTTTACTACAAGTAAAGACCAAACTTGTCTGACAAATACTTACATTGATCATAAGAGGTATAGCTTGCATCTGAATTGGAGTCGGACTCTGATAACCCCTCTTGGTTACATTCTCTATCATGTAAGGGGCAAGTTTATATCTGCACACAATATTATAGGCATTAGGGAAGTAATAATAATAATAATAATTTTATAATTATATCATATACATAATAATAATTAGACTAGTTTAATGTTTGTGTGATGGGTGCCAGAGTTTACTATCTGGATATTGTTCAGTAGTACTACATTCTATCATACAAAACATAAGTATGTTTTCTTAATTTTTCAAAGATAAATAAAAAGGTACGCCCTTTTTCAACTCTGAATACAATCAAATGACAGAAATGCGACAAATGATGTGTTGAATCAAATTAGCACAATAGTCAATGATGGCATAACCAATCAAATAAAGTGGAAAGAGCAATGTTTAGTAACAGTACATGCAGTAACGATAATGATGATGATGATGATAAGGAAAAGGATAGCCTCTTCTTCAGTCCTGCTCATGTTCTCTTTTTTATGGTACAACAGTTATACGCATACAGCCACTTCTGTCAATCCACCATCATTATAATCTCTCCAAGAGAAGCTAGTGGCAGTAGACCACTACACATGAATTACCATATTTATTTACCTCTCTTGTAAACCAGAAAAGCTCTCTGCCAGATCAGGAATATCTGAGCCCTTCACATATATATGTTTTTCTCGCCTTGCAATATTCATCTGATGGCAAAAAGTTGGAAATCAGATTTAAGTACACACACGTGTATTATTATATTTTAATGAACTTTGAATAATTTGGGTAAATATAGTCCAAAGTAGATAGTGATATTTATTCAAGACAAAGCGCAGTTCCAGTCAGCAAGTCTACAAGGTGTTCAGGCTTCAGACAGACAGCAAACCTGTCATTCATGCATTTGTTCATTTTGCATTCACACACTGAAACCCTAGGGTGTGATCATTCAACTAAAATCTACTGATCTAACAGTACTTTCATCAAGACATGAAAATGAAATTTGGGATTGTTCCAATCTTGGACTGTGCGGCATTGACTCATGGAATTAAACCCTGCTTCTAAAAGACATCTCCATGGTTTTCTCTAAATATGTTCTTATGACATTATATGTTTTTGATTTCGCACAATAACACATACTTTTTCTTGATGAAGTTCTGTGATCCTTTCAGAAGAAAGCTTCTTATCGCTACCACTGAAATGTTCTGATGTTTGGGCTGCAAAAATTTTAACCTTTGAATCTGACAATGGTATTCTTCCATGAGTATTTTCATCTGTTGGCAAAAATGGATGTTATATTCATTGTCAATTCAAATGCAAAGACTCATGATTAATGTCTCAGGCTGTTTTGAAGCTTTTTCAGTGGGCTAAGGCTAGAGTGGAACACCAGCTAGCACTAGCTCAGCAAAAACACTTCAAGATGGCTTGAGACACTGGTAAGCAATAAAGAATACAACATGGCAACAAGGTAAGCCGATTTTATTCACAGAACGATAAATTTTATACCTTTTGAAACAAAATCATTGAGTTCCCGTACAAACCCTTGTAAATCACATCTTTATAACACAACACCACTCAAAGGCAAGCGTCAACTTTGCATAAGTTTCACGTCATGTGCTTGGGCTGCCTGTGGTAGCAGGTTGAAAAATTGACTTGTGAGTTTGAGTGAGTCTACAATGCACTTTGGGTTAGACTAAATACCATAATTCCAGTTTAAGCCCGAATAGCACTCTGGTTAGCCTAAATTAGCTTAGATTGCTTGCAGTTAACCTTTATATTGGGATTTATTTGACTTTTCAACTTGTAACCTGCAAAACCTTCAGCCCCACCAGGGTGCATTTAGTGTAGGTTACGCCGAAGATCTTCGGTGTGGGTTTTAAAATTTTGCGGCGTACCGGTGTGGAATCAGAGTTTTGGGCTTACAGTGGCGGGAGATGAAGACGACATTTGGCATAACCCTGGCCTACATATTCATTCCTGCTGGTGCTGGAATATCAGTTACTACGTGACTACATGAGGCAAAGTCGTTACCAAAAGTTACCAGAGTCTTCCGGCCTCTCTTTCGCAGCTAAGCGGCGGCAAGAAAGCTAGTAGCAAAGTAGCATTCCTCAGCGAATCAGCGTAGGATTTTGGCCGCTTATCAGGCACTTGGCATGGAATTTTGAAACCCTTGGCATATCTTTGGCGTAGGATTTATGCGGAATGCACCCTGGCAGCCCCATGACCCACTGGGGGCTATAAGGATTATGAAGAATTGGAAGAACCTATAAAAAATACCTGCCACCCTGTTTGTGATATGTACATTAAAATAAAAAAAATTGCTTCACCTTCAGTTGTGTCTCTTTTTCTTTTTCTCTTCTTTCTCCTAATTTCTGAAGTATCTTCTTGTAATTTTCTTCTCTTTGCTTTAACGGTTTTATCAAGAACTAGTAGATGAGCATCTTTTGAAGTCTCTTTGGATTTTTCAGCTTTGATTCGGCTTGGCGAGTCTTCTGTTTCTCCCAAAGTTCCAAAAAAGTCAAGTGCTTGAGCAGCATTCTCAGAGTCTAGGGCACATTCAGTAGAATCCTGTCGACAAATGTTAAAATTTTAACTTGTAAAACGTTGTTTAATGCGTTGCAGACGAGATGAAAATGTATAAACAAACTTACATATATTGTAAAAATTCGGAACATAACCACGTGAGTTTTGTGTCCAATGTTGTTTGTGTCATAAAGCAGCAATCATTTCTTTATCATTTCCATTTAAATCACATACAGTTTTGAAATTAGGTCCTATTTAACTTACCTTTATGTTCTCTGGGCCATTGTGAAATTTTCTCTTATTGAATTTCGCTCCTACACTTAGTCGTCTAAAAAGATCAAAAGTGTCCACCATATTGGAAAAGAATCATTACGGTCAGCGGCATCAACTTGGACAATACATTGCTCATGTATCTTTCACATTGTGTCTACTAAAGGCTTGAACGCATGTTATATGTTCCGGAGATGAGGCGGAACTGGGAAAAGCGCTTTCTTCGGGGGAGGGGGACAGGTTGAAAATTAGTCCTCTGACCGTTGGGTTGCCACGGGACTGTGATAATTTATTCCATTTTCCAAATATGGAATTGATGCCACTAAAAGTTTTGTTTGTGTCTATTAGTCCCTATACACCGGGCTATACAGGCCTAGCCTGCGTGCAGACGTCTACATTTCCTGCACGCAGGCTATACAGGCCGCGTGCATGAGGAAGTTTGAAATAACAGATGATTCAAGATCTGAAATGTGTATTGATGCAATAAAGCTGACAACCTTTGTACTTAGAAACAATTAATTGTGAGAGTAACTTTTCAGAATTTTTGGAAATAACTTTTTATTTTGAGCAACTTCACCTATTGTGCTGGCCAACTCTCCCGGATTATCCGGGAGTATCTCGGATACAGACAAAATCTCAGTCTCTCGTACGAGCCATCAAATCTCCCGGATACGAAGGAAAATGCTTGGGCCGAGTTTCGGGGAACTATTAAAATACTTGACGCATTTTTGTGGATGAATCGTTTGAAATCCATTTTTTACTGTGTTTTGGGCGTCGAGAAGAGGTATCTTGACGCAAAATTGGCAGTCTCCCGGAATTCGATTTTTTAGGTCTTTCTTTCGGATGCAAACGAAGTCACATTTTTTGGCCTTTGCTGTTTGTGATTTGTATTTTGAAGCAGTATTGTTTCTTATCTTTTATTTCTTTTGTTTTACGTCATCTGTATCTTGTACTTGCTGGAGAAAACGATTTTTTTCGGTTGGCATCTTTGCAACTGCTCAGCAATTTACTAACTAGATCTGGATAGGCCTACTGTGGTGGCAGGTGTCGTTCATGCCTTTTTTAACGAAATTCTAGGAATATACACCGCGCTAGAAATCAACATATCAGGCACGTGAAAAATTAAGAGCTCAAGTAACGTTTGGAAAAGCATGTTTATTCAATAGTGGAGTGTTCAACTTCATACATCCTTCAAAACTGAAGTGTTCACACTTCACCAGTTAAAAAACGAAGGTAAATTAACAAGTTATATTAAATTAATCATTATTATTATCATTAAGCCCTGTTTATTCCGTCCTGTTCTAACTTTATCACTGACTTCTTGAGCTACGATCAACATTGCACAAGAAGTAATTCAGTAAACCACCATAAATATTCAATAGCCTTTGTTAGCAAAAGTAGCAAGTTCGTCTCTGCCAGGGAGTCACTGATCACTCAAAGATTCTACAAATGCGAAGGAACCAGCCTCAGCCATTTGAGAAACGCTAAAGCAACCTGCTCGAGGAGACTGCACTTCCCTGGAAAAACAACTGCACCTTGAATCTAACAGGCCTTACTGTGAACAGCTACATTCGCCATGATGTTCAAGATCCATATGAACAAACAAACTGCGGAACAATTGAGACTCTAAGCCTTTAGTGTGAAGTATTTTCTGTCAGCGAAATCCAGCTTATCGCATGCTCTCTAGTCTTTATATTAAGTACAAGGCCAAAAAATAGTGTAAACCTGGTACGTTCTTTCGACAAGAGGAGGCGAAAAATAAGTTTGATTGGTTTTAAATCTTTTAAGTGTTGAAGCATGTTCTCTCGCAATTTAAAACACCGCTTTGTCCAGACTTGTTTATCTCACTCCACATCACGATAGAACTTCTGATAGCTGGAGTACTGCTGACACAAGTTACCTATATACACCCTACACTTTCGTTTGTATAACTGTCACTTCTGCTGTCAAAATGCCACATAGTCCTTTGTATTCAGTTGACTGTACTAACCACTTACAATTGGCACTTTTCGCGACAAGGGCGCCAGCACCCAAGCGCTGTGTCAGCATATCTACTACTTATCCCTTCTAACGAACAGCAGTCAGCTGCCCGTTTGACCATACTTATCTCAAATAAAACTGATTCTGTAGTTGCATATAGTCGGCTAACATTAAAAGTTGTCCTTAATGGTTTCGTTTTGATTCGAACACCGACTTCCCCTGACCAAAACAAACTGTCTTAACAAAATAAATCGTAAATTCGCAATGATGAGAGCGTTGACGTTCCCAACGTTAGTTGCTCACTTAAACTTATTCAAAGCTCACAAAAGCAGAGTACTTTTGCCAGAAAATACCAGTCAAAACACAACAGTTTGTCACAACCAAGTTTCCCCATCTATATTGACGACATATCTCGCCCGTACTAAAATTAAATTTGCAAATAAAACTTATTATAATTCCATAAATTCGCTCAGCTTATCATCTGTAAATATTTATATTATTAAAAAAATTGTTTTTGTTACATTGATCGGTCAAAAATAAATAAGAAATATATAAGTAACATTCTACTTATTTAAATGTTCAAACTTCGTTGCCAATTTTCACTTTAATGGCATCTCCGATTTGTTTGAAATGAAAGAGAATCGTTAAATTAATCAACAATTCACCCATATACGCCAAATCATGTTAAAGATATGCAATCACCACGTAATAAACCCTTGAAATATTTTCTTATTTCGTGTTTCTCCTAACTAAAACAATTCAAAGGAAGCAATCCGTACCTAACGCGAAAACGTAAATCGTTTTTAGTTACAACCTTGAGCATTTTAATAATTCTAACATTTGTAAAAGATCTGACACATAATTTAGCCATTGTTGCTTGTTTCATGAAATCAAGGTTTTTGTTGCCCTATTTTTCTTTTTCTTCTTGATGAAAATCATTTTAAAACTAACGGACTATACTCACTCATGAATAACGCATTACTAAAACCGACAAAATACAGTGGAACCTCCAACGGGACAGCGCTTATTGGCCAAAACTGCTTGGTGGTCAGTCGCAGGGGATGATCGCAGTTATAAGATGCCTTTGTTATAACAATTTGTCTGTGCGTGAGGAATGTGGTCTCTTAATAGAGAAGCTCCACTGTATTACATGCAATTACATACATACATAGCCTAGATGTGTGCATGTGATGCGACTTTAACATAAACTATTGCCTCAATTTCTAAAATATAAAAAGATGAATTAAAACAAACAGCACATTACTTAATAGCCTGCTCCAGGCGTTCGGTTAGTTGGGAAGCAGCGCGAAATTCATGATTAGCGCAAAGAGCGGCGAGTGGAACAAAATGACGAGGAGTTTGGGTCGAAAGAGCGTTTAAATCCACACGCCTCCCATCATTTTTCGCTTGCCGTTTTTATTTCGCGCTGCTCCCCAACTTGACGAACGCAAATTCCAGGCTAATAACTTAGGAACAGATAACAAGAGTAACATATTTACTTGTGATCCACCCACTGTCCGTTATTTCCTCGACTGACTAAAAATACTTCTTACACTTAGCCGCGTCCTCTGTTATCATGACAGGGGCGTTTTTCACACACTCGTACATCTCGTCAAACTCCTCTATGAACTTTTCGGTTAGTTTGCCAGGGTTAGCAAGAACAGCTTTGTCTGACAGCACACTCATGCGCAGTGTACCCGCATAGCTGAACACTGCAATGGACATGCTGGTATCGCTGACCAATGGGGGCCAAGCTATCGCGGTCACCACTTCCTTCCCGCCAATTTCAAACGGCGTCAGGGGCCCTGGTACATTGCTAAGTATCATGGAACAGTGTCGGTTGAGCGAGAACGAAGAGAACCGACCAATGAAATCAGGAAGCCTTCCAACAATTTGCGAGTAGACGAAGCCGAAGATTCGCCAGTCTGAAGAAGACTTCAAGTTGTCCATTCTCCGCTTGGTTTCCAGCAAACGCTTGAGTGGATCAGCCGTGCCAACAGGAAGGTTGTATAGCAGGCCAGTGGAGTGGTTCTCTAACGGTATGTTGTCACGTGAGAGGACTTTTGGAGAACGCGTGTTTACGGTTATGGCGATCTGGATGTCAGCGGGCTTCTCCATTCCCTGGGAACTGAGATATCGGCGCAACGAACCCGCCAAACAGGTTGAGAGAACATCATTCACGGTTGTACCTGAGTAGAAAATACAGTTAATATAAGTTAGTGTACTTACATGACTGTGATACTGATAACCAACATGCGTGCAGGCTCACAAAACCAGAAACACCCTGAAGAAGGAAGGCCGTGCCTTCCGAAATATTGGAAATATATATAGTTCCCAACTGTTCAATCAGCCTTGCTTTTCTTCGTTCACAAAAACAGGCTCACCATCGTTTCACATTTTTTCGTAGCAAAGCCGCGATAGAGAACAAATGAAAGTGCCGGCTAACCATTAATTTATAGAATTCTACCAGTATACTAATCCACATACAACAATCTGATTGGTTAAACTGGCTCCTCGTATACTATCAGCCGTTGGTACACGAGTTCGCTCCAGCTCGGAATGTCTGAAGATTAATTAGACTTTATATTAATGCGGAAGCAATTTACAATCGTTCAATTTGAAGTACTTAAGTGAGTATTCTACTAAAGCAATCAGATTATGTGCTTGAAATTTCTGAGGTGAAATTTGACGAGGCCGCAAACCTCATCAGCTATCACGTGACATTTCAATTAGATATCACCAGGCTTTAGAAGCCTTATATTAAACAGGCAGTTTATTTGCAAGGTTAAATAACTAGAAGCGAAGTGGCAATATGTACATATGTATAGAAGATTGCATACTTTGATAGGTTAAGTGACCTAAAAGAACTCCTTGTTAGGTTATGCCAGAAACCACTTTGATGTTCAATTTATTATAACCGCAGTGCTATAGCTTTTGTGTGACATCATATCATAAAGCAAATTCTGACAATTCAGAGTAACTCCAGCTACCCTCACAAAGGTCAGACATGCAAAATAATTTAATTGATGTTACGTTTGTTTTCATCACCTGTTCGCGTCTTAATTTCCTTGACAAGTTGAAGGTCGATAGTTTTTGTCCAGCTGATGCACTTTTCTCCTGACATCTTCTTAGCAGGGAAAGGGTTGTCAGCAGTGGATAGTGCCACACTAAGGAGAGCTAACGGACCAGTTAGAATCGCTTTCCACACCTACAAAATAAACAGTAGCATAAAATCAGCAAAGGACAATGAAAATGAATCTAACTGAAATCGCTTTGCGTTACCTAACAAGTTTAAATTTAAATTTAAATTTAAGCATATCGTACAGTAGTAAGTGTTATTTTTAATGATAATAGAGAGACTAAGCATGACACTTCTGCCGTCTGTCATTTGTACGCGGAAATGAGTCCCTCCTCTCCCCCCACGAGAGGAGAGGAGAGTACAACTAAAATGTAATAGTAAAGAGTTTTAGAATTTCCATAATCCACAACTTTTACCTGCTTTTGTTTGTCACAGGGGGTGACCACAGGTTTTTTGACACGCAGTAGTTCTGGCTTCTTATCCATGAGCCTGGCAAACAGACCAATCAAAGCGAACGCGTCTCCTAATGCATGATGGATCCTCATACAAATGGCGGTCTGATCCTTGCCTGGCATGTCCAAAGGCACCACTAGGATCTCCCACGGGGAAATATCGTCGTGCATCGGCGAGGAAAACTGCTCACTTAGCATTTTCTGTAACTCTGCTTCGTTGCATGGAGAAGGGCCTTCAAATAGGTAAACGTGCTTGTCAATATTGAAATCCGGTTCGTCTTGCCAAACATAACGCCAGTATGTTTGAACTATGAGTTTGCGCATGCGTGCGTAGCTAGGTTCCTCGTTATTTTGCACCACACGGGCCATGATCAGCTGACGGAGCTCTTTAAGATCTATTGTATCCTCCACTACGAAAAGACCGTTGATAAAGTTACGGTTGTACTCAGTTTCGTGGAGAAACGGGACGTCCCGACTCGCCAAGAGCCTTCCCAGCCTGCAATACGAGATGCAAATCCCTTGGAACCATTTGAACATTCTGAACAGGAACCAGAGTGGGAGCGTCAGCATGGCGACCAACGTCCACACCAACAAAGCAATGAAACACAACACGCCATAAAGAAACGACGGAGCGGACTCCATGCATTTCGAGTAAAGATTCATCTTCGAATGACAAAATGATGTGGTGTTTATGAAGTAGACTGCTCCTTAGGTCTCCAATTCCTGCAAAAGAATGTAACGCATTTAAGACTTGGTTGTACGCTTCAGGAACGACAACTAACTTAATTATCAGTAGAATTTTAACATTCACCGACAAACGCAAGGTACCGGACAGCACCGCGAGGCTTCAATCAAATCATTTTACCTTCAGCACCTTGGGCAAGTTTAAACTAATTGAAAGCAAATCTTGATTCTACAATCTTTGACGAGCGTTGGAACACCAACCCCCATCCCCCCTTCCAATGTTGGATTGCGTAATGTGGCCGAACTCCTTGTGCATTCCGTTTCAGTTTTGAGCAAAAATAGGCAGCAATCGTACGCATTAATTTTTGCATGCTACGCAACATTGAAAAGGGGGGGAGGGAGAGTTACTAAATATTTTGATGTGTCAAGTGAGGAAAAAACAGTAAATGACCAAGATTTTGACACTGATTGTAGAACTTCTTGATTAAGTTACCACAGTGTATTCTATTACCACTATCCATGTCTTTAGCCTGATTGCAATATATCGCTGTTTTTAAGACAATTTTAATATAAAAACAACAACTAGAGAGAATCAGATTCTGAAAAAATGACAACTGGGCGAGCGTTAAATATTCTGATACATAAAGCAACTGGTGAATAAAATTTTACTAATTTTTTGACGGATTTCCGTATAAATGGCAAAGTGACCTTCACCTCCTTAGCCGATATATTGTCTATGATTTGTGACATTAAACGAATATTGCTAATAGCAATGATCAATACAAAGACACTGGTTTTCAGTGTTAAGCCTCGTTCCACTTTCCGCATGTTTTCAAATGAAAAAATAGTTTTGTAAAAGTTCAGGTGTATGGTTTGACGTTTGTCCTTATACAATGCCGGCAACTTACACAACTATACAGTCGGATTTGGTTTCAAGCTCACGCGCAATTATTTCGAAATTATTTTTAAGCAGATTGCAAAATCCATTCGAAGAGACATTAATGGAATATTCCCTTACCACGAGATAAACTCCTAATCGCGATTAAGAGCAAGATGTCCCGCTGTATCAAGAATATTTATGAATTTGTGATGTACGCAGACCAAGTCACGTCGAGTGTACCGGTGAGTCACCGGTAGCATTCGCCGGAGATCAAAGTTCTTTCACATTTAAGTCACGATAGGCGTTTTACTTACTGGTCATAGATTCGATGTCCACTGTATTTAACTCTCCTCCGGGACCTCTCCCTTGTAAGTCGCCTTATTAGACAAAAGTTATTCACTCCAAACCGTCATGTGATTCGCACTTTCCGGGGAGCGAGACACAAGTAAATTTACGCGTAACCTATCCACGTACTCGGCAAGGCTGTGCCAGTGTCAACTTACAGAGAAAAGAGCAAAGTCTTTTCCGACAGGAAATGTTTGTCACTTTCTGTTTTCGGCGACGAGCAAAGGTCAAAAACCGCTAGAACAGAACTGAAGTATTATATCACAAAGATGCTCTTCTTCTGGAAAAGTTTGGTAAGCAAATATTGCCCTGACACAAAACAACTTCAAACAATACTAGCTTGGTATCCGGTACCGCTTTTTTGTAGAGTTTATTTTCGTCATCTCCATCAACTAAGTTTTCTCCAAAGAATTAAGTGAATCCGGGCCAGCCCCTCAAAAACGGCGAATTAAATTTTTCAAATTTATTCGGTGGAATGTTGAGAAAGCAGGGGAATTTTCAAAATCGCTAAATTCAACTGAAGGTTTGGATGGCCAAGGGTCGGCAAACTTGCCGGCCGGGACCACTCAGTCGTATATATTTAGAAGGATAACATATTGTCTTGTAATCTTTAAGTTTGTTAGTGATTTTCCATAAACTTAATTTCTCCATAACTGAAACAATCTTGCTATCCTTCAGAAGTTGCCCTCATGATAAAAGGATCAGCGAGTATAACACAAATAGGTTTATTTGTCAATCTCTTAAGCATTTCACCTTAATAGTGTCAAAGTTAAGCTACCTTTACAGGAAAAAAAACTGTTGTTCAAGCTTTTGTTTCTTCTCTCCATTCCCTTTTTGCCTCTTTTCTCTTTCGGCTTTTAGCAGCAAAACTTCCCGACCTGAAGTGAAGCTGTATGGAGCTACATGGAAGAAATTTTTGTCCCATCTTGTAAGGCATCACAATGGCAATAGTGTCACAGCACACCAAGAGGCCCCAGACATAGGGAGCTAATGTGCTACAGGACACCGAGCGGGTATGAGCCAAGATGAAAACACAAGAGCAACTGGCCGCTTAATAGGAGTTCGTCATAAATTAGCATAACGCCTTTTAGAAAGTTTCGTTATTTCAATACAAAATTGCGTGGAAAGGAATCCCGGAATCACACGAAGACGACAACAAATAAACTTGTGTTTGAATGATTTTCTTAGTCGTTACTGTCTATTTTAGACTCTTGTCTGTCAGTACTCGTTGAAGGCAATAGAAGAACGCTCATCGGGACGGCCAAAAGGTTATTTATACAGAGGCGGATCCAGGGGAGGGGTTGAGCAGCATTTTTTTTTGTTATTTTGTTTGATTCTTCCTAAAAATAAGAAATAATATAAACAAGATAAATTCCAGATTTTATATCATGCCTTCATAACTCTTTTGAAGTCTCAGGAATGCTGCCGAAGGCGTTTTAGTGGGAAAAATCGGAAACATTATTTTTTTGGGGGGGAGGGGCAAGGCTCTGGACCCCTTAAGAGCTCGTGCCAGAGGTACGGGGCCGTACCTCGCCTTCCACACCACTGGCATTAAAGGTTACTACAATATAGTGTATAACCCCCCCCCCCCCCCCCCCCCCCTTTCAGAAATTTCTGGATCCGCCCCTGTTTTAAGGCAGGTGTGCAATATTGTTTTGTTACCTTATGAAGTAAGTCCCAATCATCTATATTCTGGAAAATTACGACAAACGATTTAGGTTATTGTAAAGATCCAAAGTAATCCCTGAGCTAAACATTATTTTCGACCTTGCACAAGTCAAATAAAGCAAGTCTTAACGTCTTTTGAACTCAGACCCAATCAAGTTCACTGGAGTAAAGGGCAAAAGAAACTGTCCAAAGTTACATCTTAGCAAGAAAGAGATTCATCTTTTATACCTGCCAACTCTCAGGCATAAGTCTCATGCCCGTGGATCAAAAAAATTCCATCTCACGCCAGCTCACATATACAGACCATTTCTCACCCCTAGGTGAAAATTTGAGCAATAAGAGCTTTAACTGACACACTTTCTAGTTTACGTAAACTTGAAGCAATGTAAGAATGAAAAAGTACTTGTAGCTGATGGTATTCTGACTCTCCCTGAATTTTACATTTTTAGGAGAAAAGAGTTCTCTTGACAATGTTGTGTTTGTCAAAACACAACCAGGGACTGGGACAAGGAAATCTTTGGAGCATCTTTAGAAATGTTGGGAACATCCTTGGAAATTGATATGGTCGGGTCATCCCCGAAAACCCTGATTACAATGTCTCAGGCCTTTGACTTAGAATAGGTTGGCAGGTATAATTTTTGACAAGAATTTCACTGTCAGTACAGTGCTGTTTAATTATACCACAGGCAGCCCAAGCTTAAGCCATGAGCCAGCTTAGATAGCTGGCATGGTTAAAAAATAAGTGTTTTATTGGGAATAATTATTTCCATGATGATAAAGATGATATGTTCGTTTGTCATGAACATGGGACAAAAATTCTGAGTCCCCGACAGGAATTGAACCCATGACCTCCCTGATACCGGTTGAGAGCTCTAACCACTGAGCTACGAGACTCTCATGGTGAGCGTCTCACATATGAACCAAGAAAAGTGCCCAGCTCACCACGAGTCTCTCGTTGCTTAATGGTTAGAGCACCCAACTGGTTTCTGGGAGGCCACAGATTCAGTTCCCATCGCGACAAATGAACATATCTTTATCATTTACTCACCAAGTTTAAAATTCACCATCTTCATTATTTGTTACTCATATGACACTTTTGACATTGCTGATCAGTATGCAGGATGCGTGTCACATATGCAACAAGAAAAAATGGCCAATCTCACCATGTGCGTCTCATAGCTCCGTGGTTAGAGTGCCCAACTGGTATCTGGGAGGCCAATACAGAGATAGATCTTTCTAGCAATCAGACTGTTGGTTATATGTTTGTGGAAAACTGTAGTGTTGTTGATTTATTTCCTCTCCAAAAATGCAGACTAGACATACTTCTAGTCAACCAAAAATTATTGTAGGGTTCTTGAAAAGAACCTCAATTTCAATGAGTTCATTAAAAATGTGTGACATCCATTAGAGACTAGTACATAGTAATTAAATAAGAAATGTAAGATTAAAATGCAAATTTTGGAATGGAATAAATAAATAAAATGGAAATGCAATGTAATGTCTGTTAAATAGATAAGTCAATTAGAAATGCACCTTCCTTTCTCTAATTTTTCATATTTAGTGATACTTGAAAATGTAAAACTGACTTATACCATTTATAAAAAGTCTTATAGTCTTAAAGTTTTTTTTTCACTTCGTTTGTTTTAATTTTGCTGTACTTTTTGTTCTTACGTTGTCTCAATAAAAAAATTCAGGGACGCCATGGGTAAAATTCCCAACTCCCACTCAATATGCTCAAGCCTGGTTCCCAAATGATAACAGATGATTACAATTACTGAACCATGCAATCACAATGATAGCAGAGTCAGGGGGAAGCGATACCTTCTGGTAGGCAATTATCACTTGCTTTACATGGAATATTATGGGACAGTTTTAATAATTAAACAATAGAGTGTTTCTGTCGAGGAACTATTGGCTGATAGTTGCCCTGTGGAAATTTGATGTTCTTAAAACAAAAGCTAGTTTTAAGAACATCAAATATCCAAGGGGCAACTATATATCTGACAGATAGTTCAGAGACAGAAACACTCTAATGTCTTTATTATTAATATCACTAAATTTCCTTCCACATACCCACTCAAAAATGGGCGTCTTGAATTATTTTTAACTTTTTAGTATGAAAGAATTGAAAGCTGAAATGTAACAAATGAAGCAAAACTGACAAAAAATCCACTAAAAACATATCAATCAAATAGTTATTAAACTATTTTGTCTATAGGCCCACTTGTCTACAAACATTTTCACAAACAAGTACTATCCATCCAGGTAATTTCCCTGGACAGGTGCCATGGACTTACAGTGTCCCTCCATGGATGAACACTATCGTGCCACATGATCAATTTAAACCAATCAGAATTGGAGAACATTTAGTGGTGAACTATAACAAATATTATACATTAACCTTGTAACTGTGCACATTTTGATTGGCTGATGCCTGTCATCTGTTACAGTACAGACACACAGCTGACCTCATTGCGTGAGGTGACTGTCACGCACATGTGATCAGAGTTCATAAGTCAGTCTTATCAGCACAGTTTTTCAAGACTTGTGGCCAAAACAACAAGACAAAGTTCAAATAAATTATAAATTTACATTGAGGAACAATCTGCCAAAAGTTTTTCACCTTTCGAGACATTTAACTTGGCTAAACAAGCTTGAAGTAGACAGTGACTGGGTCAAAAAATTGTCAAATGCTGTAATTGTTTGTCTGATACTTGAGTAGTTTGATGATGTTATTGGAAATCCATGAATGGCAGTTAACAACTAACTTAAAGCTTACAGAGTTGAAGAACTTTTCACTGATGTTTTAATTTTTGTTTGTTATATGTATTAATCGGCTTATACAGTGCTTCATGATTACAGAAAACTTTATCGAGAAATAACAAGTCTAGCTCACTGGCAGCAGCATTGCTTTTAATAACAATTCTGAAGTCTACGGAAGTCTTCTGTTATTGTATAAAGTTATAGATCACAGAAGACGTTAAAAAGTGGTAAGGGCATCGGTGACCCACAAGCAGTTACTTTTTGTTCTCACTACATTTTGACATCATCTGTGATGGCTTGTACTAAAACCCAAAACAATGAAACGAAACCAGTCCAAATGAAATATGCTTGTGGTTGGCTTTTACTGAGGTTTGCTTGCGGCTAGCTTTCACTTTGTTGTTTAGGGCAGTACTCTTTTCATTTTGTTTTGATGGTTTTGCCATTTTCGGGTTTTTGTACATGCCATCTGTGATTTATAACTGAACAGACGCACAGCATTAAAGTGGAATCTAAACATATTTGTAAAATAGAAGACAATCTCAAGCAATTGTAGAGAATAGAACATGGTTCTATTTCCGAAGTGTGCTGCTGTGCGATTGCAAAATTTTTTACTTGCAATAATCAGAGATGGAACGGAAAACAGGCTATAGCTACATACTATACCACTTGAAATAAAAACATATTTCATTCAAGTGCAAAAGCTATCACCAATTGATAAATAGCATAAATTTTTTAAAACCAATCGATCGTCTCATCTCTTAAACTGTTTTCCCTCCTACACTACACACAGACAATGAGAACTATATTGTTAAAACAAAGCGGTAAAATTATAATAACTATCATTATTACAAATTGATTTCGTCATATTTGACAACGTGCAATCAAGCACACAATCGCGAGTTTTCCTTTGACAAGTTCGAATCAAGAGCATTGGTTGAGACTGCCCTCGAACAAAAATTATATACAAGAAAAATCCTGACGGATCCGACATCGAATGACCGCACACAATATTACATAAAAACGTAAAAATACAAACATACAAGCTACGATAAACGTATGTGGTGTACAGAAATCTGACCGAAAAAAAAGTTTAAAAACTTTATTCGATACCCTTCTCTGTTCTTCAACCGCTTTGGCCAATTTTTTGTGTCCGGGTCACGATGTATTGAAAAAGATCGGGAGATTACCTGGGCATAAGACCCAAATTAGAAACGATCTTTGTGACCCCGGTCGATGTTTGTCAGTATCAATAAATATGCAAAATGGACGGCAGAGAATGAAACAATTTTGGGGTTCATTTTCGATTCATCGGTTTCCCAATAACCACGAAGAAGCATATTTATTTGAAGCGATCACTAGAAAGGGTTCTCTATTCATCAGTCGTCTGGCATACAGAAACAACGAATCGACGAAGGAAGAAATATTTGAAGTGGCAAGCTCTCAAAAAGTAGCCGGCGTTTTAACTTTATAAACGATAAGTGATCTTAAATAAACAGACTTACCTTTGTGAAGTTAACGTCTAGTTTCAGAGCTATTACTACCAGTTATGATCTTATGTCTCTATCTTTCGATCCTCCCAGTGTGAAGAAATTGGTAGAAATTGCACGAACAAAATAAAGTTACATTTATCCAGAATAGCCGTGTTGGTTTTGTTGTGATGAAAGAAGTGTCATGTGACTGATAAAGAGGATCATTATCCTGGAGTGGACTTTCTGTCTTGGGATATTTAGTCTAAGGACTGCGCTATTGTGATTTTTCCCCATGTTTTGTAGACTTTTAAGCCCATTTTAAGCCAGGTTGACAACAAAAAGATATGTAAAAAATAAAAGAAAAAATTGTAAGATGTAAGAGGGACTAAGAGCTTATGGTTTATTGTACGGTGGCGCACCAGTGATGTGCCACTGTCTTGACTGCTACCACCGTTTCACGGAAATCGGTCAAAATCTTGTCCGAGTGACCCTGAAATGGTATTTAGGGAGTCAAATGCCTTAAAATTTTTCCAAGGGAGCCAATTTTCCCTTACCCCAATGCAGGCTGGCGCCTTCGGCGTTCGTGTTACCGGAAAACGGTCACCATTTTTCCTGCCCCGCGCCTCGGCCTCCGTCGCCACCCCTGCTCCTCTTGGGAGCAGGGATGAGCACCCCTCCGCGTGAGCACCCCTCCCCATGCTACGCGCGCTATTCGCACGATAAAATAAAAGAGGCCTCTGCGGAGGAGACAAGTAGCTTCCCACCAACATGACCAATTTGTCCCGGTGTCACAACCGATTTGGACACCCCGGAGATTTGGACCCCCGGTCCAAATCCGATAGCTTATATGGACCCGGGACACCCCTTACTTGCTAAGACCTACCCTGCGTAACATGTGGGTTGTTGTCGGTTCTCGTCCTTGCTCCGGGGGTTTTTGTCCTGGTCATTCCCTCCCTCCACAAAAACCAACACTTGCAACTCCAAATTTCAATTCGATCCAGAATAAACGGGCCCGCAACTTCAAATACTACCATGCATGCATGCATAAATAAATAAATAAATAAATAAATAAATAAATAAATAAATAAATAAATAAAGGATCCACCATTAGTTAGTTATAAACGTGTTTAAGGTGGTTCGACTGGGTGTTTTAGGGGCAACACCGCTCAAGTTTGAGAACTAACCAGACTGTCATTAACAATGCCATCGAAAAACTATCACCACAGCTGAATTAGGTAAAGATGAAAATTTGTTATGACCAGTGTTATTTTGGCATCGGAGTTGTCATAGCAACGTAATGACGTCATCACGTTTATCAATTTCGTTCGTATTGCTCGGCACCAGGAGGTTTTTTCGGAAATCGCTCAAGGGAGCATGTACCTCCTATATCTGCCTCAATGTTGGCAAAGTTTGAACAAATTCTGTGAGAGCGTTATCGAAATTTTTGGGGATGAAGTTTCGAGGGTCATAAATACAGTAAAAAACATACTATTGAGATAATAGGGTAATATCTGAAGAACACGACGCGCTTTGGGAATGCAGTTTCATCTCATAGTAGTTTGATGCCATTTAAAATTGTGTATACAAAATTATGGGGATCGCCACGACCGATTGCGAAAAAAACGGATTTGATGAGCGTGCATTCAGGTGCTCTTGTTGCCACTTTTGTAAATAATTTGGTCTACACCTACAAATGTGATAATTATTTGGAAACCGCTCGATGAATTTTTTTAAAAACTTGTCAATCTCGAGTTTTGTCATCAGTTTATATGGCCTGCAAGTTTCAAGGTCATTGAAAACATGTAAGACAATAAAATCGGGGCCCCAATGTACTACTTTTTTCTCCCAGATTTTGTGTTTACAAGTGAGTGTCCTCATTATTCACGGGCATTGTATTCAACTTTCATTTTCACGTGCACAACTCAGCAAAAAATTCATTTGCATTTTATCAGTGAGTTTAGACTTTTTTCCTGATCTGTTGTTCTACACAAAAATAGCTTTTCGTTTCCTGGAGAAAGAGACCCTCGGCATTGCTGTATTACAGTCTAATGGCGTAACAAATATTATTACAGTTTTCAAGTCATATCAGCATGTTTCCCGAACATTTTTAGAAAGCAATTGAGCGTTCTGTTTAATGCAAATGACGTCGTGTTCTTCAGATATTACCCTATTATCTCAATAGTATGTTTTTTACTGTATTTATGACCCTCGAAACTTCATCCCCAAAAATTTCGATAACGCTCTCACAGAATTTGTTCAAACTTTGCCAACATTGAGGCAGGTATAGGAGGTACATGCTCCCTTGAGCGATTTCCGAAAAAACCTCCTGGTGCCGAGCAATACGAACGAAATTGATAAACGTGATGACGTCATTACGTTGCTATAACAACTCCGATGTCAAAATAACACTGGTCATAACAAATTTTCATCTTTACCTAATTCAGGTGTGGTGATAGTTTTTCGATGGCATTGTTAATGACAGTCTGGTTAGTTCTCAAACTTGAGCGGTGTTGCCCCTAAAAAACCCAGTCGAGCCACCTTAATTACAATCAATTCCTGCACAGCTTTGATTTCGATGATTATAGTAATGCATCTGCATCGTGTGACAGTGAACCTCCCGCGTTTCGTTATGAACCTCACGGCCATATAACTGGTAACCTAGCATTGTTAAGAACAGAAAACTTAGACGTCTTCTGGAGAAAGGTCCGAAGTACACAGAGCAAAATACAATCGATTGGAAGCTCAACAAGAAGATCTTAACGATGGCTGTAGATGATTACACTAAGAAATGGAGTAAACGGGATGGTTACCATGAGTCAGCTTTGGAGGAATGGTCGGAAACAGTGAAACTATCATCAGCACATCAGTAATTATAGAATCAACAACTTGCAGCGTCGCAAATTACGCGCTAGTCCTAGAATCTTAGAAAACAGTCATTTTAAGGCATACGTAAAGGAGCTTCACGAAAAGTACGTACCTATTCCTGCGGATAAAGCTGGTAATAACATAATTTTTGTTTGCAAGTAATTCTACATGCAATCTCTAATTGAAGAACTGGCTGGAAGTACCATTAATCCCGCGTATGAAGCTCAGGATGTCACAGCAGACGAGCTTATACAGAGCCATGCCTCTACCTTAGATGACTTATTTAACAGCAAATAACATCAGAAGGACAAAACATTGCCACGATCAGTTATATTGGATTCCTAAGCATCACGAGACACCAAGTAAGGCACGGTTCATTGCAGGCTCATATTCATGTACCACCACTAAACTCTCTAAATTAATAACTGACTGCCTTAAACTAGTTAAAGATCATTGTACTGCTTACTGTAAAACTATTCTGGGAAGAACAGGTGTTAGCAGCATGTGGATCATCAACAACTCATTGGATGTACTTCGCACATTACAAGGAAAACAACTTTCACTAAACAAGATAAGTACATGGGACTTTTCAAGTCTCTATACAAGCTTACCACACGCTAAGCTTAAAGGTCAAATGAACCAAAATTTCGAATTTCTTTTTTTTAGGGCAACTTGTTGGTTAAGAACCAAATAAACATATCCCTAAGTTTCAAAGTAATTGGACTTTGCAAAACAGAGAAATTTCAAGTTGAAAAATGCTTATTTTTGGCCTTCATAATCGTAGAGCGCTCGGGAAAATTGTCGGGAAATTTTCGGAACCGAAAATTGTGATGTCATTATTGGTGTGCTATGAAATTGCGGGAAATTCTAAGTCTTTCAGTGATAAAGCTCACAAGAATGGAACATCATGGTGTTTTGTGCAGCACCAAACTGCTTAAATAATTCTAAGTCGAAAGTAAGCACGCTTAAGTTTCCAGCAAATTCAAAACTCAGGAAACAATGGCTTTTGAAAATGAAAAGAAAAGAATTTAAGCCAGACAAGAACTCTCGCATTTGTGACTGCTTCAGAGAAAATCTGGCGATACGTAGGTTTCTGGGTTCTGATTTCAAGCCGCTTAGACTCCACCTCAAAGAGGATGCTGTGCCGACTATTTTTTTTTTTGTTCGGTAAAGGGATCACGGGGAAGAATACCTTTCTAAGCACAAAGACCCCCCTGTCCGTTCGGCTTTTGCTAAACGAAGGAAGGCAGAAGTAAGCATTTTGCACCTTTCTTATTCTACCTAGAGCTAGATGGAGTATTTGTTATGATTATTAGCACTTTTAGTTTGTTGGATTTGCTGTAATAGATCAAAAACGAGTGCAAGTTTTTCATCAGGGGTTCCAAACACCGAGAAAAAGATGAAAGCACGACCCTGAAGGCATCCTCGGAGACCCAGGAGCAGTTAGTTGGGGCAAAACGAAGTAAACCGGGCAGAAATCGTAGCAGCGAAAGTTTTCTATAAAAGTAAAAGAGCCCCTGGGAAACGAGTCTCTCCAGACCATTTCCAAGCGACTCTGCGAATGCTGGCTCCTGATTGAGCAAAAAAAATCCTTTGTATTATTTTGCCCAATCGGCGAACACCAACTTCAGAATTTCGACGATCTTCATGTCTGCCGCCATTTTGAGGTATTCGTCAGGACGAGGCGTTTCATCAACTTGCCTCACAGATGTATCTAAAACTATCAGAAATAAAGAAAAAGTCAATATCAATGCATTACAGTTCAAATGAAAGAGTTAAAATCGTGTTTATAAACGGAAACTCGACCTGGATTTCAACCATTCCTGGAGATCTAAGAATTTCACTCGATGATTCCACAAGAAATTACAATATTTGACACGCAAACTTTCACCTGATGTAGCATATAAATCAGGTTAAGGTAGTAACGTCGTGCTTTCCAAGTTGATGAAACGCCTCGTCCTGACGAGTACCTCAAAATGGCTGCAAACATGAAGATCATCGAAATTTTGCAAGTTTGCACAGCTATAAATATTTCAATTAGACGATACTGCAAGGTTTCTTTCTGTAGTGACATTGTCTTTTGTATCTACTTTTCGTCTGCCTTGGTTAAATTCAAATAGACCGCCTCACTTTTTCAAAAATGAAGTTTGAATCCGATCCGTTTTCGCGTGTTTCATCAAGGTGTGTAATAGGAGTGTCGTTGATGTCTTGCTGCTGGCTTGATTCGAACTCAATGTTCATGAAAGTCGGTGTGATAGATCAAAAAGACATATTATAACTGGCTGTGGTGTTTGTTTGATACAGACGTTATTCGTTTTTGTTTAATTAATCTTGTTGAAAGTTGTGGTAAATTTAAGCCCTGACATTGGTCGTTATAAGCGCTCGTTCGGGTGAACCGAAAATCCTTAAAGGTCAAATGAACCAAATTTTCGACATTCTTTCTTTTGCGATTTTAAAGCAACCAAACGCTAAAAGAACCCATTATTAAATTAACTTAGGAAGAAATTTTGCTTTCTGAGCCTTAAAGCGTGAACTATAGCAAAAACTACGAAGATTTCCGAAGGCTTCACGACAACGTTTCCAAAATGGCCGCGCACTGGAATGGAAGGAATGGATCGAGCTTTGAATTTTGTGACGTAATAGTTTTGTTTTTGACGGCTTTGCGATCGAGGGGACGATCGTCATTTGAAGAGCGAATAATGTAAAGTTTAATTGAGAGTTTGAGTTAGTCTGAGTAATTCAAGTAATTCTGAAAAGACCTAAGTTCTTTTAAAACATGGTAGTTATATTTTTTACTGCACTGGACTCCAGTTTAAAAGATTAATTATTAAAGCACTGAGTAAAATTGTGAGCATTGAGCGATAGAGGAGGATTTCAAACACTGGATGGCTATGGAACAAATAATTTTGTTATATACCTCGACTGAAATGCAGGTTTTTTTGGATTTGCACGCAATTATACATAATTAGGACGTGTGCGGCTTGCAAACCCGGATCGGTATGAGCGCGAATGTGGATGTGGCCAAAAGCTAAGATTGTATTCACTATTTTCTTTTTCGTACTCGAGAGTCACACAAAACACAAGAATAAATTTCTACAAAAGAATTTAACTTGAATGAAAGGATATTTCTCAATGCAAATTCGAAACCGCAAACCATCACCAGGGACCGCGGAGACCATTTAAAAGTAGTAGGGCTAAAAAGCCCAGCCAAGACAAACAATTTTTAACAATTTTCTGATTTTTGGCCAAGACAACTAGCATAGGGGCCACTGTGTTATCATACATTTGCATACCATCATATATTCAGCCCCAATAAAATAACATAGACGTCTTTACTTGGTATACCATCAAAATTAATACAGTAAGTAATGTTAAATAGAACTACCTAAGCTCTCGTGTGAAAATTTCTCTTGCTATTCTCGTTGCGAGAAACTCTTGTGCGACCTCGGCTGTACAGACACTGTCTGTTGAGGCCCCATTGGTCTCTGTTCTCTGCTTGTGGTCATTCAACATGACTAGGCTGCTATAGGCTGTTGCAGGGTGAAAAGCGGGCAAGCGCGAGCGACGCGAGCGAAGGTAAAGGTGCTGGTCTTTGGAAGGCAGGAAGGCATCTTCTCAAGATCCCCTTCAATTTTCTTTCGCTCGCGCTCGCCTGCTTTTCAAGAGACTTTAATGAATTTTTTAAGTGGGTATTTGCACTTTATCGATAAGCCCCTTTTTAATACAGAAGCTCACCATGGGGCTACAGGATCTCTGGTTTCTACAGGTGGATCTATTAGTTCTACAGGATCTATGGTTTCTAGAGGATCTATGGGTTCTATAGGATCGATGCGTTCAGGCGTACTATAAGGTCTATGGGTTCTACAAGGTCTATGGTTTATACAGGATGTATGGGTTCTACGGGATATATGGTTCTATAGGATCTATAGGTTTTATGGGTTCTATAGGTTTTATAGGTTCTATAAGTTCTATAGGATCTGTAGGTTCTATAGGTTCTATAGGTTTTATAGAGATATCCCCAATTTGGGGACATGCTTATACCTAGTAAAAGAGACACTCGTTGCCATTCATTCATCAACTCGAAAGAGTGGCGCGAAATAAAACGAGTGTGCCAGCAGGTGGAATGATTGGTGATATCAAACACACAAATAATTATCGTAATTTTACACAACCGCAGTTTATAGAATAAAAGATTTTATGAAACATGGCAAAAAAATATTATGTTTACGTACACATGTTTATATCGACAACCATGGTTGCCAGTTTTTAAAATAAGCTACGCAAGGCAGTCGCAAGACTTGGGAGAGTGAAACGTACCAAACTGTTAGAGAATCTTACTAAGATGAACTGAATAAACTGGCTCTCAATTTAATTTTTTCATCATAAAATCACGACTGGCTAAGCCTGGGAATTTGACTGAATATTTATTGTATGTGCATCACGGAGGACATAGACAAGGAACAAGATAAACAAATCCTCCAGCCTCAGAAAGTTGGGACCTCACGAAACCACGACGGCGACTGCAACGAGAACGTCGCCAAACAAAAGGCTTAATGAGCAGTACAATAGCTTAGCACGTGCGTTATCCATCTTGGTACATTTCTGCGTCTTCCTCTGCAAAACAACGACGTGAAATGGCCAAATTTTGCGTAGTCTGAAGAACGTGAAACACGACGACGAATTTTTCTTGTTTTAAGTTTGAATTTAATAATGCGCTTACATATTCAGCTAGAGATTAGTTCTGATAAAAATGACGCACTAAATAAATTAGGATAGTTGCGAAAGTGTTAACTGAAATATAAATTCATCTTTCAGTCGCCGTTATCGTCAGTGTCGCCGTCGCGGCTTCGTAAGGTCCCTAATAAATGGCGACCGAACCTTAGTTTTCTGCTCTAAATTTCGACTGCAATAGAAAGCACAACCATTATTCTTGTTGCTGACCACTTTTGTAAATTCTGTAAGAGCATTTCAGAAATATCCTGTTAAATGTAAATTAGAAGCTTTGATATTGTCTCGAGATGTCTGGGCGCTATTTTTCAAAATTAAATATTTCACAAGCGTTGTCGTTCGCATGGTTCTTTTTATCTTACGAAATTTTCATGATCATCATCATCAAAGACTTTTTAACCAAAAGAGGGTAGTTATTGCTTTCCTTGTCGCAAGATATTGACTGTTAATTGTGGGTAGTCAATCCACTGTGACATATTAAATAATGGATACAAAATGCTCGACTATTATTTTCGAGAAACAAAAGAATACGTCAATCGTTGCTATGGTAACTTTGTTGCTAATAAACCAGGAAAAAATTAAAGATTGGTCGTATGTGATCATTGTGCTGTAATTTGGCAAGATTGGCAAGATCGGCTTCCTAGATCATTTTCGTTTTCGAAACAACTACCTTTGGGCTAAAAAAAATAACTATGCAAATATTATGCATGGGCTTCCTGTAGTTTTTACACCGAGGATGAACCGAATTTTTAACCGAAGCCTCAATTCGTCCAAAGCAGTGATGTGGTGAAAAAAAATACATGAAAGACAGGAAAGTTGAGTGGACTGTGCTAGAGCTTTGAAAGAAATTGCGTAATAAACAAAGCCTGGGGTTGAATTTTATATGCATAACACATTTTGTCCGATCAGCTGGTACCTTATGCTGTTGCGTTTACCGCACGTTGTGGACTAAACCCTTTATAAATGGAACTGAATTGTCCATCGTGTCAACAAGATTTGCGAAACACAAGTACAAAGCGTCAATAAGGAAACTTAGGTCTGGCGCAGTTCATAAAAAGAGCTTCCTGTGTCGACAGCGAACATGATTTAAAGGAGTCGAAAGAGACACGAATGAGAGTTGAAGAGTACCTTTAACGACAAAAACTACGTGCTGATTTCTCCTCACATCCCAGACAACGCCTGTGGCCAGGAACAATCGCCCTAGCTCCGAAAGCTGCAAAAAGAAAAGCCCATGTCGCGACACATTGAGAACTGTCGGAGCTTAACGTGATACAAAGTTGAAAGAAGGTAGGCGTTTTTATATAAATCGCTTTCAGATTCTAGGTCTCTGAGCATACGCATTGTGTTATTCGTGGTAAGACTACTATAGAACAGTATTAAATATACAATATTGAGAGTCAAGTTTTAGTCTCGTTACCATTCATGAAAAAAAAAACTGTATGAATAATAATGAATATGGGGCTACATGAAAAGTGACCACCAACTGTACTTGGCTGACTGTCAACTGGAACAGATGTTTTTTGCTTGAAAACTCTTTAAAGCATCCCTCTATGCACAATAATATATACATCACAGGAAAACAATACAGGCATATTTGCATTATATATTGAGCTTTCTAGTTTGAAAACGTGGGATAATTAATATTTTTTATTCATCATTTTTTATTCATTTTTTATTCATACAGTTATTAAAATGAGGGCTTATCTGGTTAAGCAGATTTTTTTGTACCATAGCAAACAGTAAAAGGGATCAATATTTGTCATCTTACCATGAAACATTTTTGTCTTCAAGACTGCCAGAATTGAAAGAACACGAGTCGTTAATTGTTGTTGACTTTAGATTACGGTGCAGATTATGATATACAAAAACAAACAGAAATAGGGGAGGTTGTTTGAAAAAACAAGTGGTTTAGAAATTTCCCGGAAATTCTTTTCACGAAAAGAAAGCACCTTTTCAAAAATTCGTTTTGGAAATTTCGAAGTTCATTTTATTTTCGAGACATTAGTTTTAAATATTCATAACTGTCATGACTATGTCATGGTGTGCAGAAGTTTTTATTCAGCACGGAATGAGAGAGGTCGAAAAATGCGTTGGTTGGAGCGGACACTCCGCGATGCAAAAGCCTGCATGGGCACCAATTTTAGATTTGTTAGGTTTTTCCCGTACCACGGACGGTGTAATTTGCAGATTTGATAAATTACTTGGCATTCTCTGGATTTGACCGATGGTTTTAATGATTAAGATATAATATTAGCAGAGTAAACAGGGAAAACGAAGTCTGAAGAGTGAACAAAGCCAAAAGACAAAGCCTGGGGGCGAATTTTACATATAGAAAAAGGAAGGCGTTTTTATATAAATCTCTCGTCAGATTTCAGGTCTCTGAACATTCTCATTGTATTATTCTTGGTAAGACTTCTGTAGAACGGTATTTAACATACAATATCGAGTCTCGTTTTAGTCTCGTTACTATTCACGGAAAAAAAACTGTATGCATAATAATGAGTATGGGGCTACATGAAAAGTGACCACCAAAACCATACTTGGCTGACTGTCATCTGGAACAGATGTTTTTTACTTGATAACTCTTTAAAGCATCCCTCACAGTATCCCTCTATGCACAATAATATACATCACAGGAAAACAATACAGCCTCATTTGCATTATATATTGAGCTTTCTAGCTTGAAAACTTGGTGCAATTAATATTTTTATTAATCAGCAAACGACACAACATGTACAGTTATTAAAATGGGGGCTTGTCTGGTCAAGCATTTTTTTTAAACATTTTTTTTATTTGAAACAAAGCAAGCAGTAAAAGAGGATCAAAGTAAGGCTATTATTTGTTACCTTACCATGAAACATTTTTGTCTATAATTAGCTCTTATTAACCGAGCAGGAGGTCTGTATGGGAGAATCTTGACCGAGGTCGTGAGTACAGACCGAACGCAGTGAGGTCTGTACTCATGACCGAGGTCAAGATTCTCCCATACAGACCGACTAAGCTCGGTTAATAAGATGTTTATTATATGGCCTAACTAGAAAACTTTTCAGCTTAAAAATTCGCTTCGGTTCGCCGTACTCGCTGACATTTTGTTAGTGAACGGCGATATCATCGACAGGTATGTTTTCAACTTCTCTAGCCTCTTTAATCGACTGATAGAATATTCTTACGGGTATTTTAGTCGCTTTTAATCGTGTTTAGTGCTTTTAACTTCTGACCATGAAATTACATCGCAAATTCGTTTCTAGCTGGTGTTTTGATTTCGTGCCCGTGAACTGAACGAAAATTTACCAGAGTTTGCTTGTTCTTGTTACCTTCTTTCGCATCAAGCTTTTGGTTCTTCCATTTACTATTTTTTTTAGCAGCCAACAAGTAAACGTTTTTGCATTTTTGTTCGTAAACTTCTCAACGTAACTGCAACCGGTCAAGATGCCGGTCTAGATGGGAAAATCTAGACCGCGGTCAATATTGATTTTAGCCAATCAAATTCGTGAATTTGGTAGTCCTTGTGAGACGGCCGTATAATTCAAATTATAAAACAGAATTTATACAAAACTCATTACAAAAATCTATTGTGGCAATTTATCATTCATATCAAACACCGTGCAGAATAAAATCGGTCTTTAAAACTCAGAAGTGTCACGTTGTTACATTCTATAAATAATTAGTAGAATTCTACTAGTACACCAATGCAAATGCTGCAATGTGATTGGCTGAGCTATTGAACACCATTAGTGTGCAGTTGCCGAAGGTCGTCCACAAAATGCGACGTTTTTATCGTTTTTCCGAAGTTTTGGAAGGAAGTTTAGATGTAAATGGATAAAAAAATTCCCGAGAAGACTAAAAGAAGGACATTAGCGGTTTCTTGATTTTTAAAAGCTGGAAATTATTGAAAAACGGGTGCACGCGCGTAAACAACTGCAAATTTACCAAGGACAATTCAATGCGTGCGACTTTGTTAAAGCGTTTAATAGTTCGATAATGCGTAGAAAAATAATTAGAAACCATTATTTGCGTTTAATTCAGTTAGAATTCTACTAAAACAATTAGATTATTCGCTCTCAATTTCTCGAGCTCATAATCTAATTGTTAATTAGAAGGACGATAATAAGCAAAACTGTTCAATATTTTCGGCCGCCATTTTTGCGATGTAAACGAAAAGATGTAAGATGTAAACGAGTCTAAAACCTAAGAAACGTGCGTGGGTTCTTTGTTGGCTGTTGGTCTTGTCTTTGTGAGCTTCTTTATAAACAAAGAAGGATATCCGTTTGAAACAAGTACTGATGATAAATGTTTCTTTTCTTCAGAGATAACTGATGTTTTTGTTGTGAGGTGTTTTGCTCGGTCGTATAAGCGAAGGCTTGCTTCCATTATGTATCAGGTCTTCAATAACTCTCTACCTGATCAACTTACATCCCTGCTTGGAACACGTTACAACGATAATAATTATAAATTAAGACGTTCTAATGACTTTTCTCTGATACGCTATAATAGTTTACTCGGTAGAAACAGCGTCAGATATCGGGGGCCTATTATATGGAACTCAATTCCAAGAAATATCAGAAACGCTGCCTCCTTACAACTTTTTAAAGCGACTCTTAAACGTGCCTCTAAATCTATAGACCAAATTCAGTTTGAAAAAGAGGCTTGCTTGTTGAATTCCAAGGATCCTGACTTCGTATATTTTTAATTATCTTTTTATATTTCTTTTGTATTAATAGCTATATGTTTAGTTTGTCTATTATTTAATGGCAGGTCCACACCAGCCTTATGGTTGCCCTACTAGACCTGCCTCAACAAAAAGTTATGTATGTATGTATGTATGTACTTGGCAATACCACGTTTCACTGACTGAGAATGGTGTGAATCATATAGGTACTGGTCAGTGTGGGTAGGCTTTCTGTAAACACTGGTGGTCAGAAGACCGTTTGAATCCCTTGAAACTGATGTGTCGAGAAAGGGAATAGTGTTATCTTTCTCAATTTCCACGGTAAAACGAATAGTAGGCTGTTGAGTGTTTAGATGTTGTAAAAAGCCGTCTACATAGTCTTTGTCTAAGATTGTAAAAGTATCATCTACGTATCGCTTCCAGATCTTAGGTTTATAGGTGGCTGATGCTATCGCCCGTTCCTCAAATCTTCCATGTAAAGGTTAGCAATGACAGCGGAGACAGGGCTCCCCATAGCTGCTCCGTCTTTATGTTCGTAAATCGACCTGTTGTGTTGGAAATCCGTGGATCTTAACACAAAGTTTAAAAGGTCGGCAATTTGTGTAGGTGTAAGGTTTGTGCGGTCGGCAAGATCGGGATCATTCTCTAGTCTGCGTAATGTGGCCTTTACGGCACCTTCGATCGGCACGTTCGTAAATAACGATTGTACGTCAAAAGATACCATGACTTCGTTTTTGTCTCGTGTCGTCATGACGTCGTCATGACGTTGTCATGACGACACGAGAATATGCGAGGGGGAGAAGGTGCATTCCAAGGTGCATTCCATGCGCGTTTGCTTTGTGAGACCGCGGAATTTTCCCGCCATGTCAATATTTTTCCCGCCATGTCAAGATTTGCTTTGTGAGGCCGCCGGATTTTGTGCGTGTTGTGAAAGAACAAATAATTTTTGTTTATAAGTAGGAGTTCAAAAATATTGCTGCATTGAAAGTTTTTTGCTTTTCTGCTGGTTCATTGTAATCGTTTGTCGGTTGGGAGTGTTTATTATAAATGGCTTTTTAGTTGAACAGAATTGAACTTTAATTAAGGGAAAATCGCGGCGTAGAATGTAAAGCAGTGAAAGAGATGTATTAAATTTGAGCAGTTTTATTAAGTGAAATTTTTGTACATTTTTTAAATGGAATGGTTGAGACAATTAGGAGAGAGTATTTGATTTATGAACTTGCAGCGAACGCAAATTCTTAGTGGTCCAACAGGCAATATAAATGGAACAGAAATAAGGCCCCTTTTAGCTAGCGACAGTGAATATTCACAAACGAACTGGCTAGTGAAACCCTACCCGGACAGAGGACGCCTGACTCAGGAGCGGAGAAAGTTTAAAATCTAAAGTTCGGTGCGCTACGAAGCCTACGATCTGTAGTGGAACGAGCATTTGGCATGTTGAAAGTTCATTGGAGAACTGCGTTGAAAAAGGTTGGACAAAAAACGAGCATCCTAAGAAAGACTATGATTGCTACGTGAATTTTGCACAACAATTGTATGTATCATTTCAATAACAGAAGATAAACGATTAGATAAAGACAATTATTTGATGCTAAATCTTTAAAAATGTCAACTATGGCGTTTGTTTGTTCCATTTCCCTGCTCTGGGCGTCACGGAACATTTCAGCTGATCGTTCAAATCTTGCGTTGTCCTGTTCCATACTCTTTTCACACATTTCAATAAAAGAACTCTGCATGCCAATCTGGAGTCGTAATTTCTCGCCTTTCTTTACTCAGGATGTTGAAATAGGGGAAGTCTTCTTTAATTTTCTGAATTCCATCTTCCACAGTCGAGCGAGATCGCTGCCTGAACTGCTTGAGTTCACTCGTACTCTAGATTCTGCTGCCGTTTCTTCACCTGCTGTAGCATTCTCTGGCTTTCTGGATACCTTTCTTTATACGAAGAATAGATATCGTTCCACATTTTGATTTTTTTCTTTGTGAAACTCCCCACAGCTTACTGAATTTGGGGGCCCATGCTTCAAGAAGTTCGTGCGTTTCTTTCTCAGTCCTGTCAGCAGACTTAACGCGAGGTTTTTTCGTTTTGTGTTTGCCGTAGCAAGTACTTCGACATCACTTGCAACTGAAGACTGAGGCGATGGCATGCTTCTTGCCAGTAGAATTGGTGATCATCGAGAAATGTTTATCAGTACGCCGAGATAAAATCATTTTAAGTCAGCTGCGTTAGGGGGCTAAAAAAAGCTTGTTTGACTTATCTTACAAACATCTCAAAAGTTAAAGGGCAACTCTTGGCTAGAAAACTATATTTCAGTAAAAGCTTCCGAATGTTTCCAAAATTACACAGGAAGCAAAAAAATTGAATTCAGAAGCTTTTTTACCGGTTAATTTTAACGTAAAACTTCGTATTTTACGTGACATTTCGCCATGGATGCTTCGATTATGATCACGAGATGTGATACGTCACAGGTGTGGAACCGCAACAAGTCACGAACATGGCTGACTCAAATTCTTGCAGTGAGAACTCAACTTCTGCTAGCGACTCCACTGATTTTTAGAGAGCTATAGGAGGGGATATGTCAGGGGATAATTAAGAACCTTCTATGGTATTTCAACCCTGGCGTTTTGAGCCTCCAGGGAAAAAACAGCGAGACAGAGAAAGGGAGTAAAATACCGAACCTCCTCACCGCGGACTGGGTCGAGGCATGCTGAGCGGATAGTTGTGTTCGTGAAGCTCTCCGTATTTAAATGTTTTTACTAATGCTTTATGGCTGACGAGACTTCAAATCTTAAGCGAAAAGAGCGTGGAAGTGATTCAAGCATCTCTGATAACGAGCTCAGGTCTCCAGAAGAAAAAAGATCAAGAGACAAGCCTTTGAAAGCTGACTTGGCGTCTTCTTCGGGTGACATAATTTCCAAACACGTGGAAATGACTCACGTCGATCTTGGTAAAAAAATTGACCTTATTCTTTCAAGTCTCGAGGCCGTGAACTTGAAACTGGAGTCAATAGGTGCAGTAGTCAAAAGCCTAGAAGAGAATCTTAACAAGGTACAAAGTAGAGTTGAAACGCTCGAGCAACACCAAAAGAAGTCGAAGGTCGCCATTAATGAAATGCAGGATGGTCTTCAAGCTTTGAATACCATTGTCGAAGAAAGTAAGACCGCCGGTGATGGCGTGAAGAAATACTGCGATGACAAATATAAGGAGTTGCAGGACAAATTATTATACGCAGAGGTTTACCAACGGCGCGAAAATCTTCGCTTTTACGGTATTAAAGAATTGCCTGAGGGAAAGGAAGATGCCCGCTCTACTCTTCGAGGATTCTTTGAGCAGGTGCTCTGTATTCAGCCAGACGAAATTCAACAAATTGAGTTCCAACGGGTGCATAGAGTGGGGAAAACAAACGAAGATGGAAGGTCACGACCGATAATAGCGAGGTTTTTGCGATATCAAGATCGAGAATTCATCTTCTCCAAGACGAGTCTTTTGAAAGATTCCGAGTTTCGCATATCAGCGGATTTGCCGAAGGAGATCGTTAAAAGGCGCGGGGATCAGTCGAAGAAGTTGTTAGAGGCGAGAAAATCCGGTAAGCTTGCATATTTCAGCCGTGCAGAGCCCGATAAGCTTTACATTGACGGAGTTTTGGTGCCATTATAAACTGGTTGGGGTAGCCTTCGTAGTCTTAGATGTTTTTCAATAGTCATTTAAAATTAATAGAAAGAATTTCAAGTTGAAAGTTGAAATGGTGCTTAGTGGAACTTTTTGACTATATGAATTTATAAGGTTTACTGCTACAGGGAAGGTAACATCTATCTTTTCACTTTATAAATAGGCCGTGAAGTATGTAGCGTTTTGGTTGGAGAGCTGACACGTAACACGATAGGGATAGTTGTTTTCTTTCTTGAGTAAGTCCGTTCGGTGTTTCAGTTACTTTTCTCGATTCGATCCACAGCAGCAAAGCAGTATTTTCTGGCTGCTGTTGAATATGTTTTCCAGTTTTCAGTGTTTTGTTTTGCATGTTGTTGTCTTTTTTCGTGATGTAATTAACTGCATAAAACGTTGGTTTAACATAAGGTCAAATGCAAATTTAAGGTTATTCTCACTTAAAGCTGGCTATACAGCCAATGAATTTATTTGTTTAAATGGGTGGTTTTTGAATGGATTATCATTTAAATATGGCTCCTAAAAATATTAACTTTAAGTTATTGTCTTTAAATGCTCGGGGGATTCGGTCTTTTGAGAAACGGAAGGCATTGTTTGGGTGGTTAATGAAAAATAATGCGGATATTTGTTTTTTGCAAGAATCGTATAGCACTCCTGAGGTGGAAAATATTTGGAAATCTCAATGGAAAGGCGAAATGTTTTTCTCTCATGGTACGGTTCATAGTAAGGGCGTCCTCATTCTTATTAAAAATAACTTGGAATTCGAACTGAAATCCTCAAAGATTGACAAAGATGGGCATTTTATCTTTATAGAAGCAAAGGTTCAAGATTATCCCTTTCTTTTTGTCAACCTGTATGCCCCAAACAAAACAAACGAGCAATTAACCTTTTTTGAAGAAATTGGAGAAGAACTGGACAATTTTTGTTTAGAGGACGACTGTAATATTGTAATTGGTGGGGATTTTAACGCAATTTTTGACCCCGATTTGGATGGTAATGGCGGAAATCCAAAACGAAAAGAATCAGTTAAGACAATAGAAAACATATGTATTATCAATGATTTAGTTGATATATGGAGGATTAGAAACCCAAAGGAAAAACGTTTTACTTGGCGTCAGAAGACTCCCGTAATTCAGAGGAGGCTGGACTACTGGCTAGTAAGTAGTGGTATGCAGGAGGATATTGAAAATGTTGATGTCATTCCATCGCTTAAATCCGACCATTCCGCAATTGTGCTATCTTTGAATGGAACTGAAAATGGACCCCGAGGTCCTTCTTATTGGAAGCTTAATTCTAGCTTATTGGATGATAAGGAATACGTGTCCTTGATTAATACGAAATACCCATTATGGAACGATGAATTTAAAGAAGTCAAAGATCTAAGGCTCTTTTGGGATCTGATGAAGTACAAGATTCGCCAAGAAAGTATGTTTTATAGTAAGATGAAGGCTAAAGAGCGAAGGTCAAAAATGGCAACTTTAGAGGCAAGACTTAACGACTGCCAAAAAATGTGTGATCAAGATCCCTCGCCAGAAAATATGAATATGTTTGAAGTTATAAAAACAGAGTATGAGCTCCAGAATGACTACATCACCCAGGGGGCAATAATACGAACTCGAGCCACCTGGTACGAACAAGGTGAAAAAAGCAGTAAATATTTCTTAAATTTAGAAAATTCCAGAGGTAAAAAAAGTTCAATTCGGAAATTATTCAAAGATGACGAATCCTTAACTTCAGACCCTCAAGTGATTATGAAAGAACTTCGTTCCTTTTATTCTGATCTTTATCAAAATAGATCCAATGAAAACAGTAATGCCTTGACAGATTCACTTCTGAGTAATGTACATATCCCTAAATTGACTGTGGAACAAAGGAACAGATGTGAAGAAAAATTAACGGTAGGCGAATGCTTTAATACTTTAAAAACTTTTCAAAAGAACAAAACCCCAGGGAATGATGGTCTCACGGTAGAATTTTATTTAGTGTTTTGGCCGCTTTTGGGCAAACACCTGGTTTATTGTTATAATTATGCACATGAACATGGCGAGCTTTCCAATTCGCAAAAACAAGCTGTAATTACTTTGTTGGAAAAGAAGGGCAAGGATAAAAGGTTGATAAAAAATTGGCGTCCCATTTCACTTATCAATGTTGACATTAAAATCGCTTCCAAAACGTTAGCCAAACGACTGGAACCAATCTTACCTGGGTTAATACATTACAATCAAAATGCGTACGTGAAAGGACAGTCGATTTTTGAAGCGGTCAGAACCATTGAGGATATTTTGGAATACACCAAATGTAAGAAAATGTCGGGCATTCTTGTTGCTATTGATTTCGAGAAAGCATTTGACTCTCTTGATCATTCTTATCTTTTAAAAGTTTTGCACGCATTTAATTTTGGGCCATCTTTTATCCAATGGATCCGTACTTTTTACTCAAATATATCAAGTTGCATCATTAATAATGGCTTTTCATCAGATTATTTCGCAGTTGGTCGTGGGGTGCGGCAAGGCGACCCATTATCACCTCTTCTCTTCATATTAGGATTGGAAATTCTTGCATGTAGTATTCGACAAAATGAAAAAATTCAGGGTATTCAAATTGATAATTTAGAGGTTAAATTGTCCCTTTTCGCGGACGACCTGACTTGCTTTCTCCGAAATAGATCCTCCTATGATTGCTTACGAGATTGTCTTAGTGCTTTCTCGAAATGTTCTGGTCTCCAAGTTAATGAGGAGAAGACTGAATTTTTCAGTATTGGTACAAGAAAATTAGAGCGTGAAATGTACCCTCATGAATTTAAAACTTCTATCAAAATTCTTGGTGTGCACTTTGACTACAATAACGTGTCGAGGAATAAATCCAACTTTGACTCTGCCCTTAAATCAATTAAAAAAGTATTAAATATGTGGAAATGGAGAGGTCTGACGCTCATCGGCAGAATACAAATTGTTAAGTCTTTCGCCATACCCAAAATTATGTCCAAGGCAGGTCTAATTTCATTGTCAAGTGAATTTATTAAAGAAATTAATAAAGAACTTTATTCCTTTATCTGGAAGGGCAAAGATAAAATCAAACGCTCAGCCTTAATTAATGACATAGAGGACGGAGGTTTGAAAATGCTGGATCTTGAATCTATGATCTTTGCTCAACGAATCATTTGTCTGAAGAAATACATTGAGAAGTATGAAAGTCCTTGGAAGTATGTTCTGGATTTTTATCTCAAGAAAGTTGGCGGGAAATTTTTATTACATTGTAATTTTGATTGTCGGAAATTATCCATTTCACTTCCCGTCTTTTATAAGGAGTGCTTGCAAGCCTGGTCTTCTAGGACTAATTGTGATTCGACAACCTATAAAGGGATAATGAACCAAATTATCTGGAACAATAAGTATATTTTGAGTGAGGGAAAATCTATTTTTCAACCGATTTTCTATAAGCAAGGAGTTCTTAAAGTTGGCGATCTTGTTTCAAAGGAAGGTATTTTTCTTAAAAGTGACAAAATTCTCAGTTCCTCTTTATCTCCTGGTTACCTGTTTTCCCTAATGGGGGTTATTGATGCTATCCCAAATGAATGGCGTTCTATAATTAAAACAAACCCTTATTGTGCCCCTTCTACGTTGGATCAAACTTGTTTTGTATTAACAATTGCTGGTAAAACGATTGACCTTGCTAATGTCACATCCAAATTGGTTTATAGGGAATTTCGTTCTGTTAAGGTATCAGCCACGGTTAAAAAAGTTCCATTTTCGAAGTTTGAGATTTTGTACTGTTGTGATAAAGCTCTTCAAGAGCGTTCTTTTAAAAAAAATTCCACAAAAAAGTTTTAATTCTGCGCGGAGTTATTGAGCGTAAAAGTTTTAACTGGGTCAATTATGTTAATTGGCCGTTGACAAGTCTTGTCATACTGGATAACTTGTCTGTCAACGCGTCACGAAACAAGTCACATGATCTCTCAGCTCCACTGTATCACGCAAGAAATTTGCGAGTTCGCCGCGTCTGTTTCAGTTCGGTAAAGAAGAAAAAAAGGTCCTGTTCGTTCTCTTCTACCATGCCAAGGCGTAAAAAAGCGAAAAAAAAGACGCGTTCAGCGCAGATTGGGCTGAAATATTAGCACAAAGTGACAAAGGGTCGCGCTCGTACTACAATATAAAAGATGAATTGTTGAAGCAGTCGAGCGGCCAGTCGTCAGCACGGAGTCGGTTTTCGCTCCTAAAAGTGCGAGCCGTTCAAAGATTCATGTGGAAGAACGGGATAATGATGAAGCGGGCGAGACATGACGGAAGCTCAGTGGCCATTCCATAATAGCTTGAGAAAGGCTACAAGAAAAGTTCGACGAAGCGGTGACTTGTTGATAATTATTTTTGCCAAGGAAATGTCGAACTCCTTGAAAATGTCGGCAATAAAAATGGCATTGGTTCAACTTGGATGCGCCATTACTGTATACATGGCGCCTTGCTTACAATCGACCCAGCTTGTCTCATTTCGGCCAGCATGGCATCTTTTGTGTCGACTAACTGTTGTTCACTTTCCATTTTGTTTTCGTTGACTCCATTCGTAGTTTGTTCCCAGGTCTGTTTCCCTTTGAAAGACTTCCTTTTTGCTTTAGGCATATTTAACAACCTAGCTCGCAGCATGTCAAGAAAATTTTATTAGCAACTTGTGGTATTAATAGTAGTTACGGAAATGCGGCTCCTTGTGCGGAGTCAGAATTTTGAATTTATTTACCTGTGTCAATGTGATCTGTGACCGAACGAAGAAAACTGAGAAAAGAGCATTTCGCGCAACGCGTAAACTTAAAATCGCGCCTGCTGTATGTTACCTGTCATGTAACTATTGTTATAGTAAGATGATCTCTTTCTGGTATTCATCAACTTTGACGCTTAGGCGTCGTAATCCCTTTACGGGTAGGACGCCGCCGAAAATACGTTTTGCTATTTTTCTCGGAAAGAAGATTTCGATAAATTGAGCGTACGTTTTTAGCTCCAAGTCGGCAGCCCCTCGACCGATTTGGCTGAAATTTGGCCAGCTGCTAGTCAGATAGTTTTCCTCCAAAACCGTGTCTGCGATTTTTGTTTTCTGTTTTCGTTTTTGAGTAATCTCTATTTGTCCACAGAAAGTGCTGGTGATTTGTCTTCCATAACTTTATCTGCTCATTAAAAAAGAACAAACCCACTTGTCAAAAATCTGAGACACGGTTTTTTAGTGGAACTTGTTGAGAGGCAAATGCGGTGTTAATTGTTTTCAGTTTTCCGCTTGTTTTCGGCGGACCTGGAGCTTGATTTGCACAGACACATACTTTTGCAAAAAAGTCTCGCTATCGCATTTTTTTTAGGTTTTTGTTAACTTTGAAGGAAAAATCCATAATCTGGAACTATTAAGCTTTCAGAAAATGTATGGTTTGTAGGGGTTTGTATTTAAAACAAAAGCGCTAAAGTGATCGGCGCGCGGACGGTCCTGAAGGGTGGCTGATACCTTAAGCAAACTACAGCCTCGGCTAAAGCTAAAATTTTGAGTAAATACCCGGATCTTTCTATAGACTGGAAAAGGTTATATTCGTTAGCTTTTGAAACTACTTTGGATACAAAACTCAGAGAATTTCAATATAAATTATTAAACCTCATTGTTTTCACCAATAAGAAACTTTACCAGTTCAAAATGGTGGAATCCCCATTATGTGTTTTCTGTAATGAAGAAGAGGAATCCCTGGAGCATTTATTGTATTTTTGTAAGTCATCAACATTCTTTTGGAAAGAACTCTTATCTTGGCTCGTGGATGAAGTAAATATTTTGCTTAATGTCTCTCATTTGGACATTCTTTTTAGAAAATTTGACCTTGACAAAGATTTTCTTTTGGTTAATCATATTATTTTGCTGGCTAAATAGTTTATCTACAAGTGTAAATTCTCCAAGGCCAGTCCATCACTCACAGTCTTCAAAGCTAAGTTAAAAGCAACTTATAAATTGGAATTATATATAGCAAAAAAGAACGGAATTCTAATTAATCATTACAATAAGTGGGATCACCTTCTCTCTTGGCTTTCTTGATAACTTCTATATAACCAATATATGGTTAATGATAATTAAGTAGGCCTAACTTTGTACTTTCTGTTTCTGAATTTTCGACCTTAGATAAAAAGTTTTTCTCTTTTTATGCGGTTTATTATTTAATATTAGTAGTGTAGCTGTTTTTTTTTTGTAGGTAGTGTGGCATTTGTATTTGTATCGTAATTTAGAGTAAGGAACTGTAATGAATTGTAAAATAGTGTACCTGTATTAGTTTTGTACGTAGTGTGTAAAAATTTCAATAAAAAAAAATGTTTAAAAAAAAAAAAAAAAAAAAAAAAAACCTCCTCACCGCCGACGGCGACGAATGGTGAGTGAATTGAAGTCCTAAATGTACAGTTTCTTTCTCTATTACCTCGGCCAGTTGTTTGTGAGCTAAGTCAAACCTGAAAAGCCTTGTTATTATTTGCATGTACGCGAGAAGCTTAATTAAACATGCTTTTATACAACCAAACTGTTTGCTGCATTTTGTTGTTTATATTCGGTCTTCAAATATTTTTGCTCATGTTTATCACAATAGGTTTTGACCTTTTGAGCTTCAGCCTAATGTACACTATCTATCTTGTGCGTTTGAAAGCTTGCAAATACAGAAACGCAAGTTAAATTCTTTGTCTCTTTTGTGTTACCAATTTTTCTAAATTCTGCTCGAAAACGAAGAATTCTGCCGGAGAAATGCCAGCTACCGAAACTGGACTATCCGAAATTCTGCGGCAGATTTTATCTAGAACATACACAGGCTTGCAGTTAAATGTGGACAAAACTCTGCTGGGTCTCTTCACTTCTTTTGTTGGGAGAAAGGAGTTTGCGCTTTCTGTAGTTGAAACAACTTGCCTCGAGGAAACTTTGTTCAAGGTTGTTCGTGCTTGTATGCGTAAAACTGTACTGAGAATGATTTTGTAAACTGATTACTGCCACCGGGACTATTACACGACCCCTGCGTGATTTTATATTTATCGGTATAATTAAGTTGTCATGTTTTTATTTTGCAATTTCTTATCTTTTTGCGAAAAGTACCCCCACGAAAATCGAAAATTGTGCTGTGTTTGGCTCCTTATTACTTTCGCGTTTGCTTGCGTTTTAATTCATGGTTTGCATTTGAAATGGTCGTTGCGCTCTTCGTGTCTTACAACATTTGGCATGTTTTCCTTTAGTTATCTCGTCAACTGACATCTGCTCGAATCTGCACACGAAACTGTTTCGTGGTCAGGCTAGGGAGGGTGAAGGGAAAGAGCGTGACACGCTTTCATACCCGGGTTTTATGCTACACCCCAGGTTACCTAATTTACAACCATTGTTTCTCAAAAGGAATCACAGAATAAGTACTTCACCCAACACTTCTTCTCTTAGTTATCCGGATATTGTTTTATATTTGATTCCCCATTTCTTCGTATAATTTTATATCCCGCGAGAGCACCTCTGCTAGCGCGCGGGGTAGTGGCCTCTTATTGCGCAGTACTGACCTGCACGCAAATCACGCGCGCCTTTCGAAGGCATATACTTCAAAGAAACACTACATTTGCTGGTGGGAATTGCATTCTATTTTGCCAATTAACAGCAGGAGAAATCTGAGGGTGGCGACAAATTTCTCAACAACAGAATCAAAATATATCGGTCTGTTTCCGAACGCGTGGATTTCGCTTACATATAGGACATATAGAGGCTCAGTATTCCTGCTCATAAATGAAGAGATTTCTGACAAATTATGGGAGTCAGCACTCGCAGACCCTTTTCAATTTACTATCTACTCCAGACAAAAGGCATCTTTATCACGATATGGTGCAAGAGAGGATGCATCGTATTATAAAGCTATGGACATTTGCTGACCTTAGAAGGCCGATCAATCTGACGGATTTGTTTCGTTTCACGACACATGATTTACCCTTTTTAAGTTTATTTCCTTTCATATTTAAGCACTGAAGCACTACCTTTTTTATCTTGGACATCATTGAACAGCATAGGGTCTCTCTCCTTGTCATTCTCATTTATGAAGAGACGCTTGGCGTGTTTTCCTCTTATCAGAAGCATGCAAAAGCAAATCTGCCTTCCACACCTGTGACGTAGCATCACGTGATGTACAAAAATCCGAACGTTTTCAAAATGGCCGCCAAATTGGCGTAAAAGAAAATTCGTGGTAAATTCACTTTGGCCGATATCTTTAAAATTTTACCTTCTAAAGATTCCTGTGTGCTATAAACAACTTAAAGAAAAAATAAAAAAAATCGGGGTAAATTTCCAAAGAGTTGCCCTTTAACAAGGTCAAAGACAGACCTCACGCTAAGTAACCCAGATAAGAAGATATGGTGATATTCGGCAGGGATGGGAGCTGCAAACAGGAGCGGGAAGTAGGAATTTCAAGAAAGAGCCGGAGCGGGATTTTGGGAATCTTTACGGAACGTTTTTTCGTAACTGCATAAAATGTAATTAACAAAGTTTGACTGGAACAAATTGCTTGATCTGTGTAGCGGTGTAGGGTTTCAAGTACGGAATAGGTTAATAGTGTAGTGTGTCAAATTTATATAGTTGCGGTTACACCTCGTCCTTTTAACATGGTAAAAGGGCTCTTTACCTCGGGAAACTCACAAATAGAGAGATCGTTTTTTTGGTAAATATCATAAATAATATGTGCTCTGTCATTTTGTTTTTCCGCGTGCTTTGTAATTTTGTTTTCCCGGGTGTTTTGTCATTTTCATGGCCTGTTCGCCATTTTTATTTCCCGCTTATGAAAAAAAAAGGCTAAAAATTATCTCAGCAAAATGTTCCCCCAAGGTAAATTTATGGCGGTGTGAAAAAGAACAAAAGAATCGCCCATGAAAGTTACCGAGGCAAATAGGTAGGTTTTCCAAGTACCCCAAGATAAAATGACCAATCGTGAGGCAAACCTCAAAGATAAGCAAATAAAATAAACAGAGAATTTGAAATTAAATATGATGGCGTGAGGTTTAGATTTCCTGAGGTCAACTTTGCGTGTTCAAGGCAGCAAAAACGTGGTCTTTCTTAGAATCATGGCTTGATGGCTTGCTGATTTGTAAGTAATATAAATGCTATTTTTTTGTGGAAATTTGACGTTTAAATACAACACTAGTCAAGGAAGATCTACTAGTGCGTTTTCTTATATGTATTTCGATTTCATCTCAAGGTTTAGAAAAATCCAACAAAGAGATTTATATAAACGGAGTCTTCGCCTTCTATTTCTTCGCTGTCTGAAATACTGACATAACAAAGCAGTAGAAGACTGTCGAAAGAGTATAAATAATAAAAGCGAGATGATGCTAAGTAAGCACCCTCGTATTGCCCATTTTCGCATTTCGCGCCGAAAACAGTATGAAAAATTGACCTTGGTAAAGTGTTAAGTGTTTTACCGCAAACACCTCGGTAACGTATTCCCGCGGTGAGTTTACCTTGGTGTTATTTACCTTGGGAATGCTATTTGCCTGGGTATGTGTAAAACGTTCGTTACAAACATATCGGCATTTCTATTTTCAGCGTTTTCGTCACAAGAAACATGTATGAAATACTCTATTTTCTGATATTGTTCTTTGATCGTTAAAAACGGGCAATAAATAACAAAAGAAATGGAAAACTTCGCAAAACGTTGGCGCAAGGAAGTGAAGTGGGGGACGAGTGCTTCGAGTAACGCTCAATTCCTCTTGCGTTCAGTTTGCGTCGGAAATAGAGAGGACTCTGTCATTTTGTTTTCCCGCCTGTTCGCCATTTTTATTTCCCGCGTATGGAAAAAGAAGACTAAATATTATCCCAGAAAAATGTTCCCCCGTCTCTGCTTTCCCTATCCCCGGATATGGTAAATTTTCTAACAAAACCTATTTTTTTAGTGGCGCGAAAGTCTTTAATGAACTCCCTGTAACTATTGCAAGCGTAAATAACATACAAGCTTTTTGCGGCCTAGCAAAACATTTACTTTTATAATAACTATTTAGTAAAGTGTATTTTAATCCCTTTTTGACTGACACGAGACAGCCCAAAGGGCCTTTGATTGTAATAGCATTGTAATAAGGAGTACTATTTTTAATCTTAAATTTTAATGTTATGTAAGTTTTAGATGCGGCGCACCTATAGATACCAGTCTTCCACCTGAATGACCCACCCTGTTTAAGGTGATTCCACTGAAAAAGAAGGAGTATTTAGAATTTTCTAAGACTTGGTCCAGTTCATAACTATGTTATGAGCGTTACAAAAATGCAATAAAAAATGGGGGTCACCGTGCTCGTTTTTGTGCAACCTGGATGGCTATTATAGTAAACATATGACCCACGAGGTTCATACCAGGAACGCTCATAATCCGAAAAGGAAACTATCATTTCTAGACAAAATCATTTCTTGCGTTAAAATATCGAAGCAGTTCAACGAAATAGACTTTAATCTTACATAATGAACCATTTTAATTGAACTGGAATTAAAATTATGAAAGAAATTAAAGATTTTGCTGCGCGCGTGCGTAAGCAGCACTACCTCAAAACGTACTTTTTACAGCATTGAAATAAAAATATCTCAAAGTAGAGTATTTAACTTTTCTTTAAATTGCGATATATTGTAGTCAACCGGATGTCTTTTAAATTGATGCATTAAAAAATGGGGGTCACCGTGCTCGTTTAGAAGAAAATGACCATTTATTTCTCTTCTGAGCTTAACCTAAAAGAAAAACCGTAATGTTGTGTGTGCGCGCGCGCTCGTGCACGCGCTAAATGACGCGAAAGCTCATGCGCAGCAAGGATGCGCAATGCAATTCAGTGGAATCACCTTAAATAAAGTTTCATATACTTACTTTCGTAATGATTCAGTATACTCACCCGGTAATAAGCTAAAAATGAGAAACAATACTGATAAGAAACAATACTGAACGATTGCTGTGACCGTTTTTGGGTGTCCTCAGTCACCAAACAGTTTCATTCTGATGTCGAATGCACGCTTGTCTGACTAAAGACAAGAGATGTAGTCTCCCAGTGAATGTTGTGTAACCCCTTTTGAATGGTAGCTGTCAGCAGTCTGTAAGTGTTCTTCACCAAACACTTTCATTCTAATATCATACGCGCGCTTCTTGGACTTCAGAGTGGTGATGTAGTTGCCCAGTGAATGTTGTGTAGCCCTTACTGAATGATAGCTCTCAGCCATCTCTGAATGTTCTTCACCAAACAGTTTCAGACTGATATCAAGTACAAGCTTGGATCCGGATCCAGAGCAGAGGTGTAGTCGCCCAGTGAATGATGTGTAACACCCCTACTGAATGGTAGCTGTCCGCTGTCTCTGAATATCAGAGACAGTATATCAATATCCTTCACCAAACAGTTTCCATCTGATATAAAGCGCTCGCTTCTTGGACTTAAGAGCGGACAACTTCACAGCACGAAAATGGAGATTTACGGAAAATTAAAGGTGGCTTAAATCTCCTTAAAGCTGGTCATCCAACTTTACGCCATCAATTAAAGGTTCTTAAAGGTGGTTAAACCTGACATTTACGCTACCGTGCGTAAACCTGGTGTAAATGTGGCTTAAATGTTTCAATCTCTTTAAGCCAGCTTTAGACATGAGTGTAAAGCTGGTTTAAAGGTCAGCTTTAAAAAATGTAAAGGTCGCGTAAAGCTGATTAAATTCCAAATTTACGCCAGCTTTACTTCAGCTTTACACCGCAGTAAAGTTATGTTTTCATGCTGTGTTTGTAGTCGGCAAGTGAATGTTGTTTGTGTTACACCTACTGAATGGTAGCTGTAAGTGGTCGTTGGAAGTTTTTTTACCAAACAGTCTCAGTATGATATCACGTGAACACTTCTCATAGGCAAGAGCAGAGTTGTAGTCTCCTAGTGAATGTTGTGTAACCCTCACTTCATGGTTGTTGTTAGTCATGCTCACCAAACAGTTTTCCGTCTGATTTCAAGTGCACCCGTTTTGGACTCGAGAGCAGAGTTGTAGTCTCCAACTGAATGTTGTGTAACCCCCACTGAAAGATAGCTGTCCGCAGTCTCTGAATGGTTTTCACCAAACAGTTTCCGTCTGACATCAAGTCATGATTCTTGGGCTCAAGAACGGAGATGTAGTCGCCCAGTGAATGTTGTGTAACCCCTACTTTATGGAAGCTGTCAGCAGTCTTTCGATGTTCTTCACCAAACAGCCTCAGTCTGATGTCGAGTTACGCTTCTCTCACTAAAAAGCTTCTGAGCAGTCCCCTCTCCTGTGTTGAATGACGGCTTGGTCTAAATAGATGTCTGGAAAAATCGAATAGCACATAGTCGCGAATAGTACGAATACTCCCGAATAGTCGCGAATAGTATGTGATAAGTCATCCATGTCCAATATACACGACCTGATACGAGTCGTAAGTCGTGAATGATGACAACTAGTAGCGAATAGTACTTGAATAGTACCGAAAAGTGACAAATACTATAGTTCCAAATACTAACGAATAGTTGCAAATAGTGACGAATAGTCCTAAATAGCGACGATAACGAATAGTGACAATTCGAGACCAGAATACTCTCTACTACTGATCAAAGTCAATATCTTACATTGATCTTACACTTTAGCATATACCACGGACAAAGAAAGGGGGCAGCTATTTTTTCCTAATTTGGAATGCACCTTCTTTGTAATCCTCTGCACCCTTAGCGAATTGCAACTGTCAGGTTGAGTTTAAGACAAAACAAAACTACCTGGTAGAAACTAGCCTATGAGCCTGAGAACTTGAAAAACAAAAGAAACAAGACATCAATACATCAAAAAGAATTATAACAGAACAGTCATTTTATAAAATTATAGAACGAAAACAAACTTAGCACCAAAACGAGGCTATACCTTGTGGTTTAACGTTTTAACACTGAAATCACAAATTACACAAAAATATTGAAAACAGACACGAGACAGCCCAAAGGGCCTTTGATCTTGTATTCGCTCATGGCTGATGGAGGTCCTGATGGTGGATACGAAATGAGTAGAGTTGGTAACTGTGTAGTCTGATTTGCCTGTCAACGGGGACAGGATGTCAGCTAAGTGGCCGACAAATCGTAAGCGAAGGTGTTTATACATGATACAATAGGTCTTACTGGTATCTCAGGCTTGTGTATCTTAGGTTGACCATATATCCTAGTTGGCTGTTTGTGCCTAGGCTTGATTTTATTGTAGACAGTTTCTGACAGATGTCCACTTCGTTTTAAGCTGAGGAGTTTTTCAGTAAGTTTTCGGCTTAGTTGGTCCGTTGGGTCTTTATTAAGGAGTTGATACGGACCTGTTTCAATTACAGTTTTCATTTTATCATGGTATGTGTCGGTGTTCAAGACTACACTGGCGCGACCTTTGTCCGCTGGTAGAATCATAATAGAGTCATCTTGTTTCAAGTTCTTCAAGTCCTTCGTGATGTTGGGCTTGGGCGGTTCAGCCTGTTGAAGGATGTTGTTTACGGTTCTCCTTATGGTGTCAGCTTGTTCTGAGTCAAAAGTTCTTATGGCAGATTCGACTTTGGCGACTATTTCAGTGGCAGGAATGTTAGTTGGCGTTACTGCGAAATTCAATCCTTTCTCTAGTAGTGATACTTCAGCATTGCTGAGGGGCCGTGATGATAAGTTAATTACCCATTTATTTTTGGCGACTTGAGGTGTTTGGTCAACATGAGGTGTTCTAGAAACAGGAACCTGTTTCTCTTGTACAAGTTTCAGAAACTTGCGTTGTTGCCGATCTTTTGTGGCAGTAAATACTCTTTGGTAATTAACTCCAGATCTTTTCGAGTATTTCAGTGGCCTCGCTTGCCGTGAGGGCGGCTGTTATGCCCCTGGCGGTGGATTCAGTTTCTCTTTTCGCATCTCCCTTAGCTCTCTGAGTAAGCCGTATTCTCTCCCTTAGGAACCTCATAGAGGCTAGTTCGGCTACTTTGTGAGCGCCTTTAGTTGGAACTGGAGGTTGGACCCGAAGGTCTCGTGGAATAATGTGGCTCTTAATACACCTTGTAAGAAAGGTGAGATGGTTGTTATAGCGAGCAAGCTTACGTGAGCAACGCTCATGGCGACGAATCAACCTTAGGGCTGTGCGCCCATATTTCAGTTCAATGTCATTTTAATGTCTTTAAAAAGATGTGTTTGTTGTTCATCGTGGTGTAAGATAGGAAAGATGAACGTTTATTCGTTTGTCTCACGATGGAATCGCTTTGAGTTGTTGATCGTGACGTTTCGACTGCAATACTGCTAGTCTTCATCAGGCGATGAAGTCGATTGTTTACGTGTCGCTATTTGTAGCACGTTGGTTCGCTGCTATTGGTGCATTTCGATCCTCATTATTATTCCGACTGTTAGATGTTGTTCCCTCATAGGTCCGCTTTGTTGTTGATCGGCTGTTGTGCTTTCACAGGGAGCCCAGACAAACTGTTTGTGTGCACATTAGCATTTTTGTGTATATTAGCATTTTTATAGCAAATGTATAGGATTTACAGAACGGCTCGCAGAATTGCGTGTAATAACGTAAAATATGAACAAATACATGCTAAATAAACGTAAGTTTATCTTACCAGTTTTGTGGTGTGGTTCTTTTAGCTCGAAATTGCGAATTTGAGCGGTTTGAAGGATTTTACGTTCGCTGCTTACTACACATATAATTATAATGAAAGGGTGGAAACTCCAACAGCTCCAAATTCGAACAGCTCCAGCGCCGAGGCGATTTTCGACCAGAAAATCCCATCGCACAGCTTTCAAACTGAGCAACATGTAAGAAGAAGGTCTGAGGAATCTTCTCGTATTGTTTGATCGAAAATTCATCCAAACGGCCTAGAGCTACCCTTCGAACAAAAACGGGTAACCAAAAATTTTAAGCCGTCCGAATGCGTAGCGACAAAAAGTTGTGCCGAAGGGAATTTGCTATTCCCTAGCCTCTTTCTGATTGGATACAATTAAACAATGGTCGTTCAAGATTTCGTCCTGTGGATAGGTGGGCAAAGGCAAAATAAATACTCACTAGCATGGGTAGTGATGTCAATGGTCCGACACAAAACAAGGACCCTTACACAATTACGACGGCGACAACGTAATCATTAATATGCGTCGTTAATATTTTTATGCGTCGTCGGTTGTAATTATAAAATATTCAAATTGACTTAAGAATCGAGAAAGCATCTGATCTTTTCGGTATGTCGTCCACTTTTGAAGCTAGCTCTAAAGATCTTGAGACAGCATTCATTTTGCCACAAAAAAAGAAATATTTTATAGTAGTGGGAGAACAAACTCATCAAAATTTTTCCGTTTAACTCGTTGTTTTGCACATGATGATTAAACAACGCACCTGGATGTGAAACTCCCGTGCAGAGCCCATTGTTGTGCTTTTTCGTTCTAATTAAAATGACAGACAGATCGGGAAAACCCCTCGAACTCTGTGGACACGACGTCTCTCACAGCCAGCTATAAACAGACAAAATGTAGGAGATCGCGAGTTTAAAGAAAAGTTTTCGAGACATACAAATATGGCAAGGTACTTATGATCGCGCTTCTCTATTTTTCGTCTTGTAATTATCTAAGGGTCCTTGGGTTGTGTCGGACCATTGACATCACTACCCATGCTAGTGAGTATTGATTTTGCCTCTGCCCACCTATTCACGGGACGAAATCTTGAACGACCATTGTTTAATTGTATCCAATCAGAAAGAGGCTAGAGAATAGCAAATTCCCTTCGGCACAACTTTTTGTCGCTACGCATTCGGACGGCTTAAAATTTTTGGTTACCCGTTTTTGTTCGAAGGGTAGCTCAAGGCCGTTTGGATGAATTTTCGATCGAACAATACGAGAAGATTCCTCAGACCTTCTTCTTACATCTTACATGTTGCTTAGTTTGAAAGCTGTGCGATGGGATTTTCTGGTCGAAAATCGCCTCGGCGCTGGAGCTGTTCGAATTTGGAGCTGTTGGAGTTTCCACCCTTTCATTATAATTATATGTGTAGTAAGTAGCGAACGTAAAATCCTTCAAACCGCTCAAATTCGCAATTTCGAGCTAAAAGAACCACACCACAAAACTGGTAAGATAAACTTACGTTTATTTAGCATGTATTTGTTCATATTTTACGTTATTACACGCAATTCTGCGAGCCGTTCTGTAAATCCTATACATTTGCTATAAAAATGCTAATGTACACAAAAATGCTAATGTGCACACAAACAGTTTGTCTGGGCTCCCTGTGGTGCTTTTTGATCGTAGGTATCCAAGCTTCAGGAATTTTGATTCCACTATCTCTATTGATGTTGTTAGGATTAAGTCTTATATGGATAGCCTCCTTGACCCTACGTGTGTACCAGTGAGGGTCACGATCAATAAACTTGATTTCGTTCCAAATGGGAAGGTGCCCCGTTTTATTAGCGTGTTCTGAAACTGCGGAGTTTTGTGTACGAGCAAACCGTATATCTCTGTCGTGCTCTTTTATCCTTTCTTGCATCGCTCTCCCTGTTTCCCCAACTAATTTGATCGCCGTCATTTTACCTAGGTTTAAATTTATAAAGCGGTAAATGCGAGCTTGCGTTCAAATCAAGAGGCCTTTAGGCCCAGTAATACGGGCAACTTTTTTGTTCAACATGTCTCGCAACATCGTTGCATTGCAAGTTGAACGAGTTATTGCCCGTATTGCTACCGCCTGCTCAACTTGTCTCGCAACAAATTTCAGCGTTGCAAGTTGAAAAAAATTGTTGCAAAAAGTAGAACTGGGTTCTACTTTGTGCAACATGTTGCTGCAACTTGCAACACTGAAATTTGTTGCGAGACAAGTTGAGCACGCGGTAGTAATACGGGAAAGAACTCGTTCAACTCGCAATGCAGCGAGGTTGCGAGACATGTTGCCCGTATTACCGGGCCTTTATGCGTGGTGACGTCCAAAAGACGAGAAGAGCGGACTAGATCCAGGCCCACTCGGCATCATGAAGCGGCCTGTCTATTTCTGTAATCGGGCTGAGTTAAGGTAACATTTTGCTTGTCCTTCATCTTCTAAAACGCTTATATCTCGGCTATTTTGGATGCGACTGAGCTGAAATTTTGCAGAGACATTTACCAATGATGGAAGTTTGCAGATGTTGTCTTTGGAGCACCATTAGAGCCAAAAATAAAAAATCCATGATTTTGTGTCCAAGTTTGTGGATCTAGTAGAGGATAGGATAGCATTCTGTGATTTTATCAAAAATTGATCATTCAAAATAGTGTGTCATGATAGAAGCGGGTTTTTTAATTTAAACTTTGCCAGCGAGTAAAAGTCGTTTAAATGTTCAGTTTTTTTTTAAAAGCGTCCTTTTAGAATTCCGCTTCTGTCATGACACACTACAGTATTCCTGGTTTATTATCTCTCTGCAGTGTTAGCTCATGAAGTTTTAATCTGCGCTGAATTCTTGGACAAAAAATTGTCGGAAAATTCCAAACTTTGAGTTTTCCGAAGGTGTTCCGATTAAAACACGAGTGCCAAGAGAGGTAATTATGGTAATTATATTACACGCTTTAATGTTGAGATAAGAAAAGAACAATGCGTTTTCAAAAAGAACACACTTGCTTTTGAATTTTAATGCATTTATTTAATGAAAATAATCTCTAATTCAGGGAAAAAAAATCCGCCCAAGCTCTCCGATAATACAACATCGACAAATTATTTA